>OY282495.1:8563936-8791436 GCA_958295605.1 Ajuga chamaepitys | reverse complement strand
TAATAATAATAATAATAATAATAATAATATAAACGTAGTAAAATAGCGAAAAACGAATATATATATGTATAAATATCAGTAACGATACAAATAATAATACTAGTAGTACAAATTCTAGTAATAATCATAAAAATAATAATACTAATAATAATAATAGTAATAGTAATAGTAATAGTAATAGTAAAATTACGAAAAACAAATATATATATATATATATATATATATATATAAATGTCAGTAAGTTTAAAAATAATAAGACTACTATTACTAATAATAACATTGTTAACAATAATAATAAAATAACAGTAATATTAACAATTATAATCATGGCAATAATAATAATATTAACCCTAAACCCCATAAACATACATACTACAAAAGCCAACTACTAGGTATAGTTGAGGCAGTCACATTATGGATTACAATAACAAATATAAGAGGCACAGTAAAATATCTTCTTTTTTCAAGACACATACATAACAGTTTTTTTTTTTCAAGTCTTTACAGTTTACATTCATAGAGAAGAAAATAAACTAAAATTACATATACAATTTTGATACCTTAATGAAGATGCAATGTAGATGTATTTATGGGCTTTGTTCTAGTCCAAACGAGAACCAGCAATGTGTCCACTAATTTTTAGTCGAACGAGCTTCAAAAACCTTCAAAATAATTAGAAGATAATTACATAAAATATATCACTGATATAACATACGAAAATTATAAACTTAATTATGAAAAATGTGTAAGTATAAACAAATTATAAAACTTAGCAAATACCTCTTTAATTTTCGGCAAGCCGCCTACACCACAAATGTAATGCTCCAATACCTTCTTGTATAATAAAATGAGGAAGAAAGTAAAAGAAAATATTACAAGAGATTGAAGAGGGAGAGAAATGCAAACTGTAGGAGTGAGATGAAGGAGATGATAAAAAATGCATTGCCGGACGATACATATATATAACACATCCGGTCAAACTTTTCTTTCAAAAAATTCAACTGGAAGTGACTACTCTATGCTGCCTGCCACACACCACCGTTCCACCACCCCAACCACTGCACCCCTGCACCCCTACCCACTGCCACCTACACCCTGCCCCAAACCCCATTGGACGACAGCTGAATGCAGAAGAAAAGGACAAGAGATGTCGCCCCTCGCAGGGGCGACTTTAGGTATGTTGCATCGTATGTATACGGTATATACCGTATGTCGCCTCTGCTGCAGACGTTTTCACTCCCAAAATTTAAAAAAAAAAAAAAAAAAAAAAAAAAAAAAAAAAAAAAAATTATTCTTATACCATAAGTCGTCTCTCGCAGAGGCGTTTTTAACGTAGGAAAAAAAAAATTACAGAAGTCGCGACTTTGAATAGTGTATTTGTCAGAATCTGTGAACTCGCCTGTGGCACAGGCGAGTTCACTTAATTCAGTAAATACAAGAAAAAAACGCTTATTTTTTTAATTGTAGGATGAACAGTACAGTAATTTATTAAATTTGCCAATTTGTTAATAATAATTGATTTAATGATTAAAGTGGTATTGAAACTTATGGTGGTTGGGTCAACCTTTATAAACAAACATAGGAAGAGGTTGGACCAACCCCTTGATTATTTTGGAAAGATTATATTTATACATGTTTACATTTAGGGGTGAGCAAAATCGAAACCGAAAAATCGATCCGAACCAAGTGATCCGGTTTGGTTCGGTTCGATTCGGTTTTGTATATAGAATCGGTTCGGTTCGGTTCCAAATATTATAACCGATTTGTAATTCGGTTCTTAATAAAAAATACTTCGGTTCTTAATAAAAAATACTTCGGTTGACCGAACCGAACCGAACCGAATTACTCATAATTAATTATATGTTTTTAGTTATATATTTATTGTATAATATTTTTCTTGATTGAATTGATATACATTAGTAATTTCCACATTTAACATGACTGAAAATTAAAAGTTATCCATATGTTTTGGTCCCTTATTTAATTTGGCTTTTTAATAGAAAAATATTATGAAAATCGAGATTTGTTGCTATAAAAAATAAAAAATGTAAAAACTTTAAAACCAAATCGATAGTCGAACCGAACTAAATCGAAAAAATTCGGTTCGGTTCGATTAAGAAAATGTGATTGGTTCGATTTGATTTAAAAAATATAGAAAAATATCGATTTTGGTTCTTATCGTACCGAATGCTCACCCTTATTTACATTACATCACCATATTACTAATTCACATTGCTACATGCATAAAGAAAGAAGAAAAAAAATATGACAATGTACTAGAGAAACCACAAACACGCACACACATAAACGGTACATATACATTGAAAGGTAACAAGGATTAATGATTTAAAAATGGTGATTAAGAGAAGAGTTTTGACGCATCTGCATCTTTTCTCCAGGCAGAACCGTCTTGTCTTTGTAACTGTTGGTTGCATCCATATCTGATGGATCCTAATATGATTGGGATATATATTTGACGAGACATTTAATATCTTATTAGATATATTTCCGATAGGGATGGAGATCTTATCCATAATAGGAGATAGATCTCTCCCATACTAATAAATATACGAATACACTGGTATTCGTAGACTACGGAAAAATAACACCACAAAATACATATTTCTCTTTTTCTCTCTAATTCTCTGTCTTGGAGAATCACCGGAGTCCTCCAAGAGTCTAGGGTGTGGAGTAGACGGCGAATGCTCTAGTAGTATTCGTCCAGACGGGCTTGTGGACGAATCAGAGTACGATCCTTCAGTTTGGGAATCAACGAATACATTCCGCTGCAAATCAACTGAGGTATACCGATTCCCATATACGTGTTTACGTGTTTTACGTGCTTTAATCTCTAACAGTGGTATCAGAGCAAGAATAGTGATTCGATCTCGCCTGTTTTAATATTATTTGTCTCTGTCGGTTTGTTTTAATTGTTTGGGACAAATTTTTGGGAAAACAAAATATATGAGACTGCATAATAATTGATGCATGAAATTAAGAAAAGATTTCATTATTTTTTCTCAAATTGCCGTCTCTTTTTTTTGGAAAAACTTAACGGGTTTTTAGTTAAGAGAAAATACGACGGAGGCAGAACTGACGGCGGCGCGGCCGCTGCAACTGCTGTTTTCTGCTACTCCGGCGGCGTGCAACTGACGGCACTGCTGCCGGCTCCTGCTTCATTTTTTTTTCTTCTCACGCTCGCTGCCCTTGGGTAGCTGGGTTGCTGCGCGTCTTCCCGGAACGAAGGCGAAGGCGGCGAAGGCGGTGCGGCCGCCCTGTGCGCGGCTGCGCTGGACCTGCGCGCCGCCCCTCCGCCGCGCGGCTTCGCCGCTGCTGCCCTGATGCGCGCGGCGCTGGCGCTCTGCTGCGCCTCTGGATCTCCTCCGCGCCGGAGGCAAGAGCTCGCGACGGCGGCTGCGCGACTGCGCCGCTTCACCTGCTGCTGCCCGCGCTGCGTCGCTGCCATGCTGTTCCGCTGCTACTGTTGCTGCTGCGCCGCGGCTACTGCTGCTGCTTCGGCGGCTGCGGCGGCGGCGGCTGGCTAGGGTTTATACCTAAATGGGCCAATTTTTTAATTAAACTAAAATCTGAAATTTTAGTGTATTGGGCCTTACCATTTTTTTTGGGCTATAATTAATTTGGGCTAAATAATTCAGGATCTATTTGGCCAATTTAATTGGTGGGCCTTAATTAATTAAAATATTTTTGTGATTAGGCCACTTTAAATTAATTAAAATGTTTTTGTGATTAGGCCACTTTAAATTAATTAAATCAATTATGTGATTTAATTTCATTATTTGCGTATTTTTTATTACGTGATGTGATTGATGTATGTGTGAGATGGTTGATGACAATGGTGGTTATACGATATTACGATGTAAATTTTTTTTAGAATCATATAGTAGGAACGAAAATTGTAATTATTTATTTATTTATTTTTCGTTTCTCACTAGGACACATGTATTAGAGGGGCCAATTTTTAGGCCATGTAATTTTTTTGTTGTTTCGTATTTACCACCATAGGTCGTTAACATCTCACTTTATTATTATTTTTAATGAATGTTCTTGCGATGGACAATTTTTATTCGCGGTCATTTAACTTTTTATTATCGTCTTCAATTGAGTGGGAGATGATTTTGAGCCAATGCGGCGAATTTTCGATCCCATTCACTTGTGAGAAATAATAAAATTTTAATAGGACCCGAATAAAAATATTAAATAGACAACCTTCTAACATAGTTTGCGCAAATATTAACAGAAATGGATGCCCAAATAGCTTTTTCTGATCTTTACGGTTCTGGCAAACTAGATGGCCAGAACTATGCCATGTGGCACCGTAAGATCAAATTTCTGCTACATAATATGAAGGTCCTAGACCATCTCACCGAGACTATGGCCGCACCGGTTGAGCCAGAGAACGGTCAAAATGCCCAATATCGTCGCGAATTAGACGCGTACAATAAGTGGGCGAATCAAGATTGGTCTGCGCGCTATACTATGCTTAGCTGCATGCAGGATCATCTGATTCGTGAGTTCGAGACGTTTGCCACAGCTAAAGAGCTGTGGGACAGCTTAAAGGTCACGTACGGCACTACCTCGGCAACGAGACTAAGGGCTTTAACCCTTAAATTCAATCAGTACGTACTTGACCCTAAGCACACCATGGGCCAGCATCTTGATATCATGAAAGACATGATTCGAGAGCTTCAAAATGCTGGAAATGAACTCACCAACGAACAACAAGTTTTGGCAGTCCTAAGGTCGCTACCTGAGCAGACTTGGGGACAAGTTAAACTTGTGCTCACACACAACGAGCAAATCCAGACCTTTGACAGCGTCGCCAGTCATCTTAGACTCGAGGCTGACCGTCGAGAGGCGGAAAGAGCACAAGCGACTGCTTTCGTCGCACATGCTGGCCAACGCAAGCCTAACACAGGCAACCGTCGGAAAAAGCAAAAGAATGCAGGACAAAGTAACGCCAAAAACCAAAACTTGGGCCCGCAAGGTGAAAAGACTAAAAAGCGTCACCGTGGAAAAAGGGGCGGAAAGAAGAAAGACACCTGCTATAACTGTGGAAAGACGGGTCACTTTGCTCGTAGTTGTACTGAGCCAAAGAAGGTAAGACCCGCTCCTAGCTCTACTGATTCATTTGTCTGTTCACATGTGTTAGTTGCTAATTCTATCCATGGTTGGATTGTAGACTCAGGAGCAACCAAACACGTGACAAGAGATAGAGTAGGATTTGTAGATTATCGTCGAGTACCAGCAGGCAGCCACTACATTGCTATGGGAAATGGCGCGCAAGAAGAGGTGGTGGGAGTTGGTGCACACCAGCTTACACTTAGCACTGGGCGCGAGCTGCTCCTTAGTGATGTGCTTTATGCGCCTAGTATTCGATGTAATTTACTTTCAGTTTCAGCACTTTTGAGTCAAAATTTTTCTTTCCTGTTTGAAAAGACCATGTTATCTATTTTTCTCGGCAACAACCTTTATGGCGTAGGAAATATGAACAATGGATTTTTCATGTTAGATTTATCTATTGAATGCACTACTTTTATTTCTTCATCTGTTGATATTTTGAATGATTCAAATAAATGGCATGCAAGGTTAGGACACATAGGGCGTGAAAGGATGACTAGGTTAGCTCGAGAAGGCCTTTTAGACAATCTCGCTAAAGTCAACCTTCCTGTGTGCGAACCATGTCTGGCAGGAAAAGCCTGCCGGAAGCCTTTTGGAAAGGCAAAAAGAGCTACTCAACCTCTAGAGGTAGTTCACTCAGACATATGCGGACCCGTAAATGTGAAGGCACGACACGGTGCATCCTATTTCCTCACATTTATTGATGATTATTCGCGCTATGGTTCAGTGTATCTCCTGTCTCACCGCTCGGAAGCGCTTGATTGTTTTAAGCGATTCTTAGCGGAGGTTGAGAACCAAAGAGATAGGAAACTTAAAACGTTACGCACTGATAGAGGGCGAGAATACTTGTCTGATCAGTTCAGGCAATACTGTGAGGAAAAAGGGATCATAAGGCAACTGTCAATTCCTTACACTCCGCAACAAAATGGTGTTGCAGAGAGGAGGAATAGGACACTTCTGGACATGGCCAGATCAATGATGGCGCAAGCAAATCTACCAATAACATTTTGGGGAGATGCAATCTTAACTACTGCCTACATATTGAACCGTGTGCCGTCTAAATCAGTTCCTTCGACGCCGTATGAGTTGTGGCATGAGAGAAAGCCCAACTTAGAAGGTTTGCGCCCTTGGGGGTCAGCAGGGTTTGTTCATAATACTTCCCATAAGCATGGGAAACTTGGTCCTAGAGCAGTCAAACATATCTTTATAAGATACTGTGACCACTCGAAAGGCTATGTGATGTATGGTGAACATCCTGACGGAGGAATGACAGAAATTGAGTCGCGCGATGTCAATTTCCTCGAGGAGGAATTTCCAACAATTGGAGAAGTTAAAGGAGATCTTAAACTTTATGAGTTACAAGATCCCGAAGACAACGCTGGAATTCCTGGCGAGGATGCGGTTTTACAACCAAATCCAGCAATCGACGGGAATAATGAGAGCGATCTTAGAGTCAGTGGGAGAATTCCATTGCATGAAGACTCTCAAGATCTAGAGTTGCGCAGGAGCAAGCGTGGAACGGTTCCCCGAAAACGTTTTGAACTCGAAGGGGAATCTTTTATGTGCGCAACAATGGATGTTAATGAGCCAGCCACTTATGAAGAGGCTGTAACTTCTCTAAATGCTACAGAGTGGATTAGTGCTATGGAGGAAGAGATGAGTTCGATGGCTAAGAACCAAGTTTGGGAGCTAGTCGATCTACCGTCTGGACGCAAGACAATTGGGAACAAGTGGATTCTCAAAGTCAAGCGAAAAGCAGATGGCTCGATAGACAAGTATAAGGCTCGCCTAGTGGCGAAAGGCTTTACCAAAGAGAAGGTGTGGACTATGAAGAGACATTCTCCCCGGTGATGAGGTTTGCCTCTATCCGTCTCATTTTAGCAATTGTCGCCCATCTTGATTTGGAACTGTTCCAAATGGATGTGAAGACAGCATTTCTCAATGGAGAACTGGGTGATGAGATCTATATGGATCAACCTAAGGGTTTTCAGGTAAAGGGACAAGAGCGCAAAGTGTGCCGCTTAAAACGTTCCATTTATGGACTGAAACAATCATCCAGACAGTGGTACCTTCGATTTCATTGAGCAATCACTTCGATAGGCTTTACGATGGTTGAGGAAGATCACTGTGTGTATGTCAAAAGGGATGAGAAGAATTTCACAATTCTCTCATTATATGTGGATGACATTTTGCTGGCAGGAAATGATACGGAGATGATTGTCGCCACTCAGCAGTGGCTATCATCTACTTTTGAGATGAAAGACATGGGAGAGGCAGAATACATACTTGGTGTTAAGATACACCGAGATCGCTCAAAGAGACTCTTAACTTTGTCTCAAGAGACTTATATTAAGAGGGTTCTAGAGCGATTTCGTATGCATAATGCTAAACCCGTTGACACGCCTATGGAAAAACATTGTATTCTTAGCAAAGATCTATGCCCAAAAACAGATGATGAAAAGGAAAGTATGGCTAAGGTTCCTTACGCAAGCGTGGTAGGGAGTTTGATGTACACAATGATGTGTACTCGACCAGACTTGTGCTTTGCAGTAGGGATGGTGAGTAGGTATCAAAGTAATCCTGGACGCGCTCACTGGGCTGCAGTCAAAAGGATACTTAGATATCTAAAGGGGACAAGTGATTTAGCTTTGTGCTATCACGGTGGCAGTTTGAAGCTACTTGGTTACAGCGATGCTGATGGATCAGCAGATAGAGATGAACGCAATCCACATCAGGATATGCATTTTTGTTAGGTGGCGCTGCTATCACTTGGAGTAGCAAGAAACAGCCTTGTATATCTCTATCCACTATGGAAGCAGAGTACATTGCTTGTACATCTGCAGTTCAAGAGGCTATCTGGTTGAGAAGATTTCTTCAGACTTTGCGCGTCACGGCGCATGTAGATGATGCAGTAGTTGTCCTTTGTGATAACACAGCTGCACTAGCATATTCTAAGGACCCCAAATATCATGGAAGGACCAAGCATATTGACACCAGATACCACTTTATCCGAGATAATATTGCGCAGGGGCAAGTGGTTCTCAGGCATGTTCCCACTGGTGAAATGATAGCTGATCCTTTCACCAAGCCTTTGAGTAGAGATGTATTTCAAAGGCATGTTAGGAGTATGGGACTTCGTAGAATTTAAAATTCTTGTAGCCTGTATGAACAATTTTATTTATCAATAAAATGTGCCCTTATTATATGTTAGAAGTAATGTGTCTATTATGTGTGATATGTCACAAGGCTTGGATTGTCCCACTCACACGGGAAATCGCCCTGGCGCTTTGGTAAGCGAGCAGGATGAGACTGGCGGATCAAACACTTGAGTGATCACCTTCGTGAAAGGAACAGCACGAAGGTTGTTGCCCATAGTCGCCTTGGCAAGAGGCCAAGATGAGATCATACTTGATCGATTATGAAGAATGTCCTAACTTCATAAAAGCTTCTTAATAAGCCGAGTGTGCGAATCATTAGGAGTTGTGTTGGAGACAAATTCCTAAGTGGTCCGCAGGTCAGATGCTAGAAGAGCGACTGGACTAAGACTCGTATGATGTTCAGAGCGTGACATGCCCAAATTTGAGTGGGAGCTCCATCATAGCATGTATTCATACTACATGTGCTTAATGACGACCTTAGTAAGAGGAGTGACCGAATAGATCCCTGCTTCGTCACTGTGTGAGCTCTTATAGTGTTTCTTGTGCCCTTTGGGACTTTGGACTTTGTCATGAAGTGTAAGCTTGATGACGCTACTTTAGCATGTGTTCAATGGCCATGGTTGATACGGTCTGTCGGAGCATGACTAAGAAAGCTGTCAAGTCCAAGCAAATTGACATTAGAGGCCAAGGAAAAACTAAGCTGGTAATGCACTTGTGTACTATGGCTCATAGGCCGGCCGACTAAGTCGAATTAGTTTTGACATAGTCATGAGCATAGATACAAAGTTAAGGGGTCAAACATGCTCTATATGAATACGAGGGGTCAGAGATGTTTGGTCTAATGCAACCACGTAGTTTGGGTACACAGCGAGTCTCCTGAGTTGATGAGTTATGTTAGTTGGGTGATAACTTAATATAACTCTCCTCACTTTGTTCCATTCTGTTCTCGCTCGGTCGCACGCCTTAGTCTCTGTATGAAAGAAGAGATATGATGATGAGAATTGTGGAGTCTTTCAGATTCGAGTAAGTCGGATCAGATTTGTATGAGTGGGCCGGAGATGTTGGTTGCATCCATATCTGATGGATCCCAATATGGTTGGGATATATATCTGACGAGATATTTAATATCTTATTAGATATATTCCCGATAGGGATGGAGATTTTATCCATAATAGGAGATAGATCTCTCCCATACTAATAAATATACGAATATACTGGTATTCGTAGACTACGGAAAAATAACACCACAGAATACATATTTCTCCTTTTCTCTCTAATTCTCTGTCTTGGAGAATCACCGGAGTCCTCCAAGAGTCTAGGGTGTGGAGTAGACGGCGAATGCTCTAGTAGTATTCGTCCAGACGGGCTTGTAGACGAATCAGAGTACGATCCTTCAGTTTGGGAATCAACGAATACATTCCGCTGCAAATCAACTGAGGTATACCGATTTTCATATACGTGTTTATGTGTTTTACGTGCTTTAATCTCTAACAGTAACGATGTTGTAGTCCAGTTGATTGATAAATATTCAACACCCGCAACGACGACGCTTTACGCGACGGTGTGGCAGCTCCGTCAAACCAATGCAGTGCTCAATTTCCAATGTTGTGAGACAAGGCATTAACGATAAAACTACAGAATCATCTTCTTCTGCATTTATATCCTTCCACTCCTTCCAATTTGAACAGCCACTGAATTCAAGCTTCTCCAGTTTTGGAAAGGCAACAGTATTGGTTGGCGCTGATGATGAAGATGCTCCTCCTCTTGTTATTCCAAGAATTCTGGTCCCACAAATTGCACACCTTTCAGACTTACTATAGAAAGCTCTTCAAGGCATGGTAGTTTTCCAAGGGGTGGCAATGATTCCACGCGATCACAATAACTGATTTGAACCTCCCTTACTTGGTTGAAAGGCGAGACCAGCCATAGATGATTAGAAAGTGAGGAATTTACTAAAAGTTACTTGGTAATGATTGGATGAAGGAATCATAACTAAGGTAGTTTATGAATTTTTTAAGATGATTAGGTGAGATACGAGAGAAAAAAGTAAAGGAGAAAAATCAGTAGGCGTAGTTTTTTTTCAAAAAATTATCAAAAAAAAAATAATTCAAGGTAAGATTCACAAACATAACGTATGTTAATTATCTCACAAAACAATTGTCGCTTTGTTGAGATATTGATTGAGAAATAGTTCATATATAAATAAAATATATAGAAGAATAGAGACCACCTAATAAGTTGCTCAATCGTTCTCTTTACCATAAATAAAATTTTAAAATGAAAGTTCACTTTCACATATCAAGCACACTTTAATCTATGGGATCGGACAGGCCCACGTGCTTAATTAGTTGCTTTGCTTACATGACGGTCTTCATTTTTTTATGTGGATATAATGTTTTCAAGTGTTGGCTCTATTAAGTTGTCAATTACCTTCGTTTTCTAATCAATCTCAATCATTAAATTGATTCCTTTAAAAGAAAAGTTCTCCCTATCTCTATCGGTATTACCTGTAGTTTACAAGACGTATAATATATGAACAAAGAAAATGGAAAAAATATTTTTTACACAAGTATTGCGAATCTGATGAAATACAGGTAACACAAGTAGGATAGAGAATAATTTATTCCTTTAATGCTCTAGTACACATCATTTTCAGACAAAACCAAGGATCACATTTTGAAGAAACACGATGGTTTTGATCACATTTCGAAAGAAGTGGGGGTCCATAGTCAACTCATATCCTAGAGTATTAGTCAAATCCTGTCGGTGGCACTTATATATAGGTTAAGGAGCCGAGCCGAGCCGATCCTTGGATTGTTCGAGTAGTGTTTGTTAAATTTTAAGTGAATCGAGCTCGAGTCGAGCCTGTTAATTTGGTGTTTGTTAATGTTCGCGAACGTTAACGAGCACCAAAGTTTATTAACATTTTGTGTTCGTAAATGCGAATATTATATAATATTCTAGTTCCACCCAAAAAAAATCTTATTTTTTATTCTGTCAACAATAAATTAATGGCTATTTTAAATAATGAGCTGCATAAATAATATAAAATATTATTAGTATTATTAATTTTATTACTATCATTTTACACGAGCCTAAATCATGTTCACAAGCCTTTAACGAACGAGTCCTTCAGTGTTCAAGCTCTGTTTGTTAATTAACGAACAAAATAAATGTGTTCGACAAGTGCTAATCGATCTCGAACACGAATTTTTTACTGAACGCTCTATTCATTAACAGCCCTACCTATATACATACGCTCAAGAATAACCTATAATTTTATTTGTTTTTGTTGTTAAGTGATTTGGAGTTTCATCATTCAAGTTAAGAGAGTTCACGTCATGTTTAAGATTAAGGATACAGTTTCAAAACTTTAAGACTGGTATTTATTGGACACATCCTAAATATAATAGTCGTGACTTTTAACAAATCCTACAAAAATATTTGTAAATGCTTAAAATAAGCACTTTACAACTTTGGTTTCAAATAAACCGAAAAATGCACAACTTTTGCTTCAATATAAGCTCATTGAGGATAAAATTTGGGAGTTGGGAATGATTGTTTTTTTAGCATCTCTTATTTAGTTCTTTTTTAAAGCAAAAGTAATACCCCTCTGTTCGATAATAATTTTTTGATTTTAAAATCCACAACATTTTATTTTTAGTCAATTTTATAAAGATAAAAAAATTTAAAAATCATAAGTAGACTCACATGATTATTTTAATTTTTTATTAACTTATTCAATCATATCTAACTAACGTGAGAAATTATAAAATATTATTTTTTACTTAAACTAATAGAACAAGACAATGAATTTAAATTCAATAGAAGTCGCATATTTTGGGACACGATATTCTTTTATACATTACACTTGAAGGAAGTAATAAACAGCAAACAGGGCTAATAAGTTATTGAGAGAAGATCATAAAAGTGTAACACAGCTTTGAGTAAGCTTTATTGTCTTGAGGCAGATAGAGACCAAACAAACATTATTTGTACATAATACTATTTTCCTAAGTCGAACCATTATTGTTTAGCAACAAAAAACATCTTAATAGTAGTAGCAAACTTTGAAAAAACAGAGGATCTTAAATTCTGGAGCAGCTCCTGCTGTGGACCAAAAGAGACGAACTGAACTTAAACTGTGAAGAACCCAGATCAAATTCCAATAAATTCTCCGCCAACTGATGCGCTCCGATCGTGATCGACGTCCTCGCCCTCGGCCCTTCCTCTAAAACCGCAAGGCACATTGTTATCCGGTCGACCTCAACCATCGCATTCGCCCCGCTAATCCTCCAGTACACATCATTTCCAGGCAGCACGAGATCAATCACAGGAACATTAGGCCCGGCCGGGGTCCTGGAAATCGAGTCCGAGCTGTAACATGTCGTTAATGGCAGCTGCGCTGCCACGCGCTTCATCTTCATGTTAGTAGCCGCCTTGTCGAAAGCCTCGACTAAGATGTTGTATACAGAAGTATGCAAATACGCGTAGTTGATTGTTGTGCTGATTTTCGTGCCTCCGACTCCATTTTTGTTGATGGAGAAATAGGAACTCTTTACGGGCAGTGTTTGTCCGGCGACTCTAATGGATTTCACGTCGATGAAGTATTCGTCAGACCGGTCACCTGCTGTGAAAGAACGCGCAGTGCTGACTGGGTTGATGATGAAGCGCGTGGACCTCACTAGTTTCGAGATATCAGGTTTCTCTGATATCCCGTATCCAACGGTTAGCTTCCCGACCCCAGAGGACGGGAAACAGATGGAGAATTTGTCAGGCACATTTAGTTTATTTGCCACTTGCTTATGAAGTGAAATTGCATTCAAACCCAACCCTAACATGCCGGTGGCCCCGCGCGCCAGGCCAACGTCGTCATAAGATGGCACACAAGAAAACATGATTTGTGATAACCGAACATTATCTTTCAAGGATAAGGTATCCTCGTAATAACTTTGGGAGACGATATATTCCGAGTAAGGGTTGGAGAAGAACTCATCCGAGCAGGTGTTGGCGGTGCATCCGGGCCGGGTTGGCCCGGTGCAGCTCACACACCCGCCAGACCTGGCTAACGCACATTTGGTTGTGTTACAGGGGATCGGGGCGTAGGTTTTTGAGGTGTAGTGGTCGCAGCTGAACCATAAGTTTCGACCGCCGAGGTCGATGACGGTGTCTATGGTGGTGCGATTGCTGCCCATCTGAATGGTGGTGTAGAATTGGCCGCTTTCGGCATCAAGTCTAATGGGAAGGGTTATACCGTTTTGGGCATGGGTTGTAGAAATGAGGACAGTGAGGAATAGAATGGCAGAATAGAAAGAAGCCATTATTGGAAGTGAATTTAAGAAATTGGATAGAAGGATGTGAGTATTTATAGGCTTAAAGCAGCAAGCTTTTTGATTTGTCGAAGTTGTTGTTCATGGATCCAATCACTGCGCCGTAAATGAGTTGGAACCGAGATTGCGCTTATAGTGTATTTGAGTTTGAATAGTGCGTGAACGAACTTTAAGTGAGTCGAACACAAGTTCAGTTCAAAGTCCAGTTCAAGTAGTTTAACAATTTTTTCTTTTTTTAACATTTTTTTACTTATTACTCGAGGCCTCGTCTAATCCTATCTCCAGTCACTCCAAAGAAAGAACATGATAAGGGAAAGGTTGGCCGTGGGAAGAACCTGCTATATATAAATGTGCCGAAAGTCCAATTCAACATTGTTGTTTACTCTAATCCAATCGAGCAAGATCTTAGTTGAATTGGATTGGTAATCTTGGATCGATTAATGAGTCAATCATCCACTTTGGTATCTTAATGAACAAATTAAAAGGGCGAACAGAGAACCAGTCGTTGTCTCGGTTGTGTTACCGGAAGATTCATTCTATCGAAGGTGAGTATATATGACTTTTGAGCAATTAATCTATGAGAGCTCATATGCGTGGATATGCGACATGCCCCATTCTTACTGTTATCTCAGAAATTAGTCCCGATAGTGAGATGTCTTTGTTGACTTTCCTATAAGGGATTGGTTGAACGAGATGTGAAGCTTAAGGAATGAAACACTAAGGCGCAGAGGAGTTGACACGCTGTATTTTCATGTGTAACAAGTTGTTTTACTAAAAAGATTATACTCGCTCAATCTAACAATGAATCGTGCTCAATCTAACAAGGCGTCATTCGTTTTAGTCCACAAGTATAGGGTCGAAATTTTTTTAATCTTGTTTTTCATTTATGGTCCTAATCTTTTTCATTATTTTTAGTCCCAAAATTAAAAACTTGGAACTAAAACTAATAAAAAAGTGGGAACAAAGCGATGAAAATTGAAAGTTTCTGGAATCAAAATTTAAAACTTGAGATGATAAATGAAAAAAATGGAACTAATAAAGTTCCAACCCTATTCCAATGAACCCAAAAATAAAAATTTTCCATTTTTTTGTTAATTTTGTGAAGTTACAGCTCTCTAAAAATGATTAAATCACACTTTTTTTAGTCGTAACTCGCTAATTGTTGAAATTAAATAGCTCAGCTTCATGACAAATTAAACGCGTCTGGTACAGACAACTTAATCCAGCTAAAACGGAAAGGTCGGAAACACCCCCAAAGGCAGTTGAAGTTGGGGGATTTCTGTGGATAGGGTCCCCTATCACTATTGTACGGAGTGTACTTAAGTCAAATGATGGAATTGTAGTCAATTTGGACTAGTCCAACTTGGTCTTTATATTTGTGGGTGTCAGCTTCTAATGCATGCAAATTTCAAATTTTCGCTTTATGCGTAACTCAATAATATTGCCCCATCCCGGCTAATCTTACACCGAAAAGATTGGTATAATTATTAAAAAATAATTAATTTTTAGATTTTTTTTATTTTTTAAAGGTAAATTAAGGACATAAATTTTAAGAGGTATACAAGTTCACCTGAAACGAACGAAAACGAAAAGTGTGCAAAGTTAACCGAGACGGAGATAGTATAAATTAAGCTATGCTACATATATATACAAATCACAAAAAAAATAATTATAATTAACTCAATTTTAAAGTAAAACACAATTGGGATAAAGGATCCATGCGGAAAGTAAAAAAAGGGGATTTTCTCCTTTATCTTCATTTGCCCTTATTTTTTCTCTCTTATTTTAAATTTGGCACTAGGTTGTTATTAAAAAAATTAGAGTTAGAACTCAGAAGTATCTTTGGATTAATTGATATTGATATATGTTGAATTTTTTTTTACAAGTTAAACTCTAGTATCAAATTAGATTGTATTACATAAAAAAATTATTTAAATCCAAAAGTCAATAAGTTGTCTTTGACCGATTGAACCGATGATTGAACCGGTCGAACCTTGAACCGGTGACTTGTCCGGTTCGATCATCGATCTGGTCCCACAAACACTGATTGATACACGTTGACAAATAGATAGATTGTGGAGGAAAATTTGATGACCACATATATTTTTCCAATAAAAGATATGAAGATACTTGTTCAAATATGACAATATGATTACTTTATTTTGGTCAGAAGCGTTGCCTACTAACAATAGTCAAATATCCACGTTGGGTGAGGAGATGGAGAAATTATGCTCGAGATTTTGGTGAGATATCATCATGTGTAAATATTAGAAAACGGCTTTGATATGGCAAATAAGGGAAAAAATCATAAACCGTACAATAACTATAGTGACTTCCACTAAATATCCCGTATCTATCTACTTTTTCAATTTCGTCCCATATCTTTTTAGATTATCCGATTTTCGTCCTAAAATTCGAAATTTCGCCGAAAAATGCACGTGCCGGTCACGTGCCCGCATAAATTTGGGGTTTTTTTGCCACGTGGCGTCGGAAAAAAAAATCATATGTCCACTAAATATCCCACAACTTTCTGTTTTTCTAATTTCGTCCCATATGTCTTGAGATTATCCAATTTTCGTACCAAAATTCAAATTTAAGCCGGAAAATACACGTGCCGGCCAAAATTCAGGGTTTTTTGCCACGTGGCGTCGAAATTCTGAGCTGGATTTGAATTTACATTTTTCTTTTTCTTGCCACATTTTTCTTTTTCTTTTTCCTATGGTTGTTCTTCTCATGCAGCTCCGTCCACCGCTGCTCTTCCCCAACAGACACCGCCAACAACCCCCACCATCTGTCGATGTTCATTCTGTGCTGACAGAATTGCCCTTCTCATGCTGCTCCATTTCGGCGTAGGCGATTCTCTTCTGCAGATTCCGATGAAGTTGAAACTAACCTAAACCCGACCTCCATCCGCCACCCTCATGGTGGCGGAAATCTCCCTCCCCCCGCCTCTCACGGCGGCGGCCCAGACCCCTATATCCTTTGCCACTTCATCGCTATCGAGCACCATGGTTTGCCATCCATACTCTTCATCTTCATCACCCCATCTTTCCTCTATCTTGACCCCTACTTCTGAGACGGCTCGCACCCTCCTTCCATCGCCAGCATGTCGACCGCTACTGTTAGCGCCGCCGCGAGCTTCATAAGGTATCTCAACCCTAGTTGTACAAGAAAAATATAAATTGGAAGGGGGTAAAATTTTAGAAGAATGTGGCAAGAAAAAGAAAAAAAAAAAAAAGAAAAAGGTAAATTCAAATCCAACTCAGAATTCCGACGCCACGTGGCAAAAAATTCCCAAATTTTGGCCGGCACGTGTCCGACACGTGCATTTTTTGGCTTAAATTTGAATTTTGGGACAAAAATTGAATAATCTCAGGACATATGGGACGAAATTAGAAAAACAGAAAGTTGTGGGATATTTAGTGGACATATAATTTTTTCCCGGCGTCACGTGGCAAAAAATCCCCAAATTTTGGCCGGCACGTGTCCGTCACGTGCATTTTCCGGCGAAATTTTGAATTTTAGGACGAAAATCGGATAATCTAAAAAGATATGGGACGAAATTGAAAAAGCAGATAGATACGGGATATTTAGTGGAAGTCACTATAGTTATGGGACGGTTTATGATTTTTTCCCTGGCAAATAATGATGGGAAGTTTGTGCGTGTGTTTATAGAAGCATGGGTGACAGAGATAGCAAGTGTAAAAATATTGTTATCAGTTTTAGTTACGTCTTTTGCACCAAATTATATTCGCCCTGATCCAAGTTGGGATGAAGATATGGTACTTGCAGTTTTCCTCCCTTATGAATTAGACGCGGTTTTTTGGAAAATTGAAGATAAGGTTTAGTACAAAGTTAAGTTGAGATACTAGGTGGAGAGGCAATTCGTGTTGCCATCATCGAGCTCAAACACATCGGCTGATGAGAAGTGGTGTAAGTTTATGTGGGCACTAAATGTATCTCCAAAGGTGCGAATATTTATATGTAATTGTGTCTCAGTTATTTTATTTTCGTCATGGACAGGAGATTTATACTAATTACTACTTATGTTTCAGTCAACATGCGCGTAATGTTTGGAAAGAGGATGATGTTTGAGAAATTACGAAGGGTAGGAGGGACTACCGACCCGCGATTTGCTGGGCGTTTTGTCGACTGAACTTACATGACTCATCAAATTCCCTTTGTTTCAATAATGTTAGAAAAATGTGTCGCATTTCGAATCGTCGAACATTTTTGTGTGGCTACAATTTTTTTAAGTGGTTGGCTCTATTAAGTTGTCATTCTTTTCTGTATTTATGTTTATTGCCCCTGTGATTTTCAAATATCTTGTGAAAGTTTCCGACGGATTTAAATTTTGAGTGAGTCTTATGTGTGAACGGTCACACGTGTGACGGAATACATTTTTACTGAAAATATTAATACTTTTACAGAAAACAGTGGTACTTTTACAGGAAAAAATGATATTTTTATTACATTGATACTTTTACAAATAAAGGTGATACTTTTGCTACAAAAAGTTATTTATTTTTAAAAAATGTGATACTTTTACAGATAAACGTGATATTTTTTCTGTCACACCGTGTGACGATCACATACGAATTTTTGCCTTAAACTTTATCTTTGTTTTCCAATCAATTTTGAACCATTAAGTTGGCTCCTAATTTAATGCTCCAGAACACATCAATTCCAGACAAAACCAAAGGATCACATTCTGAAGAAAACAAATCGACTTTGATTACAATTTCGGAGGAAGTGGGGTCCATAATAAACTGATAGCCTAGAGTTTATTAGACATATTAGGGATATAAGCCAAGCTACATAAAATAAAAGATATTGATGATAACTGAAATTTTATAGTTTGTCCTGATTATGTTGCAACACAGAAATTGACGAAAATAAAATAAATAAACGAACAGTAGACATATCATAGGGGTACATAGATACTCATCATCATTATCATCATCATCATCATTATTAATTTTCTTTTTTTTTTTTTGTGGTTGAATGGGTTGGAATTTCATTATTCATGTTAAGAGTTTATGATTCTATGTCCCAAATTTGGGGCCTAGGTTCGATTTTTAAGACTATTATATATTGAACACAACATAAATGTCATAGTCGCAATTTTTAATAAATGCTAAAGGAGTGTTTGCAAATATTTAAAATAGGCATTTTACAAATTTTGATTTCAAATAAGTTTAAAAGATATATTCAAGCGACTCTTCCTACTTAAAATAAGCTCACTAAGGCTAAAAGTTGGAAGCTATGAATGTTTGTTTCTTACTATACCTTATAACAGTTACCTTTGAAAATTAAATGTATACTCTCTTTATTTCAAAATAATTATCGTTTAATGGATTTAAGGAATAATTTGTTACTAATTCGTATCATAAATGAACTTGAAAATGAAAAATATTGTTAATAAGATAGAGAAAGAGAACTTTGAAAAAAGACTATCATAATTAAAATTAATGGCATATGATATGAGTCATTTTATGATGTTATTTAATTTGTGTGAATCATTTAAAAGATACTTCTTGTATTCACACGTAAGTGTCATTTTAGATTTTTAGGTGCAATTTATAAGATTATGGAATCGACAATAGCACCCTTCCATTTTTCTATTCATTAATTTTTTTTATTATCATAATATTATAAGAATTTTATGGAGATTTACTTAGATTTAGTTAAGGACAATGTTGAAAAAAAATATAAAAATTTGCTAGAATTGCATTCTTTCGTGAAAAACAGGTTTTTCCTAAAATGACATTTATTTATGAACGGACGGAGTGAGTAACAACATATTGGATCTTCTATTTCAAATTGTATTTCATCTAATATTTCATTATATTGAACACACCTTATGTGTTCATTAGTGATCGCATCCTATACACGTAAAACGTAGTAATTTTTTAAAGGGTTAATTTCCAAAAGCAACCTGAACTTTACGGGTTTTTATACTTTGCAACCTAAAGAATTTATTTTTTCCGATTGGAACCTGTATTATGCGATTTGAGACGAATTGCAACTCCGGTCATATTTTCAGGCTATATAGACTATGTGACTGGCACATGACCTGTTTTTAGTGTATTTTCATTATTTAAAAATTCTAAATACATGTATTTGTTAATTTTATTTTTGATTTCTTTTATTCTCCAACATAAAAATAATAAATAATTAAAATTTAATTTTAGAATATTAAATAAGAATTTTAATTTTATTTGAAATCAGAAATTAAATGTCTTCTTTGTCTTCTTTTTCATCGCGTGTTCTCATGTTTCTTCTGCAACAACAATGGTGAATTCCCACTTTTTTCCTTCGCAATAATTAACATTTCCAATTTATGAAGAGAGAAAGAGAAGAGAGATTGGTGTATTACTCATAATCAAATCTAACTTCACCGCCCATTTAGGTTTTTCCTGTTTCAGAAACCCCTCTTTCATTGTCTCCTTAAATTTCCATCTCTTCTTCGAATTCTGATTCGAATGACAAAAAATCAGCAAAGGACTGAGATTGGGCGACAAACGGTGAAGAAGGAATGTGGCTATGGCGACAGAAATTGTAAGAGCTTTGGTGGTCTAGCTGAGAGGAAATCGCTTCTTCCGGCGGCGACAACTCCTCACAAAGCGGCGCTGCTTCTGCAGCGACTGGGGATGGTTGGGCATAGATAAGAGCCATGGAGATCAAGATAGATCTATAATCTCTGCAATTGAGAAGGTAATGGTTAAAAAGCCCTAAATCTTCCTCATATAAAAAAAAGAGAATACAAGGTTTTTACGAGGACGAAGGAAGAAGTGGGAAAATGGTGGAGAGGAGAAGCAGGAGGAAGAAGTGAACAAGATTTGCCATTGTTGTTGTAGAAGGAAGGAAGTTTTTTTTTTTCTGGAAATTTTGTTGCAAAAATTCTGGAAATTTTTTTGCAGAAGCAGTAGAAGAATACACGATGAAGAAGAAGGACGCCTAATTTATGATTTTTAATAAAATTGATGTAATTGAAAATAAAAGAAATCAGAAAATCAGAAAATAAAATTAATGAATACATGTATTTAGAATTTTTATATAATGAAAATACACTAAAAACAGGTCGTGTGCCAGTCACATGGCCTATATAGGCTGAAAATATGGTCGGAGTTGCAATTCGTCTCAAATCGCGTAATACAAGTTCCAATCGTAAAAAATAAATTCTTCTGGTTGCAAAGTATAAAAACCCGTAAAATTTAGATTGCTTTTAAAAATTAACCCTTTTTTAAAATACAGGATGTAATAAATAATGAAACAGAGGATCTCATCTGAAGTAACAAACACCAAATATGCTTATAAATTAATGACAGAAGATCATATATATAAGTGTAAGTAAGCTTTCAATAAGCTTTATTATTTTCACGCAGATACAAACCAAACAATCAATATTTCTGTAAAATACTAAAAACCAAAAGGAAATCTAAATCTCCCCGTTATTGCAATGCAACGACAAAAATCATCTTCCTCGTGCTCAACCATCGCATTCGCCCCGCCAATCCTCCAGTACACATCTTTTCCAGGCAAAACAAGATCAATCACCGGAACATTCGGCCCGGCTCGTGTCCTGGAAATCGAGTCCGACCTGTAACATGCCACCAACGGCTGCCGCGATTCCACACGCTTCATCTTCATGTTAGTAGCCGCCTTGTCGAAAGCCTGGATTAAGATATCGAATATTGAAGTGTGAAACGATGTGTATCTCCGCACTGAAGTGATTTTGGTGCCTCCAACTCCATTTTTGTTGATGGAGAAAAATGAAGCGTTTACCGGCAGTGTTTGCCCGGCGACTCTGATAGATTTTACGTCGATGAAGTATTCTTCCGACGGGTCACCTGCTGTGAAAGAACGCGCAGTGCTGACTGGGTTGATTAGCAAGCGCGTGGACTTCATTAGTTTCAAGATATCAGATTTCTCTGATATCGCGTGCCCAATTGTCAGTTTCCCTTCCCCAGAGGAAGGGAAACAGACAGAGAATTTATGAGGCAATTTCAGCTTGTTCGCCACTTGCTTATGAATTGTCAGTGCATTCATACCCAACCCTAACAAGCCGTTGGCCTCAAGCGTGAGTCCAGTCGGGTCAAAAGATCGCACGCAAGCGAACATGAACTGTGATAACGGGACATTACCTTTCGACGACAATGTATCCTCGTAATAAATTTCGGAAATGAGAAAATCCGAGTAAGGGTTGGAGAAGAATTCACCTGAGCAGGTGTTGACGGTGCATCTAGGCCGGGTTGGCCCGGTGCAGTTCAAACACCCGCTGGATTTGGTTAACGCGCACTTGGTTGTGTTGCAGCGGACCGGGACGTAGGTGTTTGAGGTGTAGTCATCGCAGCTGAACCATAAGTTTCGACCGCCGAGGTCGAGGAAGGCGTTAATGGTGGTGCCATTGCTGCCCATCTGAATGGTGGTGTAGAATTGGCAGCCTTCGGCGTCCATTTTAATGGGAAGGGTTATGCCGTTTTGGGCATGGGTTGCAGAAATGAGGATGGTGAGGAATACAAGGGAAGAATAGAAAGAAGCCATTATTGGAGAAGTGGATTTAAGAAATTGGATGTAAGGATTTGAGTATTTATAGAAGCTTAAAGCAGCAAGATTTTTTATTTGTCAAAATCGGTGTTCATGGACCCATCGAGTCGATCCGAACATACTATTGTGAAATTTATTGAGTTTTATCGAGCTTTGATGCATGCATGTATGCTTGAAGTTGTTTGATTATTAACCGAATATAAAGGTAATGACGAATCGATCTCACGTAGTTTGACAATTTTAAAACGTCTTTTTATTATCAAGTTTGAGCTCGAGTCAAGCTTTAAACGTTACCAAGCGTAAAAGTATATTTGAATTTGTTTGATATTTTCAATCAAATGAATCTTAAACGAGCTTTTAGTAAATGACTTTGAATTAAGTACCGACTAGTTTGATTTTATTTCCAGTTCTATCATTTATTATATGATAGGGATAACCCGATCAGCTCGGGTCGGGCTAATACTAAAGCCCGCTGATTGGCCCAACAAGCACGTGAAGGTCCACCACGCGTAGGCCTAGCAGGCCCAGGAACGCGCGTTGGCCCAGCGGGTAGTCTGTTCCGCGAATCAAGGCTAAAGATCCGTTCATAACCGCCATGCAGCGGAAAGTGGGCGTGAAGATAGGAAGTTTGTTAGGGTTCAGTTAGGGTTTAGGAAAAGCTGAGTATAAATATGAGAAAAGGATTCTGAATTAGGGTTCGCACTCTGTACATTGAATTACTATCTGTAAACTCAATATTCTAGTGAAAATAACACCTCGGCAAGAGTGATTTTCTGCCCGTGGACGTAGATCTCCGGATCGAACCACGCAAATCCTGTGTGCTTCCGTATTGTTTGTGTAATTTTCTGTTAAGGTTTCTTGGATACCGAATTGCGCTTTATCAATTGGCGCCGTCTGTGGGAACGCTTTAACCAACAATTTCTGACGTTTACATCGCATTCAGAATCATGGTGACAACACGTTTGAATCAATCTCGCCACGGTGATCAATCTAACCAGGATCTGCCCGTGGATCAAGTTTTGCCGCCAAGGCAATTGCCGGCAGGGAGTACGTCTAATCATCAGGGCAATCAAAACCCTCCACCCCCTCAAGACCTGCAAAACCCTAATCTTGCTGCTGCTCAACCCCCGGTTAACATTCAAATCACCCCAGAATTGCTCCAGGCTTTCTTACAAGAGCATGCACATGTTCTTCAAGATTGGGCAGTTAATCGCCTACATCCCGCGGGGCCTGCCGCGGGGCCTGCCGAGGACCATGGGAGTTCTAATGAATCACGACCTCGCAATGAGGAACCTACTGATGTGGATCGCCGCCGTCCACTTAATGCGGCTAAGAGAGTTCGCTATGCCAACCCTCATGCTCTAGATCTTCAAGAGTATGAGCATGTTCAACGCAATGTTGAACTGGACAGAATTCTGGGCCTTGATGCCAATGGAGATATCATCACGCCGTTCTCCTCAGAAATTATGGCCACCACCCTTCCCGAAGGGTTCAAACGGCCAGCTATACCACCTTACAATGGCACCGGAGATCCGGCCAATTTTCTTGGAGCATTTAGGCACAGCATGCTTAGCCATGATAACATCACATCCCTTCAGTACTGCAAGATTTTTCCTGAGTACTTACAGGATGAAGCTCGGGTTTGGTTTGATTCTCTCCCACGCAACAGCGTATCCTCCTTCAGAGAACTCGCCGAGCACTTTTGGGCACGGTTCGAAGCACGGGCGAAGCCCATGGCCACCCTGGCCGATGTTATGAACATGGAACAGCGGGAAGGTGAAACCGTTACGCAATTTCTTGACCGCTTCACAGCGGTAAGTCTCAAGGTGGGAAATTGCCCCGACGACGTAGTCATCAACGCATTTATGAATGGACTCCGCCCCGGAGCACTTTATACCGAGTTAGCTCGGAACACACCGGTCACAACTCGAGCATTGTTCAAAACAGTGTGCAAATTTGCTAAAGCCGAGGAGCAGACTCGCCAGAAGCGAGAGAAACACGCTAGCAAGCGGCAGTCAGACAAAGCACAAACCGGGCCCAGTACGCGACCTAGTGCATTTTCCCGCCTGACTCCGGGGCGTTTAGAATCCCGAGGTGATATTCCACAATTGACTCCGTTGACGAAGTCACGAGCCGAAATCCTTTCTATTCATAAGAACGATCTGCGACCTTGTCCGCGGATGACTGCTCCACCAGAAAAGAGGAACCGTGGAAAGTGGTGCGCGTACCACCGAGATCATGGGCACGAGACAGAGGAGTGCCGGGAACTTAGCAAGGAGATTGAGGAATGCCTCAAGAAGGGTCTCTTGCGGCAATACGTTGCGCGAACCAATGACCAACCTCGGGCAAACCACAATGGGGGTTCGTCCCACAACCGCGGGGGTTATCATGACCGGGACACTCAACAAAATCGGCCACCGTGGCAGAATAATCGGCCAGGACCTAACAACTACGCACGGCAAGATTCTGGCAGTCGCCAGCAACCACGTCTCCCACCACCACCTCCTCCTCCGGGAGGGCCCGAAGACAACGCACCTCCTCACGTGATAAACGTGATATATGGAGCCCTACCCACCGGGGCTTCACGACATGCCTTAAAGGTAGAAGCTCGACGTCCTCCTCCCGAGGAGCCACGTCATAAACGCCTCCATCAGTCCGAGACTGTCAGCTTCACGGATAGGGACCCGGTTCCGGAGATAACACCTCACACAGACGCTATTGTCATCGACATGACTGTAGCCAACATAACAATAAGGCGGGTCTTCGTGGATAATGGGGCAGCGGTAAGTGTTATATTTGCCGACTGTTTCCAAAGGATGGAGATTTCTCGGGACCAACTTCGGCCGGCCCCCGGGTCACTGCAGACTTTCACTCAAGGCGAAGTCCAGCCGGAAGGTGTCATCACCCTCCCGGCGTCTCTGGGTACCTATCCGAAAATAAAAACTATTTTCGTGGACTTTTATGTGGTGAATTCTCCATCACCGTACAACATGATCCTAGGCCGGGACTGGCTTACCCCCGCTAAAGCTATTCGTTCCACGTATCACCTCGCGCTAAAGTTTCCTACCTCGCATGGCGAAGTGGCTATCCGCGGTAGTCAGCGGGTTTCAAAGGAGTGTATGTACGTGGCACTCAAAAAGACTGCTAAAGCCCCTCCCAAACAGCAGCTTCAGGTAGCATCATCAACTTTGGAACCTCAAGAATGTACCTTGTTGGGGGATGCCACCGCTCAAGTACCGCTTGATCCGTCCAAGCCGGAGCAGACTGTAACCGTAGGAGCCGTGGATGTGCCATGGTTACATCAGGCTATAATTCGGACCTTGCGAGAATATTCCGATGTTTTCGCATGGTCCCCACTAGATATGCCCGGGGTCTCTCCCGATATAATAACGCATAAGCTGAACATTGATCCTAGCGTAAAGCCGATCCAGCAAAAACAGAGGAAGTTCGCTCCAGAGCGAAATGAGGCCATTCGAATCGAGGTAAAGCAACTCTTGGATGCGGACATCTTGTTCGAAGTATTTTACCCCTCTTGGCTATCCAATCCAGTAATGGTGACAAAAACCGGTGGGGCATGGCGGATGTGTGTCGACTTCTCCGATCTCAATAAGCACTGTCCGAAAGACTGTTATCCTCTGCCCTCCATCGACCAAAAGGCCGAAGCCATTACGGGGTACGTGGCACTTTGCTTCCTAGATCTATACAAGGGGTATCATCAGATTTTTATGGATCCGCAGGATGCCTTCAAAACGGCATTTATCACTGCCTTTGGGTGCTACGCTTTTAAGAAATTGCCCTTCGGGCTCAAGAACGCTGGAGCCACCTATCAACGTCTCATGGACCGTGTTTTTCACGACCAGATTGGTCGTAACGTTGAGGTTTACGTCGATGACCTGGTCATCAAAAGCTCCTCTCATCCTTCATGTGTGCAAGACATTGCCGAAACATTGCACACTCTGCGGCGCTATAACTTGCGACTCAATCCAGCGAAATGCACTTTCGGTGTTGGCTCCGGGAAGTTTCTCGGTTATATGGTTTCGCAAAACGGCCTGCAGGCCAATCCGGCCAAACTCCGTGATGTGTTAGATTTGCAGCCACCAAAAACATTCAGGGACGTTCAACGCCTCACAGGTGGTTTGGCGGCTTTAAATAGGTTCTTGTCAAAAGCGGCGGAACGCCAGCTCCCATTCTTTAAAATCCTAAGACAGGCGAAGTCCTTTGAGTGGACCCCGGAGTGTACCGAGGCTTTTGAAGCTTTGAAGTGCCATATACAGCAGCTGCCCACTTTGTCAGTTCCTATCCCCGGAGAGCCGCTCTACCTGTATTTGGCTTCCGCCGAGGAAGCTATTAGCGCAGCTCTCGTACGAGAAATCGATGGTGTTCAGCATCCCGTGTACTTCGCTAGCCGAGTACTTCACGGGGCAGAGACGCGATATTCCGTGCTAGAGAAAACCGCTTTGGCCCTTGTTATGGCAGCTCGACGTCTTCGGCCATACTTCCAAGGACGTGAGATACGAGTTCTGACCAATCACCCCATACGCCAGATTCTTGTAAAACCCGAGCTGTCGGGGCGCCTCGCCAAGTGGGCTATTGAGTTAGGTGAATATGACATTCAGTTTCTCCCCCGCCGAGCAATTAAGGGTCAAGCACTCGCCGACTTTCTGGCTGAAGCCCCAGGAGACAACCACGAGTCTCCCGTAGACAATGATACACATCACCGTGTTACCATCGCTCCTTCACCCCGGAGGTGGCAACTATTCGTGGATGGAGCATCCACGATTCGAGGAAGTGGTGCCGGACTGCTTCTCATCGACCCCGAGGAGGTTGAAGTTAAATACGTCATCCGGTTCAAGTTCAAGGTGACTAATAATGAAGCGGAGTACGAGGCAGTTCTCGCTGGGCTCAGGCTCGCTCAATCCTTAGGCGTTCGTCATCTTGAGCTCTTCACGGACTCCGAGGTCGTGTCCAGACAAATCCAGGGGACTTATGTCGCCAAGGATGAAACAATGGTCAGGTATCGTGCTTTAACACTAAAGCTTATCTCCACTTTTGATGCAGTTACTATCCAGAAAATACCGCGTGCACAAAATACAAGAGCAGACGCGCTCAGCAAATTGGCCTCCGTCCGAACTAATATATCTCCGGATATCATGGTTGAATATCTATCTCATCCAGCAGTTCATGAGGCCACGGTTTCGGTACTGACCGATACTAATCCGAATTGGATGGCTCCTATCATCCAATATCTCCGAGATGGAGTCCTGCCCATTGACAAGCTACGAGCTCGGCAAGTTGTCCTCAAAGCCCCCAAATACTCCTTTCACGATGGAGTCTTATACCGGAGATCATACCTACAACCGAGTCTCCGGTGTCTTGCTCCTGCCGAAGCTACCCAAGTTCTGCGGGAGGTTCACGAAGGGGCCTGTGCCAGCCATATCGGTTCTCGCACATTAGCCAAGAAAGTTCTCCGCTGGGGATACTATTGGCCAACCCTGTTCAACGATGCTCATGACTTAGTGTCCAAATGCAGCAAGTGCCAACTGCACTTCCGTGTAAAGCATCTGCCACAGACCGAACTCACGGGAATCCAGAGTGCATGGCCATTTATTCAGTGGGGTATTGATATTGTTGGACCATTCCCTGTTGCTCCGGGAGGGTTAAAGTTCCTGGTCGTTGCCGTGGACTACTTCACTAAGTGGGTCGAAGCCGAACCACTTACAGCCATTACTGGTTAGAATATCTTGAAATTTGTGTGGCGCAATATTGTTTGTCGCTTCGGCATCCCGAGCACTATCATCTCGGACAACGGTAAACAGTTTGCCAATGATCCATTCCGGTCATGGTGCGAAGAACTCCACATCAAACAAATTTTCACTTCGGTAGCTCACCCTAAAGCCAACGGGCAGGTTGAGGTCACCAATCGGACACTGCTCACGGGAATAAAGAAGCGCCTGGATAATGCCAAAGGTCTCTGGGCTGAAAACCTTCCACAAGTCTTATGGGCTTATCGCACAACACCGCATACATCTACCGGGGAGACTCCTTACAGCCTTACTTACGGTTCTGAAGCCGTTATCCCTGCTGAAATCAGTGTTCCAAGCCCCCGTCTCCTTACATTGGTTCTAGAGGATAATGACGAGGCTCTCCGGACAAATTTGGATGAGCTCGAAGATCGCCGGGATCAATCATTCATTCAACAGGCCAGATGTAAACAACGAGCAGCCCGGTATCATAACCTCCGGGTCCGAGGTACTCAGTTCAATGTTGGGGACTTAGTTCTTCTCTTAACTCAGCCAGCAAAGCTGCCCCTGAAGGGAAATTGCACGCTTCTTGGGAAGGTCCCTACCGAGTCGTTGCTGTACACGACTCTGGATCCTATCAACTTGAACATCTCAACGGGACCCCGATCCCCCGAAGCTGGCACGTCGCTAACTTGAGGCGTTTCTATCTGTGAAGGCCACATCACAAGTACTATCTTATCTTTAATTTCTTTTATAGTTGTTATTTCTCTTTGTACTTTTGAGTTTGCCCCGGCATTTATCGATGAATAAAGTTTCTTTGTTTACGCATCTTGCTGTGTTCTTCTTCACGGTACGGGGACGCCCTAACGTTATCGTATTATCGTTATCAGTCTCCGGACCATTACAATTATCCCTCGGTCCGTCCGAGGAGATTCACATTCAGTCCCCGGACTCATATCACCTTCTCGCCTGTTTAACCGGAGAAGTGTTTTCTCCCGCCTGATCCGTCCGGGGAGTAAATTTATCCATACTATGTTTCCGAACACTCAATTAAAATAGTTAATAGTTCTTACTGTGTTCCCGAACACCCAGTTAAAGTGATTGATAACTTGTCGCACTCGTATATACACATTAACACTCTTATTATTTCCTAAATAATACAACATCAAGAAGTTTTTTACATAAGACTCCACATAAAAAAAAAAAAAAAAAAAAAAAAAAGAAAAAAGAAGACAAATCTTGCTAACGATTAACTATGTTATTATCTATTTTTTTCGGAGCCTTCTCCGAACCAATACGCGAAACTGCGTCGTCTCGTCTCTGATCGAGCATATCCCGTCCTCCGGGATGGTTCTTGCACGATCCGACGATGCTCGGCCTCACTTCGGTTCCGACGATGACTCGTCATTTGGGGACCCCGGTCACCTACAGCGTGCTCGGTTCTTGTTCTTGGCCCTGACATATTGGCCCATTCTGCATGGCCCCATTCTAGTGGCGCCAACGGATCCATCACCTCTGGGGTTTTATCTGTAACTTCCCTCGTCTTGTGCCGAAGAGGATTTGGTGATTTCTGCGGAATTGAGCTTTTCCTCCTTTCTCTTTCCCGAGTGTTCGCCCATTCTACAGCATCCCACTCCTCGGCAGGCATTTCGTCGATCTCCTTGGCCAAAGCCACAACTATCGCTCCACTGGCCTCTGGCTCCTCCGCATGAGTTCTTTCCGGTTCTTGAGGTATTTTTGGTATTGCCTCGGGTGTAATGCCAGTTTTCCCAACGTTAACAGCTTGATCAGCCACCACTATGTTCTCTTGGATATCGGGCTTTGTTTTCTTACCCCGACGTCTTTTCTTGCGGCTGTGCTCTGGTTCACCCTGCTCTGCAATATTCAAAGCTTCATTCCGGGCCTCGACTTTCTTTTCAAGCTCTACCAGAAATCCTAGTACCAGCCGGCTCCTTATGATTTTCGGATCATTAGCATCACCTCGCTTGCTCCGCTGATGGACGTCTTCCCGAACCTCGGACCTCCGGGCTTGAATATCTTTCACTGATAGTCTTCCGCTGTCAACAAGAAGATGCTCACACTCTTGCTGGTTGATACGAAGTTGTTCTAATTCAAGATCTTTTAAAACACACTGTGCTTTGTACTGCCTCATTTGTTGTGCAGATTCTTTCCATGAGCCCTCCACCTCGGCATATCTTTTCTCTATTAAGGATAAATTCCTTGATAGTCGGGGGACTTCATGCAACATCAGCATATCACGCTCTTTTGCAGCCAAACTATTGATGAGTTGAGCTGCTTTATTACTTCATACGGGTTTTCTATGTTTTCCTGGCAAAGGAGACACCTCGGGTTTTTCAGACTTTATTAATATACATACATTGCGTGGATAAGAGAGTAACAGCATTTACTATCCATACAAACAAAGATTTTTCAGTACAAGAAGAGACAACTCGGGTTTTTCATTACAAAACAAGTAATTACATTGGCATTCTTTTTACAAGGCCCTCTATTCTACATTCTGCTCAAGAGTTGGGAGGTCACTGACCTCTCCGGGGGTAGGGTCGGCTTCTTTTCCTCCCGGGGCCTCCCCAACATCACTTGTACCCTCAGCTGCCTTGCTTGGGCCTTCGATCATAACGGGGGGTGTAGCAATCACCTCTCTGCGGGGAATAGGAGCCCGGTTCCTCAGTTCCCTTACATAAAAACCGTTGCGGAAGCCCAAGAAGTCCTTATCTTGGTCTTCGTTGCACCGTTTAATGATCTCGGGAGTAAGGATTGTGTTCTTCTTTGCCAAGGCCTCGATCAGTGGCCACTTCGGAGCTTTCGTCAGCGCATCAAAATATGCGCCATCTTCGTTCCCGACTGCATCGTAATTATACCCGAAGTCCTCATCGTAAATGTCGACCTCCTGGTATTTGTCATGTATGGCTTCCAGCAGCTCACTTTTGGTGGCCGTATCACCTGCAGCCACGAACGTGCTTAGAAACTTCAGGAATGACTCTGTTTGCATCAGCTTCTCGGCAAATGTTTCCAGCACAGCTCCCTGACCCACGATGGCCTTGTTCAGCTCTTCCCGGGTTGCAATTAGGTCGCCTCTCATAATGGCAACCTCGACAGCCTGTTCGCGTAATCTGGCCGCTTCTCTCTCGGCAACTACTGCCCTGTCCCGAGCTGCTCTGGCGCTTTTTTGAGCCTCCACGAAGCCAGCTCTTAATTTAGCCACCTTGGCTTCTAGTTCAGCGACCCTACCTTGGGTGGATTCCTTCTCCAGTCTACCCACTAGCCCGCGGATAGGCTCCAACAGTCTCTCGAGTTCGGCTCCAGCGGCCGATATCTCTACTCCTTGCCCCTGCATTGACTTACTATTATGACGGGTCTGTGCAGCGAATAACAGAATTATTTACGATGATACCTCGTGAGTTGGAGTCAGGTGCGGTTTTTTGGAAGGCGGGGGTGTCGTCGGAGAGGTGACCCTTCTTTCGGTGCTCGGGGTCAATCCAGAGAGGGGAATGTTGTCTTCAGGATCAGCTCTGTGGCTACCCTTAGGTGTTATTCTCTGTGGCTCCGGCGTTTTCGAACTATCACCTCGGCCCCCCGAGCTGGCTTCAGTACTCTTCCTGGCAGCACTCTTGAACTTGCCCACTGCACATGACAAACACACATTCAAGGGATTGACATTGTTATATTATACAACTTATGGAGCAATAAAAGCCCTACCCTCTACTTCCGCCCGGGTTTTAGTTCTCTCCCCCTCAGACATGCTCGGTGTCCTGTCAGAATCAGTCCTGGTGGGGGTGTTGCTCTCTTGGGAATCCGAAGTCCCACCAGCCCATTTGGAATAGTACGGACTCAACCCCGCTTCGTCTAGCACTTCTTCCGGGAATCTGGACTCCAATACACCAACTTTTTTCAGCACATTCGCACCCTTTGGCTCCCCTGCCGGGGCACTATCTACCACCTCTAACGTTTGCCATTTGGGTAATATGGCTTTTTGCCTAACATATATGAATCTTCCTCTCCATCCTTCAATTTTACTTAGGTTTTTAACCTTAAACTTTTTACCCGGCCTGGGGTTAAGGTAATACCAACCCTTATTTCTCCCCATCGTCTTCAGTTGGAAGAAATGCCTAAATAAGTTAATACTAGGCACTAATCCCCCCTTACTGCACTCCACTAAAAAGCCCACTACCTGTCTCACAGCATTAGGTCCTAATTGTCCCAGCGCTATTCCGTAATAATCCAATAATTTTATTAAGAACCCCCATAGGGGAAACCTCAAACCTACGGCAAGTTGATCTATATACACGGATATGAATCCTTGGGGAGGACAACAGGCTTTGTCATTTCCTTCGGGAATAATGAATTCCAAATCGAAGGGTAAGAAGAAGTTCGGCACCCATCGCCTAATCTGTTTTTCAGTCACTGTGGGTCTTACCCCTGCTACCTCGAATCCTTCTATTTCTTCTTCACACTGGGGGAAATTCACTGCTTCTACTCTTATCTCACTAAGGTCACCGCGATGGACCTGTCTACTTTCACTATTCACGGGATAGATCACTCGAATGGGAGGTGCTCTATAAGGCATTCCTTCTGGAACTACCTCTCCTACCTTAGATGAAGATGAAGATGAGTTAGACATACTTACTTGGTTTGAATTCGAAAGGGTTGATTTGAGAAGTTTTTGGTCTGAGATGAATCGCGAATGCAGATTTCCTCTTTTTCCCGCTTTCAAACAGATGAATCGCAATGAAGGAGATGAAAAGTTACTGTGCAGTTATTCCCAGTATAAATGCAAAAAACCGACGGCTCTGATGCAGCCTATTCAAATTCAGTGATGGAGATTCATGCGTGCTCTTCACGCGCTTTACAGTTACCGAGGCGCGTGGGGAACAGCCTTCTTGGAACTCGCAGAGCGTGTCACTTCACACCCCTCTCTCTCATAATGGCGCCGCCAATCGCATCAGCCTCACCCTTCTTCAGGAAGATTCAAACTACACCCCGGTGTATCCTCCACCTCGGTCATACCACCACACTCCGGTGCTCCCTCCATTTTAGCCAGAATACTCACCCCGGTGTACCCTCCACCTCGGCCGGGTTGTCATATCCTTCCAACGCGTTTCTGGCTTCTGGGAAATTCGGTACCTCGCTATATGCTCCGTGCACTTCGGCCAAGCTCGGCGTCGCGTCCGCTGACGACCCCGCAGAGTCCCCGGAACGCGGAAATGTTCAGTCCTCCATAAACACTTCGGCCCGCCAGCGACCCCGGTCCTTCTTACTTACGGTTCCACCCCGGTGACAACCGAAGCTCCTACCTCGCTTCGGCTGGGGGGGGCATCTGATAGGGATAACCCGATCAGCTCGGGTCGGGCTAATACTAAAGCCCGCTGATTGGCCCAACAAGCACGTGAAGGTCCACCACGCGTAGGCCCAGCAGGCCCAGGAACGCGCGTTGGCCCAGGGGGTAGTCTGTTCCGCGAATCAAGGCTAAAGATCCGTTCATAACCGCCATGCAGCGGAAAGTGGGCGTGAAGATAGGAAGTTTGTTAGGGTTCAGTTAGGGTTTAGGAAAAGCTGAGTATAAATATGAGAAAAGGACTCTGAATTAGGGTTCGCACTCTGTACATTGAATTACTATCTGTAAACTCAATATTCTAGTGAAAATAACACCTCGGCAAGAGTGATTTTCTGCCCGTGGACGTAGATCTCCGGATCGAACCACGCAAATCCTGTGTGCTTCCGTATTGTTTGTGTAATTTTCTGTTAAGGTTTCTTGGATACCGGATTGCGCTTTATCATTATATTGTTTTGATTTTGATATAAGACTTGCTTGGATTTTTTCTAATGATTTTTCAGCCACATCAAACTTTAAAACATGCTCCACATGTATAGATCAAATATATCCGGTCGATGTCATTTATTTCATGGTTTGTATTTCACAGTGGTTATGTTTGTTTAAGGTTGGAGAGTATTGGATCAAATCTGATTGAGGAAATTAATAAATGTACTTTATTGAAATTGAGAAAAAATTATTTTTAATCCTATATGTTAGGCCTTGTCTAGTATCAATCCCGTATGTTGGAAAATTTCAATTTTAGTCTTGTATGTTCCAAAAGTTGTCCAATTTAAGGACACTGACCATCACCGACGACCAATTTAGCCGGAATTAGACATGCTAATGCTTATGTGTCAAATATTTATCCAGATAACATGTCAAATTATTAAATTACTTTAGTAGCTCGCCCAAAAAAGAAAAGAAAAATTTAAACCTAATTTCCGTATGAGTTGCATTTCATTTTACTTTTTTTTTTATTTTTCTTTCTTCATCTTTCTCAAATTTATTATTCACGTGCGTCGTACGTGATTAATTGCGGTCAAATTGGTTGTTTCTGACGGTCAGTGTCCTTAAATTGGACAACTTTCAAAACATACAGGACTAAAATTGAAATTTTTTAACATACAAGATTTTTACTAGACAAGGGCTAATATACATGACTAAAAATGATTTTTTTCCATTGAAATTTAATCCCCTAAATTTACTGAGTTAAACTACAATTAAACATACCCTATGTGTTCTAAGTGTTATGGAAGTGACATATATTCCATAACTTTTGAATTTAAAAATTAAATAGAAGTCATGAAGCATATGTCATTATCCATCACGGCGAGTGGAATACATATAGTGAAATACGTATTGATAGGGATAACCCGATCACCTCGGGTCGGGTTAATACCTAAACCCACTGACCGGCCCAGCACGCGTAGGCCCAGCAAGCACGTGAAGGCCCAGCACGCGTAGGCCCAGCAGGCCCAGGAACACGCGTTGGCCCAACAGGTGGTTTGTTCCGCGAATCAAGGCTCAGGACTCGTTCCCAACCGCCATGCAGCGGGAAATAGGCGTGAGAATAGGGAGTTTGTTAGGGTTCAGTTAGGGTTTAGGAAAAGCTGAGTATAAATATGAGAAAAGAACTCTGAATTAGGGTTGGCATTCTGAATTCTGTATTATTGCTTGTAAGCTCAAAGTTTTAGTGAAAGAAACACCTCGGCAAGAGTGATTTTCTGCCCGTGGACGTAGATCTCCGGATCGAACCACGTATATCTTGTGTATTTTCATATTGTTTACGTAGCTTTCTGTGAAGGTTTCCTGGATTCCGGATTGCGCTTTATCAATTGGCACCGTCTGTGGGAACGTAAAGCAATTTTTGACATTCACAGCGTATTCAAAGATCATGGTGACGACTCATTTGAATCAATCTCGCCACAGTGATCAATCCAACCAGGATCCATCCGTGGATCAAGTTTTGCCGCCGAGGCAATTGCCGGCAAGGAGTACATCCCATCATCAGGGCAATCAAGGCCCGGTTGTGAATCCAGACAATCAGAATTTACCTCCACCCCCTCAAGACATGCAAAACCCTAATCTTGCTGCTGCCCAACCACCGGTTAATGTTCAAATTACTCCAGAATTGCTCCAGGCATTCTTACAGGAGCATGCACATGTTCTTCAAGATTGGGCAGCTAATCGCCTACATCCCGCGGGGCCTGCCGCGGGGCCTGCTGGACATGATGCTAATCCCGCGGTGCCTCCACCTCGTCAGCACTCGCGTGATCAACAAGACCCGGGACATCGCGGGCGTCAGGATCGGCGACGGGAACGACCTGGTTCCTCCGAGGACCATGGGAGTTCTAACGAATCACGACCGCGCAACGATGAACCTTCTGATGTCGATCGCCGCCGTCCACTGAACGCGGCTAAGAGAGTTCGCTATGCCAATCCTCATGCTCTAGATCTTCAAGAGTATGAGCGAGTTCAACACAATGTTGAACTGGACAGAATTCTTGGCCTTGATGCCAATGGAGATATCATCACACCGTTCTCCCCAGAAATCATGGCCACCTCCCTTCCCGAAGGGTTCAAACGGCCGGCCATACCACCTTACGATGGCACCGGAGATCCGGCCAATTTTCTTGGAGCTTTCCGGCACAACATGCTTAGCCGCGATAACACTACATCCCTCCATTACTGTAAAATTTTCCCCGAATACTTACAGGATGAGGCTCGAGTTTGGTTTGATTCTCTCCCACTCAACAGCGTATCTTCTTTCAGAGACCTCGCCGAGCATTTTTGGGCGCGGTTCGAAGCACGGGCGAAGCCCATGGCCACCCTGGCCGATGTCATGAATATGGAACAGCGGGACGGTGAAACCGTTACCCAATTTCTTGACCGCTTCACAGCTGTAAGCCTCAAGGTGGGAAATTGCTCCGAAGACGTAGTCATCAACGCATTCATGAATGGACTCCGTCCAGGAACACTTTACACCGAGTTGGTTCGAAACACACCGGTCACAACTCGAGCACTATTCAAAACGGTGTGCAAATTTGCTAAAGCCGAGGAGCAGACTCGCCAGAAGCGTGAGAAACACGCTAGCAAGCGGCAGTCCGACAAAGCGCAAACCGGGCCTAGTACACGACCTAGTGCATTTTCCCGCCTGACCTCGGGACGTTCAGAATCCCGAGGCGATATTCCACAATTGACTCCGTTGACAAAGTCACGGGCTGAAATCCTTTCTATTCACAAGAACGATCTACGACCTTGTCCGCGGATGACTGCTCCGCCTGAAAAACGGAATCGTGGAAAGTGGTGTGCGTACCACCGAGATCATGGGCACGAGACAGAGGAGTGCCGAGAACTCAGCAAGGAAATCGAGGAGTGCCTGAGGAAAGGTTTCTTGCGTCAATACATTGCGCGGACCGATGACAAGCCTCGGGCAGGTCAGAATGGGGGGTCGTCTCATAACCGCGGAGGTTATCATGACCGGGGCGCACAACAGAATCGGCCGCCGTGGCAGAATAATCGGCCGGGGCCTAGTAATTACGCACGGCAAGATTCTGGCAATCGCCAACAACCACGTCTTCCGCCACCACCTCCTCCTCCGGGAGGACCCGGAGATAACGCACCCCCACACGTAATAAACGTGATATGTGGGGCCCTTCCCACCGGAGTCTCGCGACATGCCTTGAAGGCAGAGGCTCGACGTCCTCCTCCCGAGGAGCCACGTCATAAACGCCTCCATCAATCCGAGACTGTCAGCTTCACGGATAGAGACCCGGTTCCGGAGATAACACCTCATACTGACGCTATTGTCATCGACATGACTGTAGCCAACATAACAATAAGGCGGGTCTTCGTGGATAATGGGGCCGCGATGAGTGTTATATTTGCCGACTGTTTCCAAAGGATGGGGATTCCTCGGGAACAACTTCGGCCGGCCCCCGGGCCACTGCAGACTTTCACTCAGGGTGAAGTCCAGCCAAAGGGTGTCATCACTCTCCCGGCATCTTTGGGGACTTATCCGGCAATAAAAACCATTTTCGTGGATTTTTATGTGGTGAATTCCCCATCACCGTACAACATGATCCTGGGCCGGGACTGGCTTACCCCCGCTAAAGCCATATGTTCCACGTATCACCTCGCACTAAAGTTCCCCACTTCGCATGGCGAAGTGGCTATCCGCGGGAGTCAGCGGGTTTCAAAGGAGTGTATGTACGTAGCACTCAAAAAGACTGCTAAAGTTCCTCCCAAACAGCAGCTTCAGGTAGCATCATCGGCTCTAGAGCCTCGGGAATGTATCTCATTGGGGGATGCCACCGCCCAAGTACCGCTTGATCCGTCCAAGCCAGAGCAGACTGTAACCGTAGGAGCCGTGGATGTGCCATGGCTACATCAGGCTATAATTCAGACCTTGCGAGAATATTCCGATGTCTTCGCATGGTCTCCTCTAGATATGCCCGGGGTCTCTCCCGACATAATAACACACAAGCTGAACATTGATCCCAGCATAAAGCCAATCCAGCAAAAGCAGAGGAAGTTCGCCCCGGATCGAAATGACGCAATTCGAATCGAGGTACAACAACTCTTGGATGCGGACATCCTGTTCGAAGTGTATTACCCCTCCTGGCTATCGAATCCAGTAATGGTGATTAAGTCAAGTGGGGCATGGCGGATGTGCGTCGACTTTTCCGACCTCAACAAACATTGTCCGAAGGACTGTTATCCCCTACCTTCCATAGATCAAAAGGCCGAGGCCATTACCGGGTTTGAGGCACTTTGTTTCTTAGATCTGTATAAGGGATACCACCAGATCTTTATGGATCCGCAAGATGCCATCAAGACGGCATTCATCACTACTTTCGGGTGCTATGCTTTTAAGAAAATGCCCTTCGGGCTCAAGAACGCCGGAGCCACATACCAGCGTCTCATGGACCGGGTTTTCCACGGCTAGATTGGCCGCAACGTTGAGGTTTACGTTGATGACCTTGTTATAAAGAGTATCTCCCATTCTTCATGTGTGCAAGACATTGCCGAAACGTTGTGCACCCTGCGAAGCTACAATTTGCGCCTTAATCCAGCAAAATGCACTTTCGGCGTCGGCTCCGGCAAGTTTCTGGGTTATATGGTTTCACCACACGGTTTGCAGGCCAACCCGGCCAAACTTCGGGATGTGCTAGAACTGCAGCTACCCAAGACATTCAGGGACGTTCAACGCCTCACAGGTGGTTTGGCGGCCTTAAATCGATTCTTATCTAAAGCGGCGGAGCGCCAGCTCCCATTCTTCAAAGTCTTGAGACAGGCGAAGTCCTTTGAGTGGACTCCGGAGTGCACCGAGGCCTTCGAGGCTTTGAAACGTCATATACAGCAGCTGCCTACCTTGTCAGTTCCTCTCCCCGGAGAGCCGCTTTACTTATATTTGGCTTCCTCCGAGGAAGCTATTAGCGCTGCACTTGTGCGCGAAGTCAATGGGGTTCAACATCCCGTGTACTTTGCAAGTCGTGTTCTCCACGGGGCGGAGACACGGTACTCCGTTTTAGAAAAAACCGCTTTGGCAATTGTTATGGCAGCTCGGCGTCTACGGCCATATTTCCAAGGACGTGAAATACGGGTTTTGACCAATCATCCTATCCGCCAGATTCTTGTCAAGCCCGAGGTGTCTGGGCGCCTTGCAAAGTGGGCCGTCGAGTTAGGCGAATATGATATTCAATACCTTCCCCGCCGAGCAATCAAGGGTCAAGCACTCGCTGACTTTCTGGCTGAAAGCCCGGGAGACAATCATGAGTCTCCTACAGACAGTGATACACATCACCCCGCTACCCTCGTATCCTCACCTCGGAAATGGCAACTATATGTGGATGGAGCATCCACAACTCGAGGAAGTGGTGCCGGGGTGCTTCTCATCGACCCCGAGGAGGTTGAAGTAAAATACGTCATCCGATTCAAGTTTAAGGTGACTAATAATGAAGCGGAGTACGAGGCAGTTCTCGCCGGGCTCCGGCTCGCTCAATCCTTAGGCGTTCGTCATCTTGAGCTCTTCACGGACTCCGAGATCGTGTCCAAGCAAATTCAGGGGACTTATGTCGCCAAGGATGAAACAATGGTCAGGTATCGTGCTCTAACACTCAAGCTCATGTCAACTTTTGATACAGTTGTTATCCAGAAAATACCACGTGCCCAGAATGCAAGAGCAGACGCGCTCAGCAAATTGGCCTCCGCGGTCCGAAATAATATATCTCCGGATATCATGGTCGAAGACTTGTCTCACCCGGCAATTCATGAGGCCACAGTTTCGGTACTGACCGATAGCGATCCGAATTGGATGACTCCTATCATTCAATATCTCCGAGATGGAATCCTGCCTACTGATAAGCTGCGAGCTCGGCAAGTGGTCCTCAAAGCCCCCAAATACTCCTTTCATGATGGAGTTTTGTACCGGTGGTCATACCTACAACCGAGTCTCCGGTGTCTCGCTCCTGCCGAAGCTACCCAAGTTCTACGGGAGGTTCACGAAGGGGCCTGTGCTAGCCATATCGGCTCTCGGACATTGGCCAAGAAAGTTCTCCGCTGGGGGTATTATTGGCCAACTTTGTTCAACGATGCCCACGACTTAGTGACCAAATGCAGCAAGTGTCAACTGCACTCCCGAGTGAAGCATCTGCCGCAGACCGAACTCACTGGAATCCAGAGTGCGTGGTCGTTTATTCAATGGGGTATCGACATTGTTGGCCCATTCCCCGTTACTCCGGGGGGATTGAAGTTCCTGGTCGTTGCCGTAGACTACTTCACTAAGTGGGTCGAAGCCGAACCGCTCATGGCCATTACTGGTCAAAATATCTTAAAGTTTGTATGGCGCAATATCGTATGTCGCTTCGGCATCCCGAGCACTATTATCTCGGCCAATGGTAAACAGTTTGCCAACGATCCATTTCGGTCATGGTGTGAAGAGCTCCACATCAAACAAATTTTCACTTCGGTTGCTCACCCTCAAGCCAACGGTCAAGTTGAAGTCACCAATCGGACACTGCTCACGGGAATAAAGAAACGCCTGGACAATGCCAAGGGTCTCTGGGCTGAAAACCTTCCACAAGTCCTATGGGCTTATCGCACAACACCGCACACCTCTACCGGGGAGACTCCTTACAGCCTTACTTATGGTTCCGAAGCCGTTATCCCTGCTGAAATCAGTGTACCAAGCCCCCGCTTCCTCACATTGGTTCCAGAGGATAATGACGAGGCTCTCCGGGCAAATTTGAATGAGCTTGAAAATCGTCGTGACCAATCATTCATTCAACAGGCCAGGTGTAAACAACGAGCAGCCCAATATCATAACCTCCGGGTCCGGGGCACTCAGTTCAATGTCGGGGACCTAGTTCTTCGGCTCAATTCGGCTAGCAAAGCTGCCCCCGAGGGGAAATTACATGCTTCTTGGGAAGGTCCCTACCGCGTCGTTGCCGCCCACGATTCCGGATCCTATCAGTTAGAGCATCTCAACGGGACCCCGATTCTCCGAAGCTGGCACGTCACCAACTTGAGGCGCTTCTACCTGTGAAGGCCAAATCACAAGTACCATCTGCTCTTTCTGCTCATTGTATGTTTCATTTATGATTATCATCTACCTTTGTATTATTTAGTTTGCTCCGGCACTTATCATTGAATAAAAATTCTTTGTTTATGCATCTTGCTGTGTTCTCCTTTACGTTACGGGGACGCCCTAACGCAATCATATTATCGTTATTAGTCTCCGGATAATTAAATCTCTCCCTCGGTCCGTCCGAGGAGATTCGCATTTAGTCCCCGGACTCATATCACTTTCTCGCCTGTTTAACCGGAGAAGTGTTTACTCCCGCCTGATCCGTCCGGGGAGATGTAACTCCCGCCTGATCCGTTCGGGGAGATTGAATTTATCCATACTGTGTTCCCGAACACCCAATTAAAATAGTTAATAATTTTTCGTATTGTGTTCCCGAACACCCGTTTAAAATGGTTAGTAACTTGTTGCTTTCCTTAAACCCGTATATACACACCGCAACAGTTTTATTATCTTCTGAATAATACAACATCAAGCAATTTTTTACATAAGACTTCAAAAAAAAAAAAAAAAAAAACAAAACAAAACAAAACCACAAAAAGGAGAAAACCATTATCTACGGCCCCCGAGCCAATATTCAGCGCCCCGGCGTTGCAGCCTGCTCCTCGATCTTCGCTGCGTCCTCCGGGACCTCGAAGTTCTTCGGCCTCGGGCTCCGGCTCTTTCTCCACCACGAGCTTCCCGACGCCGAGGACTTGCTCTGGGCGCTTGCCTGGGGACTTGGTTGTGGCGCGGACCTCGGGGTTTGGGCCCACTGCACAGGGTCCCACTCCTCCGGAGCCATCACTTCAATTTCTCTGGCCAGCTTCTCGACTACTTCTTCGGCAACCACAGCGGGCTCTTCTTCGATCGTGGTCACTGGAGCTGGCTCCCGAATAACAATGCCTTGGCTCTTTCCAGAGGGTTTCTTTTTGTCCTTCCGAGGCGCTTTCGGGGTACCTTGTATCCGGCTTGTACTGGCAATAAATTCCTCGGCAGAGGGCCTCCATCTGCCTCGGCCCTTCAACCCTTCATACATGCTCAGAAGCAACTCTAGCACTTCTCGCTTTCTTACGAGCTCCGAGGCCTCCGCGGGGTTATTGGCCGTAAGCGCTGAGATTTCGCTCTGGATCTCTACGACCCGCTCCTCCACTTCCTCAAAGGTCAGAAGACCGAACTCCGACAGTATCCGATCATACTCCCTCTGATGAACAAGGACACGGCTCATCTTGGCAGCGGTAGACCGGTATTTCATCTCAAAATCTTTGGCTCTCTCTTCGGCTTCAACCACTTTCCTCTCTGCCGAGGCCACCTGCTTTTCTAGCTTCGGCACTACGTGCATCTGCAGGTTGTTCTTCTCCTCGCGGAACCACTCAAGTGATCGCATGAGCTTCTTTATTGTTTCGTGTAGTTCCGCGGTGTTCTAAACAGAAAGAAGAGTCAACCAGATCGATTACTCTCAAGTATGTAAAAAGTTGGAGTTCAGTTCGACAACAGACATAAATTGATCATGCAAGCAAAGGAAAGACAGAGAATCTGAGAAACAAAAAATTATATTTCACAAAACAGAAGTACAAGGTTCCAAATTCAATACATTGATTCGCATACATTCCTAAACTATACAACTTTAAATTTGTGGGGATCGACTGACCTCCCGCTCAGTTGCCTCAGTCTCTTCGGGCAACACCTCTCGCCGGCCCTCTGACACTTCGGCTGCCCCTTCCTCAGTTGCTGCGACGGCTTCGTCCGCAGCTGTGGCTTCGACCTCCATCCGTGGAGGGGGTTCTCTGCTTCGGGGTGCGGAGACCAGCTCACCTCGGCGGAATGCCATAAATTCTGGATCCTGGTCCACCTCACAGTTGGCGACCTCCGCAGCCGTCAGCAGCTGTTTCTTCTCCCCGAGAGCCTTCACCAGGGGCCACTCCGGCAGATTTGCTAGCGCCGCATAGTAGGCCTTTTCCACTCCGGCCACTGCTTCAAAGTCATACCCGAATTCTGGACGATATACGTCCACATTCGGGTAAACCTCCTTCACCTGCTCCAACAGCGCGGATCGAGTGGCCTGGTCCCCTATAGCCACGAACTCTGTCTGGAAGTCAAGGAACGTGCTGGTCTGGAATAATCGGTCGGCAAATGCCTTCAGCATCGCTCCTTGCCCTTCGACTACGGCAGCTTCCCGAGACTCCATCTCTGCCCGCAGCCGCAGCACTTCACCACGGAGGACATTATTCTCCGCCTCCACTCCGCGCAGACGCGCAACCTCGTTTTCAACCAAGGCAGCCCTCTTGCGTGCCTCGGTCATATCGTGGGTCAGCCGATCGTTGCACGCCCGGAGTTCCCTGGCCACTTCGGCCAGCTCTTCCTTCCCTTCCTTCTCGCTCTTGCGGCCGAGGTCTAGGATACCTCGCGCCAAGCGCAGAAGCTCTTCGGCGTCCGCGCCCTCCAACCCCAGCAGACCCGGGGCCACTTGTTCAACCTGGACAATTACACAAAAAATGATATTACACTCAGCCTTCATAATACACACTTCGTGTACATAAACATTACGAGCAGCGTTTCAAGTTTACCTGCGTGCTCTCCCCTACCCGGGGTCTTTTGGATGGCACTAGCGGAGTCCCGGTAGGCTCCGGCCTCCTCTTCGTTCCGGGAGTTGACCCCGCCGGCATAACCCGTTCTTCCGACCCCGCCGACGGTCGTGGACTGGGCACTGTCTTCCCCCGGGGAGACACCTCAGTGGCCTTCCCCTTCTTTTTTGCTGCGGCAACAGCCGCGGGGCTTCCGGCAGGCTCTTTCCCGAAGCGTCCCACTGCACGAGGAAGGTAAAGATTAGTTATGTACACAATCAACAGTTGTAAAAGGCAAGATAGAGAGACTCCTACCCTCTTCGGCGCCCGCATTGCCCGAATAATACGGACTCAGCCCTGCCTCCTCCAATTCCTCCTCGGAACAGAGGGTTTTGAAAGTCCCCACTGTCCGGAATGTATGTATCACTTCGGCCCCCGGGCTCTCCACAGGAGCGATATCAAGTACCTCATCACTCCTCCATTTCGGGAGAGCTACTTTATTCCTAATAAATATAAACCTCTCCTTCCACCCCTCTACCTTACTCGGATTCTGAACCTTGAACCCGCCTCGGGCTCGGGGACTAAAGGAGTACCACCCCTTGGACTTCCCGAAGTTTTTTAATTGGTAGAAGAACCTAAAAAGCTCTACGGTTGGTTCTAATCCGGCATTCTTACATACTACGGTGAATCCCACCACTTGCCTCACCGCGTTCGGCGCTAGTTGGCTCAGGGCAATACCGTAGTATTTCAGCAATTGGATCACAATGTCCCACAGGGGCAGTCTCAGGCCTATTCTAAGGGGATCTATGTACACACTAATAAACCCCTGCGGTGGGCAGCAGGCCCTATCCTCGGGGTTCGGTATTATATACTCTAGGTTGAAGGGAAAGAAAAATAAAGGGATTTCTCTCTCAATTTGCTCTCGCGACATCCGTAACGCTACCGAGGACATCTCCAAATCCTCCTCCGCGCATGGGTAGAAGGCAACCATCATAACGTTGCTTTCCAGCCCATCGGCCCTATCTACGGTCCTAATCTCATTCCTCTCCGGAATGAGATACGACAGGGGGGATTATCTAACGGAGCACCCGTAGTCCCTACTACTTCAATAGAGGTAGAAGATGAGGCAGAAGATGAAGAGGAGGACATACTTACTTGGGTTGGATTTGAGAAGTTTGGATTTGAGAAGTTTTGATTTGAGATGGATTGCAAGCACAGAATCCCTCTTTTTCCCGCTTTCTAAACTGATGAATCGCAATGAAGAAGATGAAAAGTTACTGTGCAGTTATTCCAATTATATACGCAAAAAACCAACGGCTCTGATGCAGCCTATTCAAATTCAGTGATGGAGATTTAAACGTGCTCTTCACGCGCTTTACAGTTCCCAAGGCGCGTGGGGAACAGGTTTCTTGGAAATCGCAGAGCGTGTCACTTCACATCCCTCTCTCTCATGATGGCGCCGCCAATCACATCAACCTCACCCTTCGTCAGGAAGATTCAAACTACACTCCGGTGATTCCTTCACCTCGGTCATACTACCACACTCCGGTGCTTCCTTCATTTTGGCCAGACTACTCACTCCGGTGTACCCTCCACCTCGGCCAGGTTGTTATATACTTCCAACGCGTTTCTTGCTTCTGGGTAATTTGGTATCTCGCTATATGTCTTGTGCACTTCGGCCTAGCTCGGCTCCGCGTCCGTAGACTGCTCCGCAGAGTCCCCAGGGACGCGGATAGACTTAGTCATCCATAAACACTTCGGCCCGCCAGCGACCACGGTCCTTCTTGCTTACGGTTCCACCCCGGTGACAACCGAAGCTCCTTCCTCGCTTCGGCTGGGGGGGAGGGGGGGGAATCTGATAGGGATAACCCGATCACCTCGGGTCGGGTTAATACCTAAGCCCACTGACCGGCCCAGCACGCGTAGGCCCAGCAAGCACGTGAAGGCCCAGCACGCGTAGGCCCAGCAGGCCCAGGAACACGCGTTGGCCCAACAAGTGGTTTGTTCCGCGAATCAAGGCTCAGGACTCGTTCCCAACCGCCATGCAGCGGGAAATAGGCGTGAGAATAGGGAGTTTGTTAGGGTTCAGTTAGGATTTAGGAAAAGCTGAGTATAAATATGAGAAAAGAACTCTGAATTAGGGTTGACATTCTGAATTCTGTATTATTGCTTGTAAGCTCAAAGTTTTAGTGAAAGAAACACCTCGGCAAGAGTGATTTTCTTCCCGTGGACGTAGATCTCCGGATCGAACCACATATATCTTGTGTATTTTCATATTGTTTACGTAGCTTTCTGTGAAGGTTTCCTGGATTCCGGATTGCGCTTTATCACGCATATTGGAAGAACAGATAATTTGAATCCGATCAAATCATCTATTTCTTTTTTCATGTTTAAGTTGGTTTCCAAAATGGAACTAATGCAGACATGAGAGTGCTTAGATCATCCCTTTCCATAGGTTTCGAAACCATTGATGAGATATACCAATTACCAATAGTCGAAAGATAATATAAAAAAAAAAAAAAAAAAAAAAAAAAAAAAAAAAAAATATCCTCTCCTCGAAAACATTCTACAATCCTAAATCTAGCTGTCACATTCTCCCCTCATCTTCTTTCATGGGAGGATGAAGAAAATTTCAACTTTAACTTTTATTTTATTTTCTCTTTCGTTTCTTTTCACGTGAAGTTTCCAGTCTCCTTTTACGGAAGTTTTGTCTCCTCTTAATAAGTGGAGTATCAGTCCCCGAAATAATAAAAAAATTCATTGTGCATGGTGTCTTTTCAGAAGATTGAGTCATCATTGAACATTTCATCATTGATCTGCTCAAGTTTTTTAGCTTTCACCATAAGATTAGTAATAAATTCGATATCAATTTTTTTATATGTGATTTATCCAGCGCGATAACGATTTATCTGCTTTAATGTGTTTATATATGTATAGATTGAGATCTAGTAGTTTTGTGTTTTATATGTTCTATATATCTTTGTATTGTGTCGGTTGTTTCTTGTCAATCAATATTGGCTGATGTTAATGATTTAATGGATTTTTATTATCTACAAAAACCATTGATGAGCGAAAAGGGTATAATAGGTATATTACTATGGCTAAAAGCAAATAAGACCACCTATTTTTTAAGATCTTATAAGTTACACTCAAATTTTATCCGCACACTTTATTAACTTATAAGCTCTTAACAAATTGCATCTTATAATTTATTTGAACAACTTACAAGATGTTGGAGCTTATGAGATGTTTGAAATAAACTTAATCAAACACTCTCTTACTAATATATCAATTTATTATTTTGTGAGAACTACAATATTAGTTTTAAGTAGACATAATAATATCAGAGTTGTACAAAAATTAATAATAAAATTTAAATTAATTGTAATTAGGAGCATTTCCGCCTCATTTTACCTACTACAAATAGTAAGTGTAATTATTACTAATATAATAAGAAATGTGTATCTATACAGTAAAATAATGCTAAAAATTATTTTTAAATTTGATTTTTTTGGCGAGTTGTCATATATGCAACATCTTATGATTGATTTATTTTAACATATATAATTTTTTTGTTTCTTTTTTTTATTTTTATGTATAATATACTCCATCTGTCCCAAAATAATTACTACCTCCGTCCCAACTTAACCTGCCTACTTATCATTTTGGTTTGTCATCTTAACCATAAATGACAAAGTTCTCTCACAATTTCCACCCTCAAAATCTTCATTCTCAATCTGCACCTTTAAAAAAGTCAAAGATTCCACAAAATCTGTTTTTTCTTAATCTCCGTGCTCGGTCAACCTAGGCAGGTTAAGTCGGGACGGAGGGAGTATCATTTTAGCAATTACAACACATATTAAGGAAATTAATCTAATGACTTATATGCCCTTATTTAAGTTTAATTATTATGTTGTCTCTTTTAAAAGTTGTCTTTCTCTATTCATTTTTAATTTTCAAGTCTCATTTATAATATGGGCAATATTGGAAGATTAGTCCAAATTATGTCTTGAATTCCTAAAATAACAATTATTTTGGGACAAAGTTTTTTGCTAGAATGATAATTATTTTGGGACGGAGAAAGTATCAAATTAGTCTTTTTTACGTAGTTTTAGTTTGTCATCTATATTTGCATATCTTAGGAGAAGTTATATTAAAAATGTAATTCTTTGTGGGTTGCCTATATTAGATTGTGTATGTAATATGTTAGTGACACATTTCAAAAAAAAAAAAAAGTTGTTTTTGTGAGACAAATGAAGTATTAAATATTAAATTTAAAATAAAAAATGTTTGTTGATTCATTATTGGGTTAGATTTGAATATATATTGTAGTTTCAACTACTGGTATGATATTAGAGCTGCAAAGAAAACTAAATTGAATTAGTCTATAATAAATAAAAGTTATTATCTTCTTTCTTTAATTTTTTTTTTCAATTTATTTGATTTTATTTTTTTACAAATAAATATATTTTAATTCATGCATTGCATGATGTGATAATTCTAATTAACACCGAAAATCAAAACATCCCATTTTTTTAAATAGTTTCATATCCAAATAATATCAGAAATATCACATGTTTTTTAAAAAAATTTCTCCTAATCTAAGAACAAAGAAAAAACTCTCCCCTCCCCCAACTTCGTCATTAGAAATATCACATGTCTCAAGTAATTTATCTTCTAGTATATAAATGATATATAATTGTTTATAATATTATTTTATATACATTACAGGATCTTTGGGACAAGAAATTAAACGCGCTTAGAATAGACAACTTAAACGGAGGTGCTGTAACGGCCGTTTGTCTTTTTTGGGTCCAAAAAACCGTTAAAGGTGGATAGTGTACTCGCAGTTGTAAGGGGTATACTAAGACAAGTCAAACAGTGGAATTATAGTAAATTTGGACTAGTCCAAGTTGTGTGCGCATGGGAATTTCAATTCTTCTTTTATGCATAACTCACTTATATAAATTAACCTATGCTTTTTCTAAATTCTTTATTCACCATTTCAAGATTATTATAATTATATTGATAGATACTTATATTTCTCAATAAGATTTTAATAAATGTTAATAATTCTTAGCAGCATTTTAAATTGCTTGTTATTAATATTATTGTATCTGTTTAGATAGTAATTGGCAAAAAATATTGCTGAAATTCATAACTTTATAAGATAATTAATATATAGTTATATAAATTCAATTCCTCTCGAATGTATAAGGATTGATATTCTAGGATTAAGAAAGTCAATAATTGCATTTCACATTTGTAATAATGGGTTATATTAAGGATGAGAAATAGTAATAATAGCAGTAGTAGTCGTCGTAATAATAATAATAATAATAATAATAATAATAATAATAATAATAATAATAATAATCATCTTGCCTCTTACTTAAGAATACTTCGTCTGCTCCAAAAGAAGGTGTCGTTTTAATTTTTTCTGGAAACAGTAAAGATGGGTAAACCTATAAGATCTATTAATCTGGGATATATTTTGTGGAATAAGAAAATATTGTCAATTAATTTAAGTAGGTTGCTTAAGATAAGATTGGAAGAATTATGAGTTTTTTTTTTTTTTTGTTGCTAAAATGACATTTTTTAAAAATTTTATCTTCTCTAAAGCGACACTTTTTTTTTTTTTTAAACAAACGGAGTAAAACAAAACTGTCACAAAGAAAGTTGTGTATTTTTGTTGTACGAAAAACGAAAAAGTAAACAAGGAAGAGAAGAAAGAATAGAGGTGCATCAATTATGGTTATTTCATTCACCAAATATCCCTATATATAGAGTGCAAAATACAAGCAATTCACGAATACATAAATATAAGGGAATATCTAAACTGCCCTTCAGCAATTACTTTTGATAAAGATGTCACAATGACACATTAATTGTGTTTTTCTTTAACATTCCCCCTTGTGCCAACTCAAAAGGGTGAAATGGTGCACAACTTGTTGCCTCAATAAAAACCTTGTCAAGTAACAAAACCTAATGGGAAAATAAACTTTGGCCGAAGGGAAAAAGAGTGCAAAACACCTATGTGAAACTCCCCCTAAAGTCTACACATCTCCCTTGTTACGTGTATCTATCAAGAGAGTTCTGAAAGTCTCCGCATCCTTGATTTTACATTAATTATAATGAGGAAAGTCTAAGGTTGCTGGTTGTAGAAAAACTTCAATGTTACATTCTTCTTATTATCACCTTCATCGAGGGTTACTTCCATCTGTTTGTTGCAAAGTGCATTGTCTTCATAAATATCGGTTATCTTCAGTAGTAGGACTCCAGGCATGAGTCTCTTGTATATAGGAGTGATGGTAATCTTCAATCTTAGACACTCACGAACTACTACATGTAGGATAATGGTCTCTAAATGATTTGATGAAGTAGCTATAGAAGTTTATAAGGTTGATCTCCAAGATGTCGTTGTGTATATGGTAGTACAATACCATTTTATTAATAACATATACATGGGCCAATGTGGTAACCGATCAATAAAAACCAGCTAAAGTATTATTTGGTGTTTCGAAGTAGGGTTAGCTTTAACATTTATTAGGAGTTACAGTTGTATCTCTAGTCCTTCTTGTCTCTATGTATGAGAGCATTTGACATCTTCTTTAAAGGTCACAATTTCATTTGTAGTTTTTCTTGTTGTAACAACAAATTTTGTGTTTTAACACAAAATAATCAGTACAAATTAAAAATCTTAAATCAAATAATATTTCGGTACGATCCCTAAAATCCCTCTGATTCTTCTCTTCAATTTGTTTGATGCCTTCAAATGCGGAGTTGACTTCGATCTTCTCCGGATTTTAAGCTTTGATTTGAATAACGTTGACCCAAAGGCTTGGAAGCTTAATTTTGGATCAAACGGTCTTCTTGGATGGATGTTCGAAGAACAGTTTCGAAGATTTTGAAGAACGTCGACGAACACCTTCGAATATTTATCTCGAAAACGTTGATTGGAGGGGCTCAACACCTTGATCTCGAATCAAAAGCCGTTTCTTGGAGAATGCCGATGAACGCTTGGAGTTGCTTGAAGAATGCTGAAGAACTTTGCTCGGGAATTCTTCACTTGCTTCTTGACTTGTGTTCTTGATTTGTGTTGTTGATGTTTTGGTAGAGAATGAGGCCCTATTTATAGTTGTAGGATTGGAAAACCCTAACGGGCTCGGGTCCGAATGGAGTGATATGATTGGTCCTCCACAATATCATTATCCATATGATAATTATTGAATTAATTATATTTAATTTAATAATTACCGCAACCATTTGACACATGGAGCATTTTGATTGGTCCACCATGATTAGATGTTTATCATCATCTTCTTGGATAATTACTAAATTAATTTAATTTAATTTAGTAATTTCTGCATCATCTTGACACGTGTCGGCTTCCAATTGGCCAATAAAATATATAGCAAATCACCAATTAAATTGATCATTTAATTTTAGGAATTTTATTTAATTGATTCCTAATATTGAAATAATCAATATAAAATTGATTTTCAACTCATATTTTATTACGTGGCGCATTTTAATTGGATACAAATTTTGTGTATCAACACTTATCTCTAATAAGGGATGAACAATTTCGTGTCAATGGTTTCTTTTAGATATCAAAATACTTTTTTATGTCATTTCACTACACTATGCCTCCTGAGCAAAATATAGCTAACAAGTTCTTTAAGAAAGTAATATTTGGCTGAGTCCATTGAGCTTAGTACAATAACGTGCACATTCCACTTCAGCAGGGAATTTTAACTCACAATAGCTCTTTGTCATTTTCTTTAGATTCAAATGGATCATTCCTTATATCCAGAGTTCACCAAATCATAGGAGTGTTAACAGATTGCATTTTACCCATATTAAATCGCCTAATTATCTTTTAGATATATGCAAACTGGAGGAATTAGTATTCCACAAACTCGATTTCTTGATTCAAAGGATAGATAGTGTAGAGTTTTTGCATGATCCTTTATCTAAACTTCGAATATCAAATATCTCATGGTTTGTTTTACTTTTTTAAGACTACCTATTATGTCCATAACATCGACATATATTGTTATAGTTGCAAATTTTAAACTCGTTACCTTTATAAATGTGCAAATGCAAAGTTCAGTATTCTTTCTCTTTCCAATCAACGGGTATACCATTTCCGTACATATTTTTTCAATCAAAGTATTTCAATCTAATATTGTAAATGTACTATGTGGTCTGGAGTCACTTGAATTGTGGAATGCAAGTTCATCAGACACTTCCACATATCTCAAAAACAAGATCCTCAAAGAGGTAAGTGTAACCACATTAGGATGTTGCATTTTCAATCATTTGAAAACTTATTAATAAGAAGTTATGGCTTCCATTGCAGGAGAGTATGTCTCCTTGTAGTCAATTACAAGACATTGTGAGAAAACCTCGTGCTTTGAGGTAAGCTTCTCAGGACTCTATTATTCTCATTATACTTATTGACAAAACATATTTTATGTCCTACAAGCTTTACACTTGGTGACTCTCGCACTATCAAAGTATATAGACGTCACATGTTTTATCATAGAATCAAGTACTACCTGGATTGATTTTTTTCATTTAGGCAAATATACTTGTGTTGACACGTCGCAACAAAATGTGGTCCGATATCATCGTACTCTATGATTCCTTGAGCAAAATATCATCAATGTGGAAAATCATTCCATCAACTCATACACACTCTAATAATCTATTCATATTTTTTCGCTCTACAAAATCATATCAAACTTTGAAGATCCTCTAGTATGATTCATAGACATAACTAATCAGAGATAATTTTATGAGAGTAAATCTTTTCATTAACGATTAAATCGAATTGTGTCATACTGCCATCTTCCTTAGGCAGATGTTTATCAAACAACGTGGCGTCCATCATTTTCTTTTGGGAGTCACTGCCTCAACCATACCTCCTCTAAGTATAATTGTGAACCTTTATCTGCGGTGTTGTATCCCTAGATGGGGTGTTTAACCGTACAGACATATTTACAGTTGGTATATATGATCTTGTCACTTAAGCAATTTTGGCAAATGCATCAACAATTAATTTTCTATACTTTGAAGATCGATAATTCCTTTTATTCCACTTTTATATTATGAAGTACGGGGGGTCCTAATGATACATAATGGGAAATACTTTTTGCCGTTCCCTTAGAAAATCTATTTCCTTATCTCCCCCTAACGATAGGAAGACAGTCTCATTAAAATGACAATTCATGAATCCAGCGATAAAAGTATCTTGTATGTCGAAGGTTTTAAATAGCGTGTAGTAGTTGGAAATCTATATCCAAAAAAAAAAAAATCATTTTTAAATACCCATTTTAGTGTGATATGGGAGCGCAATAGAATCATATACTGTGTAATGAAATGCATAAATGCAAATATCAGGCTAATATCTAGTTACCAATTGGTACACATAAAGTATTGATTATCAGCAGGCCTGAAACGAATATGTAAAGTTGCAGTGGTATTGCATAGCCCCATGCCTAATAGGCATTTTATTGTTCATTTTCAATTACCCAGCCTCTATCTATATCCTTTGATGGTGCCTTATGTGAAACCATTTTTGTGTATGTACATAATTTAAAGGATGTTTTACATTGATCCTCATAGATATGCAATAATCATGAAATGTTTTTTTATGGAAACTCTCTAACATTAGCAAGCCTTATAGGCTTTATGAAGTAAGGGTAGTGGATCTTTAGATAATCTTTGCTGGGAGTTTTTCAAATACAACATTTCTTGTGGACAATAGCATGAGATTCAGTTAGCGTGTGAAATCATTTACCAGAATCATAAATACTTCAATGGGCCACATTCCGGTGTGATAGGTCCACATAATTTATATTATGTTCTTATGTAAGAATGAAATATTTTGCTTATATATATGGCATATGAAGGTTTTGATTCAACTTTTTGCTAAATAATAGGCTAGGTAGAGTGAGTGGTGTGCCTTTAAGATAGTTAAGGAGACATAGTGGGACGTTGGTCGTGCTCTAGTGATTTAGAAAGCATTGATTGCGTTATAATAGAATTACCATTGACATTGTATAGTGTATCATATTTTAATCCATTTTCGTATAGGGTTAATTGCTAAACAATTCACGAACTATTCCTTGATTTGCAATTGCATCATAATCTTTTTAAGTTGGCGATTTCATTCAAAAACTTTACTTTTTCTGCAATTTTAATCAACGATGTAAATTTCGATAATTTTACAATGATATCACCATCGGTGAGAGTCTAGTAGGCCAACAAGACATGAGTTGAAATTATCTTTCTTTCATATTTAGTAAATAAAAATAAAAATAAAATTAAAATAAAAAAAATAAAGAAAGAAAACTAAACCTAAACCCTGAACCTAAACTAAACTAAACTAAACTAAACTAAACTAAACTAAATTGAACTGAACTGAACCCTAAACTAAACTAAACTAAACTAAACCTAAATTGAACCCTAAACTGAACTGAACTGAACTGAACTGAAACTAAACTGAACTGAACTGAACTGAACTGAAACTAAACTAAACTGAACTGAACTGAACTGAACTGAACTGAAGCTGAACTGAACTGAACTGAACTAAACTAAACTAAATTAAACTAAACTAAATTAAACTAGCTAACTAGACTTTGACTAGTATCCACATCGACATGAAACTGCCAGAATTTATGCCAGTGATTAAAATTCCAAAAACTAAAGTTTGTAAATGAAATTAAGTTTATGTTGTAATTACAAATCAAAACATAGCTCGTGCATTCTTTAGCAATTAAATCAAAATAATATTATGAAAATCTTTCACGTAGATTAATTGTTAATCGAAATAAACTATAGGATCGGAACTACCAAAATAATGTGTAATAGTTTGTGAAAATGCAGAAAAGATAATAAATAAAACATTTTGTTTAATCGAAGTATGGACAAAATATTTTATATGCAATAATATAGATACTTCCAAAGTAATTTATAGAATATTTTGGCAAAACTAAAGTTAAAATTTTAAAACGAAAACACTATAACATTTTTATAGTGAAATAGATAAATAATGTTTACCGGCAAAGTTTTGTTCAGTTTGTATTTAAAAAGGCTTGATGGATTTTTCAGTACTGAAAACAATTCCAATTGCTTTAGAACATTATTAGAAATAGGTTATCTTTTCATCTAAAAAAAATTAGAGTTACATTATTTCTTGTGTAAAGAGGCCAAATAGCTAACACTGTAGCTTAACTTCTGTTTTAAAATTTATATCTAAATGACTTATATTTTGTGACGTCCGGATCTACGAGGGCGGGAAGTGATCGCCGATTCAATAAGGAACAGAGGTACGAACAGATTTGTGAAAGTTGTCCAACAACTAAGGGATTGTGGCATTTCTTACCCGACGTGTTTAGGCGTCGTAATTTATACCCAGTATGTAGTAGTGTTGTTCAATTTCTAATCAATTTTGGTCGGAAAAAAACAAAAAGAAAATGCATATGCTTCTTTTTCGGCCAGCCAATAGGGTAAAAAATGTACACCCCTAGTTAATGGACAACTTTTACAATTTTTCCTAGACAAACAAAAATTATAAATATTATCTAAAATTACCCAAGAATTCTTTTTTTCTTTTTTATCTAAAATTAATAACAATGTTGTTAAAATCAATAAATTGATTCAATTATAAAATGAAAAAAGAAAAGAAAAATAAAAATATATGTTTTTATCTTCATTCTATTTTCTCAAATATTTATCTTAGTTGCTTATGCATAACACATCTATTTAATTCAATTTAAGCAATAATTTGATTTATTTTATTTTATCAAATAACATTAAAATCGATTAATATATATATATATATCACATCTAGTTAATTCAATTTAAGCAATAAATTTATTTATTTTATTTAATTAAATTACACTAAAATTAATTAATATATATATATATGTATGTATATATTAGCACATTTTAATAAGATCGGGATCTAGTGTCCCCTTGGCCCCACGTTTTACCACCTATGATTGTAATAGATGATTGATTAATAAGTTTTACTCATGGGTATTATTGTTCTTGGCTTGCACCACTTTTGGTAAGAATTCTGCATTACTTCCCAATTTCTTTTATGAAATTAAAATTAAATAAGATGTCCAGTTTTTGGCATCAGGTGCGTTGTTTGGATGAGTACGAATCAGATCAACTTTCCAATTTCTGTTTTAAAATTAAATCAAATTCCGATTCTCGTTTGGATGAGTAGAAACAAATATAACAACTTTCCAATTTCTCTTTTGGAACTAAATCAATTTCCAATTTAGAGTGAAGGAATGATCGAATCATCGAAGTGCACTAATAAATGCAGTATTTAGATTTCCTTCTCTCCCTCGCGCCCTCTTCATCCCTTTTGAGAACTCAGAACCTTATTCCTTCTTCTCCTCGGAAATTTTGTTGATTCTTTCAGTTCAGGTATGTGATCAAGTTTATGTTTTACTCATTAATCATAGATCTAGTGATTGGAAAACTCAAAACCCATGCCTCTTTTCTTAATTCGTATTTTTTTTTCATGTATCGTCTTTTTATTTTTACTGTTTTGGGAAATTTTGATGGGCATTCGAACCACGACTAGGGGTTTGTAAATTGGCGCTGATTTGGTCTTATTTATTGTGGTTTAAGTTCATATGTTTTAGTTGTTTCAAAGTGAAGAATTGGAATCGGGATTCGCATTGGAATTGGTTTCATTATCATGCACAAACTCAGACCGTAGTTTTCGAAAAAAAAAAATGTAATGATTGCCCGTGCTGATTCATCCTATTAGTTGGGAGTTGGGACACCGTTGAGAAACCATAGTTGTGACAGTTTTGGCCTCAAAGTTCGGATGAGAAAAAAAGAAAAGGTTTTATGACATTCATCATTAACGTATAACTGAGATGAGTTCCCTATGTTTCAGTTATGTTTGTGATGTAGGTTTTGCATTTAAACTGTCATTTTTCTTTTCCTAGTATGTTGAGTCTACTAAAGTTGGATATCTTGTAGAAGTTTAGATTTCAATGTATTTAACCATGTATACTTTGTAGTGTACCCGTTGCTACGTTTGCTGAGATGAAGGAGGAGACACTCGTTGAACGAGTGTGCAGATTGTATTAGAGTTTTGATGAGATAATTTAATCTCTTTAATGCTCACAGGTTTGTCATTTGAGCTTCACTACGTCTCAGGAGCGGAACAAACGAGTGTAGTTTCCTCATTAACTATGGATCTTGACTTGCATAGACAACGTATAGCTGCACTATTGAGAGCCCTTCAGACGAAGAAACTCCTCAAAGATGACAACATCCCTTGCAAAATTGATGAGGTAATATTTTAGATTATTTTTCCTAATATTCTTCACAGATAATGTGCTTCTCTTTTTTATCTGAATTTTTTTTTGTTCCTTATAGGGTCTTTACTTGGGATCACTGGGAGCTGCCAACAATAGGAGCGGTCTGAAAAGCTTAAACGTGACGCACATATTGACAGTCGCTCATTCTCTAACCCCTGCTTATCCAAATGACTTTGTATACAAAATTATTGGAGGTGGGATTTCTCAATTGATTTTCTGTTTCTAGACTTTCCAGTTCAGTTTCGCACGTCATTTGATTTCATAGTAAGCATTTTAGGTGTCAGAATTTTAACACGCATGTATCCTGTTCTTGCACAACAATGTATTACAGAGGAGCTAAATAAAACGCTTTGTGTGATCTGAAACAGTGCCTGATACAGCAGATACAACTCTATCTCGTTTCTTCAATGAGTGCTTCGCATTTATCGAAGCAGCTAGGATGTCAGGAGGTGGTGTGCTGGTTCACTGCTACGCTGGAAGATCCAGAAGGTACATTTACATTTTTCAATTTTGAACGCATGTTGATTAAAATAGCTGATCACGGTTAAGTGATAGTATATTACTGCACGAAGATTGGCCATTTCATTAATTCTTTCGTATCTGTGCATTGAACTAATATCATATGCTTTTGGAGCATATCTATTCCTTGCGTGGGATTTCTGCTCAACTTTATTCAGCTTTGAAAAGCTCACTTTCGGGTTATCAGGGGCATGAAAATTTTGTGCCTAACTGTGCGTGACACACTGTTATCAACGAAATTTGTTGTGCATTCAATATATATAAATATATGTGTGTGCGTGTGTGTGTGTGTGTTAATTATACCACATGGTTTGATGTTCTGAATTGGATGCGTTGATGTATATGCAGCGTAACTGTTATTGTTGCGTATCTGATGTATAAAAAGGCTATGAGCCTGTCTGAAGCGCTGGAGTATGTGAAGACGAAGAGGCCATTGGCATGTCCTAACCCTGGCTTTATGTTGCAGCTCCAGGCATATGAGAAGTCACTTCAAGGTGCTAACTACTCTCTCTCTCTCTCTGAACTGACTCTTATCTAACAAAAATGTTTAGATGTAATAACCGAGAATGGAGCATACGAGCCTGAAAAGAATTGCAACTCTCAATAGTTTTCATTTAAACATGATAAGAAGATGCCTCATTTGCTACACTTTGATGTATACTACAGAAGCATTCCTTTTGTACATTGACTACAGATTTCAAATTTGATCAGGCTACTTATTTTACCTATCTTCCCCTAATTATCATATAGAGCACTTTTTTCTTTCCATTTTTAGAGTTGTGCAGCAGATATAGGCATAAAAATCAGGGGACGATTTTGGGTCCAGAAAACTTTAGTGCTTGTTTCTAAGAAGGCCATTAGATGCATTCTTTTTATCTTGATGGTGTGAATAAGACATTTAATCAGAAGTAGAAGAAAAGCTTCTGATGAATTTTATTTCGTCGAATGGATTCTTCCTGTCTGTATCAGAAACAGTTTTGCTCAATTTTAGCATGATACAGTACCTGTTGTCTTCATGATTGTTGGATTTAGTTTACGGAACTCTCTTCATTGGCACTCTTGTGTAATTGTCATCATATGGTTCTCTTCTATAGATCTTTGTAGATGTTTATATTTGGAAATAAAAAATGAAATTAAACATCTCCTTAGGTTTTTGTTGTACTATTCAGATGTCTCTTATTTGCGCATAAAACTAAGGCATAGGTCAATTGCAAACTAAGTCTCTAGTTTTCAGATATGTAGTGTAAGAGGTACTGTAGGTGCCTTTGGAGTGTGGAATTTCTGATACACCAACGATGTAGGTAGGGCTGCAAACGATCCGAGCCGAGGTGAGTTCGTTGTGTTCGTGTGTTCATTTATTTTTAATCAAACTCGAGGAGATTCGTATTTGAGAGTGTTTGATTATGTTCACGGACGTGTATGTGAGCGTGTTTGTCCATGTTTGTGAGTATTTGTCACTACAAAAAAAAAATAAAAAAAATTGATATTTGTCGCTATTCTTTTTGCAACTACAAGAATGACTAAAAATAGACGAAGTTGGATAGCTCAAGTGGCAGAGCATCTACTACCTAGGTCTTTGGTCCTGGGTTCGAGTCACCGTGGGGGAGGGGAGGGTTTTTCGAACCCACCGTGGGGGGAGGGGAGGGTTTTTCTTTCTTTCTTAGGTTAGGAGAAATTTTAAAAAAAAAACAAGAATGACTAAAAATAACCTCTTTTGTATTGTAAATATTAGTAGTTACATAAAATATTTCATACAATTTTAACCTAATCTGTTACAATATAACAAGCTCTTTTACAAGTACTTGTAGTTACAAATACATTTGTAATTACAAAGTAGTTGCAAAAAATAGTTAAAATACATTAATAACTACAAAGCAGTTGCAAAAAAACTTTCTGCATCTTATTATAAGTGGCTACCCTATAGTAACTACTTTTAGATATGTGGTTACTAAAAATATTTTTGTGATTATTCTCCCTTTTTGTAACTACATTTTGTAGTGACAAAAAACCTTAATTCTAATAGTGTGTCCTCGTGAACAACTAATTATTTTATTGAGGAGCATCAAATAAACACACATTTTTCTAAATCTCCATACAATACAAATGAATTTAAACAAAATGCTCATTATAATAAGACGTCATATAAGGATATTAAATTATATGTAGTATAAATATTGTTGTTTTTGTTATTTTTCTTGTTATTATTGTTGTTATTAGTGAGTTTTGAACAAGCTTGTTCGTAAACTTTTAATGAACGAACGAATCATGTTCAAGCTTTGTCATAAGACTAGCACAAAAATTTATTCGTTTATGTAAATAATGGAGCTTATTAACAGCCTGTTTAACGAAAGTTGTGTTCGTTTGCATGTTTATGCAAATAATGGAGCTTGTTAATGATCTGTTGAACGAAAGTTTTGTTTGTTTACACCTTGGCTAACTGTAGATAGATGAGGTAGAGCAGATAATTTGGGCTGATCATAGCCTGTCGGTGAAGACATTTGGGCCTGTAATTGCTTTATGCCGGTATATACCAACAGATCCCATCCCAGCCCATCCCTTAAAATAACTTCATAAATGTAGGGACAGCTCGGCCATCTTATCAAATTAGCTCATAAGATCAGGCCCAACGATCCAACTCTATTTGGGGCTAGAATTTTGGCAACAAAGCCCATATAGTGGGTCTTGACCTCCCATTATAAGATCTTCATCGGCTATACATGCACGTAGAGGAACCAAATGGTTCGGATAGTCGGTTCGAAAAATTATCTACGGGTAAACTTAAATCGAACCGGCAGTTCAAGTCGTAGCCGCCGGTATATATATATATATATCAATAAAAGGTAAAGTCTCATGTGCATCAGTTGTATAGTGTAGTTTAGGATGAGTATCACGATTTATGTTTAAAGGTATCACATGTTTTGTGTAAATGTATTATAATACATTTACCCAGAAAAAGTGATACATTTATAATCCTTTTACCCAAAACAAGTGATACCTTTAAGCAGAATTCGTTATACCTTTGCCAAATTATGTAATACCTTTAGGCATAAATAGTAATACCTTTTCATGATTCGGATTGCAGGGATCTAAGATCCGTGCAACTGGTGCACAAGAAACATCTCCATTATCTAATTACAAAATTAATTTGAACGTAAAATAATTGTACTTTGTGTAGTGGTATCAGTTGATCGTTCTCATAAATTCCAATCTACCATTCATCATTGTAATGTATATACGTGACTCCCTAGATTATTCAGTGCCATAAAAGGAGATAAATGATATGATTGATTGAAAAACATAATTTAAAATCAAATAAAACTAAAAAGAATCACGAAGGAAAAAAGGAAACATTAAATAATCTTAGTCTTAATAAAATAATGTACGATAATGTTGAAAGATACATTAAAAAAAATGACATATCACGATTTATATATGTATATATATAAAGTTTGATATATTCTAATTGTTGTTTACTTCTCAATATATAATATATCAGGAATAAAGTTATATGATAATTGAAAAATTGTGTGCTAATGAAAGTATATATTTTCATGTTTTGTCACCAAATCACTAGCATTTGAAAAAAAAAGATACACGTTTATCTATCTCATTACATTATCAACTGACATCTATAAGTTCATTTGTTGTAAGATACACACAAAAATATTAGGGTCTAACATACTTTCTCTATAATTTCCTTAGTTAAGAATCAAGATCTCAACATACATTCGTACACAAATTCTTTGCATATTTCAGTGTGAGGAAAATCTTCCAATAACTTGTATTATGGCCCCACATCCAAATTCTGCTACGAAAACTTAAAAAAAACACATATAATATTAGTAAGTATAACCTTTTAGCATAATTTACTTATTGATTTAAGATTGCTTAATTCAATTTTCCTTAACTAATTCTTCAATATTTCTTGCACACATCCTCAATCTATTATTATCTTAATAATTAATGTACGATAATGCATCATCTGTTAGTTTTCTAAAATATTTATTTAGTATTTTAATAAACTTATAATGTGTATATCTCATTGGACGCTCTATACATTCAACTATAGTTCATATATTGTTTCAACTATCTATAATACTCCCATAGTCCCATAAAAAATATTGTTTAAAAGAAAGAAATCTTGTTCCAAAATGAGAGTTCTATTCAAAAGTCAATATCTCGTACTATTAGTCAATGTGACATTTTAAATATATTGATTCATGCATTAGTTATATATTGAATAAATGAAATAAAAAATAAAATAAGTCGTGAGTTTGAATTTGTGGCTTCAAGGAGTTGTACCTTCATTAAAAAATAGTCAAAACATTATAATACTCCCATAGTCCCATAATAAAAATCTTGTTTAAAAAAAAAAGAAATCTTGTCCCAAAATGAGAGTTCTGTTCAAAAGTCAATATCTCGTACTATTAGTCAATGTAACATTTTAAATATATTGATTCATGCATTAGTTATATATTGAATAAATGAAATAAAAAAAATGTAAGTCGTGAGTTTGAATTTGTGGCTTCAAGGAGTTGTACCTTCATTAAAAAATAGTCAAAACATTATACATTTTAAAATATAACTCTTATTTATGGGACGGAAGGAATATATGTTTCAGTCACCATGTATTTTTATTAAACTATCGTGTTTATTAGAGTGTGCGAACTCTTGTACACCTTACGCTGCACTATATATAACCATGGGTAAATTGCAGATCGCCATCTCAATTTTGTTGTATTTTTGCCATAAAATAATATTTCGTAACAAATTGCTATCTAAACTAACAATTTATTGTGAATCGTCATCTCGAAAAAAATTACATGAGTCGTCCACAGCTGAACAGGTGTACATCAATCAATAATTGAGATTTTTTCGAGATGGTAACTTGCAACAAGTTGCAAGTTCAGATGGGAAATTAATTGCAACAACAAGAAGTTTGTATGGCGAAGTGTAAAGGCATGAAAATTTGAGATGACCAATTATAACTTTTTTTTATGATAACATTATAGATGAAGTAGTATTTTCCAAGACCCCGTAGACAAAATCTATGATGCGTATCTCAAAATCTTCCATTATTTTGATTAAGAAATTCGAGTTCTAGACTTCAGATCGATAGTCTATAGATTGATGAAAACTTTTTCTATGAACAAGCGCAATCATAATAATTCATCATAATAAAATAAAAACAAATTCGATCACAGAAACTTATTAAATATAGGAGATTCAGTAAATTATTGAAGTCTATGTTAATATTCTTGACATTCACGACTACTTTAATTTAGAGACAAATATCATTTGATTAGAGCCAGTTTATCCGTCTCTAATTTGATTTTTTCTTGTAGTGATGTTAGTGGAATATGCAATACTTATGTTTGGCTCAATTTATATTTTGGGCCTATTTTTTAGGCACAGTCGGTTAAGTTTTTTAAATAGCCTTATTATTTTGATTTAGGGTCACTCTGGACTCTGTAATCATCCTAATCACATAATATACGTTTCATCTCTTCTGCCTGTGGACGTAGCTAACACACTGTTAGTGAACCATGTAAAACTTGTGTTCGTTTATTCTCGTTTATGCATCTTTCTGGCATCCCATTATAACAAATCGGTATCAAAGCCCGGTTCGAATTTCTGCAATCTGGTAAGAAAGATGTATGCGTTAGACTTGAAAATCGACAAATTTATGGGGAGGATCTTCAGTTTATGATAGATCAAGATGCGGGCATTGTTGAAACAACAGGAGTTGTGGTCACCGCTGATGTCGAAAGATACAAAGAGAAAGCGGTGACTCTGGGAGAGGCCGAGATAGTCAATCTGGAGGAGAAGACGCACTCAACAATCATGTTGTGTCTCGCAAACGATATCATTACCGAGGAAGTAGAGGAGGAAATTGTGGCATGTCTATCATTGAAACTGGAGAGTTTGTATATGACGAAGTCGCTAACCTATAAGATGTCGTTGAAGCGACGTCTGTCCAGTTTGTGTATGCACGAAGGTCCGTCACTTCGCGAACACTTAGAACAATTAAACACAATTTTATTAGAAATGCGCAATATTGATATTTAAATAGATGATGAGGATGCTGCTTTAATTCTGTTGGTTTCTCTACCCTTGTCGTATGATAATTTTGTGAAGTCTTTCATTATTGGGAAATATATTGTGACTCTGGAAGATATTAGATCATCTCTGCATACTAGAGAGTTGCGTCATAAGACAACTGGTACAAGTACAGATAATCAGGTCGTTGGCCTAGTAGTCAATGGGAGTAAAGGACCTAGAAATTCGGGGAAAAATAAATTCAAGAAGAAATCAGGCTCTAAAGGCCCTAAACTAGGTGATATCTGTAACTACTGTAAAGAAACAAGATATTGGAAGAATAACTGTCCGAAGAAGAAAAATAAATAGGAAAATAAAGCAGGTACTTTTGTTGTTGCTGAAGGAGATAACACCAACTCTGAGGATGCTCTAGCCCTAGTTGCTGATGAACAAACACGTCACGCTGAGGTGTGGGTGGTACACGTAATTATGCGTGCATAATAGGTCGAATAAAGTGTCTAGTTAATAACATTTGCATGCATAATGAGTCGTGTATTGCTCATATTAACATTATTGGACAAATTGATGTTGTTTGACTTGTTTTGAAGTATTAAGGTGAAATTAGACCAAAAAGTCGAACTCGATTTAAACTAGATGTGAGAACAAGTTTCGCAAGTCAAAAACCGAGAGGAAATCGATCCAAGGATGCTATGAAGCAGTCTCGGTCGAGCCAGAGGAGCTCGGCCGAGCTTGAAGGTCAGCAAAAGAAGTAAAATTGGCTGTTAAAGATTCTCGGCCGAGCCATATATTCTCGGCCGAGCCACTTTTATAGGCAGCTCGGCCGAGCCTGAAATTCTCGACCGAGACAGGTGGCGGCCCAGCCCAAGTCATACGCGGATAAGTCCTTTTTCAGTCCGAATGAGCCCAATTGATCCTCAACTATAAATAGAAGATCCAAAAGTCCGAAAATCACACCTTTATATTGATTCAAGAGCTCGGATTTGGGAATTCTGAAGAACACGAAGACTCAAGATTCAACAACTCGGGTTTTATAGTTTTATAGTTTTATAGTTTCATGTTTTCTTTTATCAGTTTTTTCTTAGCGATCGCTATGATCGGCTAAGCTTTTACTTTCCCGTCTTTGACTATGTTGAACCCTAGACTGTTATTTATTTAATTAATTCAGTAATTGTTTAATTTAATTATGTTCTGAGATTACTTGTGTTATTGGATTACTCTATCTTTTATATGATTATTATGTGGACTGATCACCCTAGTAATAGGCATATAGTTGTCGCTAGGTCATAAATTCATAATCCGTAATTGTTATGCGTTTGTGCCCAAAAGTAGCAAAAAGTGGTTACTCGCTAGGATAACATTAAGTCGCGGTCACTTGTACCGAGTTTGTGAGTACAACACCGTACCTACTCCGTTACCTTAGTTCCCTATGCGTTTGATTAATATTGTTCTAGCGAGCGTCTCCTAGGACTACTTAATTGGATAGGGTTAATTACTAAGTTCTTATGATTAATTATACTTAAGGGGTAACAAGGGTTAGCTAAGCGTACCTGTTAATTCTTGGAGTAGGGGTCTCAAAACTAATTAGTTAAGTAGTTGCATTAGTTACATGGATATTCAGGCTAGGGGGATACTGGGTTAAAGGCGGGAATACTCTTTTATTCATTAGTTAATTCATCTTTAGTTTACTTGTTATTTGCATTAGTTAATTAAATCTCATCAAAACTCCCCCCATATTATATTTATATTATTATTACTACTTATATAAAATTGGTTAATACGGTTGATTGATTAATTCCTGTTCTCTGTGAGATCGACCCTGACTTGCTCTAGCTACTGTTAGGAATAGTTAGGTAAATAAACATCTTATTTGACTGCACCCGACAGTGCGGTCAGTGGGTTCTCGATAATGGGGCATCTTACCATATATGCTCGTATAGAGAGTAGTTTACAACATACGGGCAGATGGATGAAGGCAATATTTCTATGTCCAATGGTTCTGTTTGCAAGGCGGTTGGAATAGGCTCAATTAATTTACGGACACATGATGGTAAATTCTGCATATTGAATGATGTTAGCCATGTTCCACTCATGGTGAAGAATTTGATATCACTAAGTCTATTGGACAGTAAGAGGTTCAGTTTAAGAGGTGAAGGTGGAGTTCTGTTTGTCTGCAAGGGTTCTAACGTGGTTTTGAAATGTGTGAAACGGAGGACTCTGTATTTACTGTAGGGTTTAACTTTATCTGATTTTGTTGTTGCATCATCCGAGGTTTTTAAAGATGATCTGAGTAAGTTATGACACATAAGACTTGGTCACATGGATGAAAGAGGGATGTAGATTATGTCGAAAGGAAATTTCTTGGTGGCCACAAGATCATTGGCCTTGAATTTTGTGAACACTGTGTTTCTGGGAAGCTACATTGCAGTAAGTTTTCCAAGGCAGTTCATAGAACAAAAGACACACTTGATTACATCCATTTTGATTGTTGGGGTCCTTCTCGTGTTGAATCCCTAGGAGGCCATAGATATTTCGTGTCTATGATTGATGACTACTCAAGAATGACTTGGATGATTATGATGAAGCGTAAGAGTGAAGCTTTCAAGAGTTTTAAGCTGTGCAAGGCCCTGGTAAAACTGGGAGGAAAATCAAAAGGTTGCGAACTGATAATGGTCTAAATTTTGCTCTTCTGATTTGATGAGTTTTGCAAGAATGAGGGGGTCGCAAGACATCATAGAGTAAAGCATACACCACAACAGAATTGTGTAGCAAAACGCTTGGATCAGACGCTTTTGAAGAGAGCTCGATGCATGTTCTTTAATGTTGGGTTAACTCAAAAGTTTTACCTGATAAACTGTGGACCTCACACAGGTATCAACCTCAAAACACCCTTTGAGGTGCAGTCTAGAAAGTTTGTTGATTACTCTAATTTGAGAGCTTTTGGTTATACTGATTATTATCTTGTAAATGAGGGTGAATTGGATCCAAGAGCGAAGAAGAGAGTTTTTATGGGCTATGAGGATGGTGTTAAGGGGTATAGAATCTGGTCTCCATCTAAAAATAAAGTTATACTCAACATAAATGTTATTATTCATGAGAATTCTATGTTTAACCCCAATATGAAGTCTATTGTTGTGTCAGAAAATGATAATGTTGACAAACAAGTGGAGCAGAATGAGTCATAAAATGATGATGAAGAAGAACACTAACATTCTAACACTAAGTTGAAAGATGTTTTGCCACCAGAAACTCAACCATCTGGAGCTAGACCATACGGTATAGCTCTTGATCGAGCTAGAAGGATTGAAGTTTAAGCAAAGAGATAGGTTTGAGGATATAATGGGTTATGCATTACAGGTTGCTGAAGAGATGGATTCTCATGAGCCATCACCTACAAAGAAGCAGTTAAATGTACTGAGTCTACCCAATAGCTTGCTTCCATGGAAGATGAGAAGGAGTCTCTTCACAAGAATATGACTTGGGAATTAGTCAAACAACCTCTGGAGAGAAAAATTATTACTTTTAAATGGGTTTTCAAGAAGAAGGGATATAATCTGTTGAAGGTATCAGGTATAAGACCAAAAGTCGTTGCTGGAGGGTTTACGCAGAGAGAGGTAGTAGACTATGATGAGATATTCTCACCTATGTCAGACATACTTCCATCAGGATACTATTACAAATGGTTGCCCATCAGGTTCTGGAACTTGAACAGCTCAATGTAAAGACAATTTTTCAACATGGAGAGTTGGATAATGAGATATACATGACTCGGCAGATAGTTTCCAAGTTCCAGGGAAAGAAGATTATGTTTGCAAGTTGAAGAAATCCTTATATGGGCTAAAGCAGTCTCCAATGCAGTGGTAGTAGAAATTTGATAATCACATGACACATCTTGACTACAACAAGAGTCCGTATGATAGCTATGTGTATCACAGCAAGCTGGAAGATGGTTCATACATCTACTTGGTTCTGTATGTAGATGATATGTTGATAGCTACTAAGGGCAAGTCAGATATTCAGGAGTTGAAGTATTTTCTCCGTGCTGAGTTTGATACGAAAGATTTGGGTGTTGCTCAAAAGATATTGGACATGGAGATTCATAGGAATAGAACTCAGAAGAAGATTTTCCTTTCTCAAAAGGATTATATTCAAAAGATATTATCAAGATTTGGTATGTCTACAGCCAAACTTATTGATATTCCAAGTGCTACGAATATTCATTCGTCTATTGCCTTTGCCCCCAAATCTATTGAGGAGAAAGAGTATATGTCTCGAGTTCCCTATGCTAGTGCAATGGGGAGTTTGATGTATGTTATGGTCTGCAACTAGACTGATCTTGCACATGTTGTTAGTGTGGTTAGTAGGTTCATGACTCAACCTGGTAAGGAACATTGACAAGCAGTTAAAAGGATTTTTCGGTACCTTAGAGGTACATATGATGTTGGTCTCATTTATGGAGGTGATACAAACTATTTTGTTGCATGATATTGTGATTCTGATTATGCAGGAGATGTGGACAGTAGGAGGCCCGTGACCAGCTATCTTTTCAACCTTGGTGGTTATGTTGTTAGTTGGAAGGCTACATTGCAGCCTATAATGACTTTGTCTACTACAGAAGCAGAGTATATGGCTTTGACAGAAGCAGCCAAAGAGAGGATCTGGTGAGAGGATTGGTCAGTGATCTTAGTCTAATTCATGACTATGCATATGTGTTATGTTGTAGTTTGAGTGCAATATGTTGGCCAATGATCAAGTTCATCAGGAGATGACGAAGCATATTGATGTCAGGTATCATTGTTTGAGAAGCGAGAGGAGGATTAAGGTGAATAAAGTTGGGACTGCTAATAAACTTGCTGATATGTTCACTAAGCCGGTTCCGAGAGTAACAAGTTCCAACATTGTTTGGACCTGTTAAATGTTACAAACTGATAGTTATCCCATCTTTGGGGATAAATCTATGTACGAGGAGTTTCTCGTATGTCTGGAAACTTTTATGGTGCATCTGATACATCTTTTGATTATGAGAGGATTCAAGTCAATGTGGAGATTTGCTGAAATGCCTAGAACTCTGTCCTGAGCTGGTCAGAGGTGTATTTTTTAGGCCCAGTTGGTTAAGGTTTTTAAATAGCCTTATTATTTTGACCTAGAGTCACTTTGTACTCTTTAATCATCCTCATCACATAATATATATGTTTTCTCTCTTCTGCTCGTGGACGTGAATTCTGTGTTCATTTATTCTCATTTATGCATATTTCTCGCATCTCATTATAACAGAACCCTAGCTGAATGTTATGTCTTCAATGGCCGGCGGATTTTTTCCGCCGGCTATACACCACTTTCGCTAGGTTTTTTCTACAGATTTCATCCCTCCAAGCGACCATATCATTTATTTTGGTGTCATATCTAGTTTTCTACAATTTCCAGCCCTTCATACCATGACTTAGCACAGTGCTCTCCAATCGTTTACGATGGCAGTCCCAATAATTTTTCAGCAAAGACAGTCCCATTGGTTATCTGCCAACTTATGCCATAGAGATTTATTTTCTCATTGCTAGCTCGTTGGCTAGCTAGCCATACTTCCGCCGATGACAATCTCATCCGGCGATGGCAATCTCATCTTGCTTCTCACAGGCCTCCACAATTTTTATTTCTTTGCTCGTTTTCTTTTCTTGTTTATACAATAACACCTATTGATAGAGCATTAATAAGATCGTTTAAAATTTTTACACATTCACGAATTTGTAAAAACTCCTCTAGATGCTCATAGGGATCCTTTTTTTCTTTCCCACTAAATCTCATTCCTCAGGCCAAATTCACCATCGTCAGGGTCACTTCTACCCCCGCGCAAGCTTTTGCAGGCCAGTGAGTCGAGAGTTGGGAGTTGTGATCTTGGTGTACTGGAATTTACCCTTTTCACGATTCATGATATCCATAGTCAAATATTTTTGAAATTATTGATAATTTAGATAAAAATAAAAACAACACACATATTCACAACACTGATAACTAAACAAGAAATACGATAAATAAATATACAAGCCTAATTTTAATGCACGATTGACCCTACAATGGCTCGACGAGGAGGAATCCTCCTCGACAACGGCGCCATGAACTACTCTCATAAATTAATCTCACTAGGAGGATATCCCGTAGGATCCATTAAAGGTCTTATAGTAATATTAAATTCGGCACGATGGAAGTTTGAGAGTTTGATAATTACTACAAAATCATAAATTATGCAATTGAATAAAGTAAAGGATTACTCTCTACTAAAATGAATTTTCAAGGTATGGTTTCACCCTAAACCTAGGATTTACTTCTAGTGAAAACCGATTAATTTAAGGATCGTGATGAAAGGTCATGTTCCAAATCAGAAATCCATGTGATCAAAACAAGAGGAATTCACCAAATTAGTCGATTATACCATAATTTACCCTAAGTCCAATTATTATAGACCGATATTAGAATTACTAGGCCAAGGGCAAGTAAATCAAGAATATAATCAAGCTAATTCTAAAATCTCCACCTCAAGTGAATATTGCCTAGGAAGCGAGGCTCTAGGACATTCATCTAGATCGACAATTGTAATTCGAGTTCTCCAGTCATCCTCTATGGGCCCTCGAGGAGAACCGATATACCCTAGGTTAGTTAAGATATAACCATGCAATGTTACAACATCAATTCCAATAAAAAATCACCCATTTAATAAACCAATAATCAACCAAGAAAACAAACCCTATGGTTGGGATACTCCCAACCCTAAAAATCACAACTTATTACTCACAATTCATAAATGTCATTAACTCCTTATCAATACTCGACATAAGTATTTAAATAGAAGGAGAGGAAAGTAATAAATGCAAAAGCCCCAAAAGTTTCTCAAGAATGATTCAAGAACCCTAATTGGGTTTCTTCAAAAAAAACCCAAGAACTCTTGTTGTTCTTCAAGAGAGAGAAGAGCTTATAGAAGAGTTTAGAGAGAGAGAGAGAGTAACTACAAAATAGAATTCTAACAAATAAGATAAGTGTCGGCAAATGGGTGAGGGACTTATGATATGGGGCACATTCCCACCACTCACACACCAAAATCTGCTGAAAGCCTAATCTCATTAAGGGTAAAAGAGTAAGAACATAATGAAAAAGGCTTCGAGTCTTCAATTTTCGTTTTTGGCCGTTCAGATGTGAGCTCGACTCGAATTTCTTGTGATTTTTGGAAGTAATCGATGCTGAATTGGCTCTTGGACTGAACATAAAAGTCGTAGATCTTCATCTCACGATCGTGTGGCATCTTGAATCGCTCAATGCTGAGTTTTTATGAGAGAGTTACAGCCGAAAAATGAAAAATGTGCGCTGAAAAATTGGGCAACTGGGCCAAACCGCCCGCACTACTAGACCCGCAGCCGTCGGCAGTGGGCCGGTCGCGGACGAGGTGCTCAAAATGGGGACATTCTGGCCAAACTTTCAAACATGCGGGCTCCGGTACCGGCCTGGTACGACTCATTTTCACCCCTTCTTGTGCGTTTTCGTCTTCTGTCACCGTTTTTGGACGCCTTCCTCTTGTCTTCTCGATCCGACCCCTTCACGACTTTTGTTCACGACTCAAAGAACTTCGAGACGATATTTTGTAGGGTCTGATTCATGCCTGTTTGAGTCTCGTTTTGTGGGGCCGAAATGGAGATTACGCGCGAACGATCTTTTTTTTTTCCCAGTTTTACTTATCCTTCAAAACACAACTTAAAAAAAAACTAAGAGTGCATTAAATCATATCAAAAAAAGAAAAAAAACATTGGGAATGCATTAAAACACATAATCGCTCGTAAACATGATAATCACTTGCAATTCTTAACAAAAAAAAAAAGAACGTGAAAAGCACAAGAAAAGCGGTAATTTTCACGTACGTCCATATTAAGTCCTTGTATGTATCTTTATTTACATTAAAAATTGGACTGCTATACTTAGTGATTATTTTATATGCTATGTGATCCAATTAAACAAAAGTACAATGACTAAACTTTTTTTTCAAAACATCAACTTCAATGAAAGTGAAATTATAGTAACTTGATATTTTCAAATAAGAATAAAGGAAAATGACTTAAAAATCGAGTAGAAGTGTTCAAATAATATATTTTTTCTTTATACTTAATGTTTGGATATGATAAGATTTATCAATCACAATAAATTTGCTCACTATTTCTTTTCTATTCAAATATTTTAGACTTTACATTCTTCTAATATGGCCTAACTTAAATAAATTGTGTTAAGAAAATGCAAATTTTTATTTTGGTTACCACATACCTTTTTCCTCTACTTATTCTATTAAAAATAATTTTAATATATAATCAAATTTTACGGAAGCATAAGAGCTTTAATAATTTTACTTGTTAATGCTCAATTAAATGAATTTAACATGTAATAATAAAAATCCATAGTATAATCGAAATGTGAATAGTGAAAATTAAGTGTATGTAAAGTTGTAAGATTATGCCATAAAATTTATTTATTTTAAAAGAAAAAATTGATAGTATGAGTACTAAATAATATGAAGTTATAAATGCGAATGATTTTTTTATATAAATTCAATTATTTCATTATACCATATTGTAAATAATTATATTATCCAGTCTAATTTTTTAAAATATATTGGAAAGCTCTTTAAATCTATTATAATACGAAACTGATCTCATTTCAAAATTCAGCGTATATTGAAATTGTATAAGAATAATAATTTAAGTATGCAGTTTCTTAGGAGGATTTGAAATATAAATGACTCTTGCTTTTTTATAATCAAGTAAGAAAAACATAAATTATTTAACTACCCTTAAATTTTATACTTAGTAAGGATATTACACTACAACAAAAATGAGCTTATGTAAACCCTTAAATTTTATACTTAGTAATGATATTACACTACAACATAAATGAGCATATGTAACACCCAAAAAAGTGTTACGTATATATTAAAAAGTGTTATAATAGACTTCTGGTAATATTTTATTGGTGTTACATTTGCCAGTGTTACCTAAAGTTTAAAGTAACACTTTGAATAATCTTTAGTAACACTTTTCATAAGTGTTATATTAGATTTTAAATTGTACCACATTAGGGTAACAGTAAAAAAATGTTACATATAACCTTGAAGTAACATTTTCTTTCAAAAAGAAAATAATGTTTAATATTTGTCATAGCTAGATTTTGAACCCATGTTGTAAGCCTGCAAGATTTTTAATTGTAAAGGCCACGCCACTAGGTTAACATTTTTAGTAACATTTTTTTTTTTTTTTTCCAGTAAGAGACAATATATATACCCGATTGTTTTGTTGTACCATCAACAAATTATTCACAAATATTAAATTTCCATCAAATTACAACATAACTTGATTTTATTTAGCCTATTCTCCTATCTAATTTGATATAAAGTTTTCATTAATTTTATTTTTTCAATTTCGCCCGCTCATGTGTGTGTGTAAAATTTATTCAATATCAAACTAATTTGTTACATCTAATTATTGTATAAAATTTTAAGACATTATTATTAATTCCAGTTACAATAATTTTATGTATTCTACTTGTTGTAGATAATTTTAATACATCTTAAAGTCACCTTTAAAATTAGGTAATTAATTACTTTTGTTGTTTTTTTTTATAGAATATAGAATTAAATAAAAAATAAACTTAAGACATAAAAGACATGAGAAATTGTTTCAAGCCCATATTTTTAAACTTAAAGAATGTATTCAAAATGTTAAGCTACAAAACTTCTTTGTTGTTGTTTAGTAAAATATAATGTTTGTATATCTATACACACAAAAAAAAAAAAAAATCACCAATAAAATTTATCTTAGATAACTAATAGGGAAATCCTTAAGTGATATAATAAACTATTATTTTTGTAGGCTTGAGTCAATTATTTTTACCATCTCATGTTACAAGTGTTCTATTATAAATTAAGATGTAACACATTAAAAGCTTTGACACAAAAAAGTCATTTTACAACATATAGCAATTGAAAGATTTTCATTCTTAAAAAGTAACATGAGAAAAATAAATCTAAAGATAATTGTTAGTTTAGAATAAAAGAAATATATAAAATTATTAACTAAAAGTGTAACCTAAAAAGTGTTACATGAAAGTGTTATTTATTCAAAAGTGTTACGTATTTGAAAGTGTTACAATTTAAAAAGTGTTACATCCAAAATATTATATGTTATAAAAATATCACATGAAGGAGTTACATATTCGTAGATGTTATAAAATATTACATGAAAGTGTTACATATTCATAGTGTTACATAAAAGTCAAAATTTTGAAGTGTTACAAACAAAATGTTACATAAAATCATTTATATTGTAGTATATAGGCATCGTAATAAAAGACAAAATAAAAAAAGAATGAAATAATACATACTTTTATATTAGTAATAGATACGTAAATATGTATAATTATATAATAAAACTAAAATTTGGAAGTGAAAAATTGTGTGGAAGTATAATGTTGGGGGAGGTATTATAGAAAGTTAAATAAATATAATAAAAAATTGACAATTTAAATTGAAACCACCGACTACAATATCATGAAAAGGTGAAACCGAAACCCAATCATTCATGTACGATTTATGGTTCTGGCTCAAAACCAAAATCGGATCAACAACCAATTGAACCGTTGATTACGGTCAGTTTCGGTTTAATTTCGATTTTTCAAACCTTTTGAACATCACTAGATGGCTCCTCGTAAATGATTGCTAAAAAAAACCCATTAGTCACATGTAAAAGGGGTTAGGTGTCAATTGCTAGCTAGATAATGAACTAGATTCTAACATCTAGTCGAGGTTTAGACAAGATAAAATAGAATTTAGATAGATCTAATAGAATCCGAGAAAAAATGAAGACGATCAACAATAACCTAGTACAAAGTTCACAAAGATAAACACACTCTTTGTGGGCCCCATGGAATCACAAAATAAGACATAAAATATATATTGGTGCAGATTAATATGTATGTCTAGAGTGTTGAAAAATGGAGCGAGGCATGCATGAATTATGACCACCAATTCTTCATGACTAAACATATATAGATATATATACATGAGGTCTTTCTTTATTTGATCTCACGCGTACAACGTAATTGTTCCAACTTCATAAACGTGAGGTATATTATATATACACACACAAGTGTGCGTGTGAGTGTGTGTGACACATGAGAAAGAGAGAGAGAGAGTGTAAAAGAGTAAAGTGTAGTAAAACTATATAAATTAACCTCACGAGAGTGCAACACATTGCATTTAATGACAACCCTAGTGACAAAACTTAGATATCCTACCTACACATATTCTAGCTGGGCTTTTCCTGCTTTATAAATACACTAAACTAGTATTAAAATGAATTCAACAAGCCACCAAAACCGCCTTATCATCTCCATAAATCTATTTCTTGATCCCTCTCCAAAAAAAATAAAAAAGTAAAAATCGAGTTCGTGTTCCCATGTCTCACATAGCTGTGGAGAGGAATCGACGAAGACAGATGAATGAACACCTCAAGGTTCTACGTTCCTTGACTCCTTGTTTCTACATAAAACGGGTACATACTCTTTTTTCGATTACCTTCCTCGCGTATGTATGAGAGCGAATCCATTTGATTTCTAAAAAGGATTACAAACCCTTAAATTCGAGGAATTCTTCACTAATGGTTGTGAATGGCTGGTTTTTTCAATCTTTTCGACCTTGGTTCTGTAGGAGCAAGTCATAAGCATCGAGAAATAAACTCATATGATCTAATTCGTTCTCAATAGTCATGAAATGACGATCTTAGAGTTTATAAGATGCTCCTATTGCACTCGTAGTACGTGGGTGTACAGAACTAAAATTGAATTATTTGTGAGAAAGATGATGTAAATGATTTCAATTTTTTCTTTTTTAAAAACTTAATGTGTACAATTTGTGCAAAATATGAAAAAATTGCAAATAAACGTTCACGTATTTACATGAATTTTTTTGATAAAAAAGAAAAGGTGGAAACCAAACACACCCTAATTCACTTTTCCTTGTATTTATTCAACGTATTTTGATTATGAAGGGGGATCAAGCATCAATTATAGGTGGGGTGATTGAATTCATCAAGGAACTGCACCAAGTTGTGCAATCTCTGGAGGCGAAAAAGCGAAGGAAGAGCCTAAGCCCTAGCCCGGGCCCGAGTCCAAGGCAATTTCAGCTAAGTCCTAAGCCCGAAAGTCCGTTCGGGGTGCATGAAAGTAACTTCAAGGAACTTGGAGCATGCTGCAACTCTCCAGTTGCTGATGTTGAAGCTCGGATTTCGGGGTCCAACGTGCTTCTGAGGACCATATCGAGGCGAATTCCGGGGCAGATTGTGAGGATCATTGGTGTTCTGGAGAGACTTTCCTTTGAGATTCTTCACTTGAACATCAGTAGCATGGAAGATACTGTTCTCTACTCCTTTGTCATAAAGGTACGTATATATAGATATATTGTGCAACCATGGAATATGAAAGAAGGTGATACCACTAGCAAGTCCTTCCTTCGTCCAAACAATCTTTACTTTTGATAATATTGTAATCCTATATGTTATGTGAACGTACGTTGACATCATTAATAGTGTACGTCCATATTCTATACTATTTACATATTAGTATCATTTCATTAATATATACATTTAACATGCACTTCATAAATTGAACATGACATTGGATCATTGGAACACGTAAATAGTCAATAAGGGATCTCGTATTGTATGATAATTAATTCATAGTCGTGAATGTTACAGATGAGATCCTCTACTCTTGATGGTGTTTGATCTGATAGTACAAAATAACCACAACATATCATTTGTGTTTATTAACATCACTAATTAACATGTGTTATGTGTTACAAGCAGTGAAACACTAAATGAATGTTGTGGCTAATAATTTTCATCCACTTAATCCGATTGTTGTGTTTCTTGAGTGGGGGTGCGTGTTGGGTTCGAACCTCTAACCTTCATCTGGTCCAACTTATTGTTCAACAAAGGATAGTGATTGCAACAAATCTTGATATTCATATATCCATGTGTGTAGACAAACTCATAATCCAAGTGTGTGTTAGGTTGAAGTTTTTAACATACAGTAGAGTAGATTGTCACTCAAGAATGGTTCAAATGCAAAGATGCGATATATTATTACCAAATGATTTACGTACATATATGATCTTAATCTTGCATTACATTTCATATAATTATTTGCTAATAATCCATGCAGTTAATTCATGATCCATTTGATTGATTGTGGTTGTATTAACAAACAGATAGGGCTGGAGTGCGAGGTGAGCGTGGAGGAATTAGCCCTTGAAGTTCAGCAAAGTTTCTGCTCAGAGGCAGCTGCTTATATCAAGGCACTTGCTTAATGTCTTTCTATTTAAGGATAAAAAAATACATATATAGAGAAAGGGAAATAAAATTGTAATCACTACTTTTTTGGGGTAGGGATGTTTCTCATAGTATTTGTTATTACTATTTCAAGCCGCATGCGCAGAGTTATGACGTCATTAATATGCGCATATCACATGAATTAGTAAAATACTTGAGAATAAGATACTCGAATCTTTCTTTCTACCACTTTTAGTCGTCCCTTTCTTTAAGTTCATGTAAATCAAGCAGACTATGTGAGATTATGACTAAGTTTGCTAATGAGATCCTTTATTTTAAATGTTTCATCTTTTATTTCCCCATTATCACCACAATGACATGGAAATCAATTATTTATCTTCTTAATATTGTACATTATAATTATCAAAGATTTTCTTTAGGGGAATAATTATCAAAGAGATTTGAAGTTAAAGACATGATGTAAAATCCAAGTATATACTTCCTTCCTCCCATAATGATTAATGACAGCCATGTTTGTAAAGTTTTTTATCCGAAAATGAGAATCGTGTTCTATAAATTAATTCTTCGTATTATTGGTTCAAGCTAAAAAAATATTTTTAAAAATTTTACAAATTATTTAGATATAAATGATAACTAAATCGATCGTGTGAGTGTATATTGATGATTTTTATAGAGTTGTATCTTCGTAAATTATTTTTAAACAGGATTCTCATTGTGGGGTGGAGAAGCGTTAAACTTTTTTCCCGTAAAAAGGATAATATAGTTTGATTAATAATCGCATCATTTTGCCTTGATTTAAATGTTTTATCAAACTAAATTACAAGAATATAACTAACAAAAATGTTTGTTAGTATCAAATTACGCAGAGAATCATTTTTTTAAAAAATAAAAAAGAAATAGAAAAAAACTGCTAAGGATAGGCCAAGAATGTGAAATATTGGGTACATGAATACCCCTCATCATTAAGCTTATTAATTACAGGCCCGTTTACGTAACCTCCTAACAAGCGGGCCTGTTTCTAAATGGGCCACCTGAACAAAAAATTTACATCGAAATTCCCCGCAGCGAATAAGGCCAGTGAATCTGATATTTGCATTCTTCGTTTAGGCCTATATATATTAAATTTCCAGGCCCATTTACACAATCCCCTGACAAATCGGCCTGATTGTAAATGGGCCTGCTTAACAAAATATTTGTATCTAAATTCTGAAGAGAATAAGGTCAGTAAATGTGAAATTTCGGGCATAGGCCGGCCCCTTTACGTAATATCCTAATATATATTTTATTCCTTAGTTTTTTAAAAAAAAGAAATAGGAAAATAAATAAAAAAGAAGATAACATTTGGACAAGTGAGAGAGCAGGAACCTTCTACATAAAAATAAGTTTACAATGGCCCACATTTGTTTTTTTCATTTGAAGAAAAGGAAAGCTTATATATTACTTAACCTTTCTACTTAGAAAATTACACATCAAAATGATTGCTCAGTCACATGAAATTAGCAATCAATTGTACTGTTGGTCCTTGTCAATTATTACTTGTTCATCACATGCAACCCTTTTTAATATTTTTGTTGAGATCTGTCTCTGTTGAAACAATTCAAATCCAATTTGACAATCACATTATCTTATTCTTAGTTTTGTGACTCAAATTATGGTGTCTGGCTATAGATATATAGTTGTGGTTGCGTGTGCGTCTATTATTTATTAAATATGGCATTAAGATAGATCACTGAATTTTTTCATTAAATAAAAAGAAATAAATGATTAGGGGAGATGAGAAGGTTGTTTATAAAATAATTAAAACATCCTTAAATGATAACTAAACATAAGTATTTAAAAACAATAAATACATAAAACTTGAAAAGAAAACTGACTTTTTTTTCTTGTTCAGTGTTATCTTCAATCTAACCGTGTCTTTTTCTCTCTTAGAAATCATAACCTTATAAAATCTAGCTTCTTAAAGTTTAATTAGTGGAGAGTCTAAATAACAACGAATAATTAGTCAATAATAACAATTAGTTGAGGTTTGTTCAATGTAGGACCTAAATAACAACGAATAATAACCGAAAAAAGAGGAATACGATTATGGGCTCTGGAATTGTTGGAATTCTTTGGGAAAATAATGGAAGAAAAATAAGATTCTCTAAAGAATGTTATAATAACACTTTTTATAAAGGATTTGCTTGAACAATCACCAGAATCCATCAAATCCTCTAACGAATGTATAATATTTAACCATCATTTCAAAAATGTAAATGTCACTCTATGTCTCACCATCCACCATATACATGTGTCTACAGACTCTACACATATATATTAGCAAAAAACCAACATAACTCTTGGAATTGATCACTCCAACATTAAAATTAATTCATCATTTAAAAGCATTCAAATTGCAAATGTTATATATGCTACTGTTTCCGTCCCAAAATAATTGTCATTTCAGCAATTGTCACACATATTAAAGAACTTAATCTAATGATTCATATGCCATTATTTAAGTTTGATTATTACGTTGTCTCTTTTAAAGTTGTAACTTCTCTATCCATATTCAATTTTCAAGATTCATTTATAATATGGGTAATATTGAAAAAATAAGTTCAAATTATGTCTCGAATTCCTAAAATGATAATTATTTTGGGATAATTTTTTTTCTAGAATGACATTTATTTTGGGACTGAGGTAATACCAATTAAGAAGAATTAAAAGACAAAATACTATGAAGTAATACTAAACATTCAAAACAATTAATTATATTAAATGTGTGTGGAGGTTGGTGTCTTCACTTGGTCAACAAATATTAATATGAATTAAGAAACCATTTGAATGATGCCATAATAATATATTTATGAATGCTATAATAAATATAACATAAATATGTTTATGAATGTTGTAATAAATATATTTATAAGTAATAATTGTTTTTAAGAAAATATATTTCCTCCAGTGTATAAAAAATGTCGCTTTAGACTTATTTGAAAAAATTAAGAATTGATGGAAATAGTAAGTATATCTCCCACATAATACTATATTTTATTGGCGGTATATTTTGTGAAATAAGAAAATAATCAATTAAATTAAGTAGCTTGTGTAGGATAGAAAAGGAAAAAATATGATTTTTTACTATAGCATAATTTTTAAATATTTTTAACTTCTCTAAAGCGACATTCTTTTTGGATTGGAGGGAGCATTTTTACTCGACAAGCAATGTGAGTAAAGTCATCGCCATTTCGCTATTTTCATCTATACGTGTATTTCTTGCAACAGTCATACATTAATTAAGTAAACTAAGTTCATAAATTAGCTTCGTCTTCTTCGTCTTCCTCCTCTCTTATTCCTTTTCTTCTTTCTGTAATTATGAGCGGACCCTATTGTCCTTTCATTTCATTTTTTGGATTTTTAATTATTTCATTTTATGTAATTTAATAAGGAATAGTAAAATTGGTATTAAATAAAATGCATTAAGAAGTCTGTACTCACGTCTTAAATATAAATGGACTATATTAAAAACTGGGTTATGTTAAAAAAAAATTGAACTATGAATTATTGCCGCCTTAAAATATAGTTCAATACCGTTTTAATTTACTAAAAGAAAAAGGTTAAAAAAAATGGTGGATAAGATACATACAAATGGTTACAGTTGATAAAATATCCTTTCCCATCTATCAATTTATTGTTAATCAAGTGGAAGTCGTTCTCTTCATTTACCGGGAGTTTACTAGGGTCCAAATTATCTTTACCAAATTATTATTTTACTTTGTAATTGAGAATGACATATATTTCATAACTTCAAAATTTTTCTTATTAAGAAGAAAAAAGTTACGAGGTATGTAACATTTTTCAGTATATGAAACATAAAGTGAAATATATATTTTGAAACACATCATTTCTACTGAGCTCACTTAGTTGTGTGTTGTGGGAAGAATCATAAGGTGTTCTACACTTTACTTGAAAAAAATCTAACAATGTTTAGAAGGCTAAATCAGGCCAATATTTTAAAAGGTTCTCTGATAAGAAATGGAGCCCAAAATATAATACTTCCTTCCTCTCGATTTATTTTGCATAGTTGATCGGACACAAATGTTAAGAAAAAATAAATTTTGCTTTTTCTTTAACTTATTTAATGATGAAAATTGAGGGTTGAAATTTTAAGGGTGAAGATTGTGAGAATTAGTTTATATTTTAGGAGTGTGAAAAATAAGTTGAGATGACTGAAAACGAAAAATGTGCAAAATAAATCGGGACGGAGGGAGTATCATTGTTGAAAATCATTTTTCATCAACTAAACAAGAAAATAATATATATAGTTTCTCTAATCGAATATAATTGCTGAATTGAGTCTACTAATTCTAATCCTTTGAATTAGCAGCCTTGGGGGGCCTAGTAGGATGCCCTATTTGAGTATAGGGGCCCACGACTCAGGTCAATTAAAAAATAAATAATTGCTGAAGTGGGTCTCCTAATCCTAATCCCCTTAATTAGCAGCCCAGATTTGGGGGTCAAGCCGCAGACACTATTGTAATTTAGGGGCCCATAATCACTGCTATTAAAAAGGAAATCATTGTTGAATTGGGTCTCCTAATTTTAATCCTTTGAATTAGCAACCCATATTTAGGGCTGGGTAGAGCTAACAAAATCGGTTCGATTCAATGAATTATCTCAATCCGTTCGATATTATAAATAGGTTGAATCATTGAAATTTTGGTCCAGTAAATTAAAATCTTACCGGACCGGCCCCAAAATCTTATGTTGCATTTGAATTTGAAGGATTTCAAATCTCCTTTATATTGAGTGGATTTGAAATCTATTGATTTTAAATCCATGTATTTAAAATCTCAATCCAAACATAGCAGTATATTCAAGGGAGATGATATGTGTTGGGCTCAATAATATTTAGTCTGATGCAATTTTGCATCAATCTAATCCAATCTAATTTATGGTGTTCATCCAACAGATTAGGTTGAGTCAGACCGCCCGAAGTACTACATGTAGATGGGGCCCAAAGAAAGAAAAGAAGTGGAAATGAGAAATTTGTATATATATATGGTTGGCATTAATGAACAATTCCTTCATGTTTCGAATGTAAAAAGTGTACGGAATGTACCTTTATCAGCGTTTTCTTTGTTTGCAGTCATTAAATCAATGTTGTAATGGAAAAATAGTGCATTCCGACATGACATATGGTTCAATAGTGAAGCACGTATGCACTGTACATTGTGTTTGTTGCTTGGTAAGAATAATTGGGTGAATGTCCTTATCAAAAACCTAATAACGTTAGGCTATTCACTACAAATTAATTGGGAATTTGCCATTACCTTTTTCTTAACAGAGGTGTCACATCTTGCAAGAATATCACTATTAACAGTGTATATCGCAATGGAAACATCTCTTGTCAACTCTATATTTAGGGTTGAAATTTTTTTCATGTTTAGGGTTTTTTATTCAACAAATCCCTAAATAATATAATATCTATTTAATTTTTTTATCATTAGCCTTCACTATTAATAAACTACATTTTGCTCTCAAGACGTTTATTAATCCCTCCCAGGTTTAGTGATTTAGTGCATCCTTGGTATAATGTAAAATCTAAAATATTAAATGAATTAATTTGAACTATGTAATAATCTTTGAATTTGTACAACTCGATTGTTGTAGAATATTCCCTTCGTCTCATTTAACTTGTTACACTTTCATTTCGTTCCGTCTCACTTAACATTCACACTCATAAATGGCAATTAAAGCTAACAATCTCCACCCTCAAAATCTCTACACGCAATCTTCACCTTTAAACAAATCAAAGAAAAAACAAAATCTGTTTTTTCTTAACATCCGTATCCGGTTAACTGTGACAAGTTAAGTGGGACGGAGGGAGTACTATATATCAATGTCTCTCACCCAGTCAAAGGGTACGTTCATGTTATTATACACGTTAGTTGATGTGTCAGAATCTTGTAAGAGAAAGTTCATCATTTTGTCATAAATTTAAGATTAAGATCATAACGCATATTCACAATTAGGACAATAATATCTCTAAGTGAGACAAACAAGTAAGACCTAATATGAAAACTGCTTCACCTTTTTTTTGATTTGGTTCTTCATTCTCAAATTTCTCCATGTCAAATTCTTTATTTTTAATTGGAAGAAATTTAATTTGAAACATATTTTATTACTATATCCTATGATATCTTTTTCCCAATAATTTAAGTTTTAGATTTTATTAACCAAATGTCGAACGATATTCTCCATTGGTTAATGCAGGGAGGGACAATTAGTTCTTGGGAAATTAGAGAAGATGAATGTTTGATATTTGGTAAGCCCAAAGAAAAGTGTCTCACGTCGAGTTATGATTTTACGATGTCCTTGAATAAACATTACAACATATCCTTTGAGTTCACGCTGCATCTGTCGATATAATAACAGACTATATGAATGTGATGTAAACATTGGAGAAGTGATAGAACATGTAACCGCAAATTGTTAAGGAGAAAATGACATACAAGGGATTTGACTTTGACCAATTAGTCACCCACTTCTCCAATCTCCACATAAATCAGGTATGGTTTCAACTGTAACTCTTCTCTTTCTTATTGACCAAAGTGGCTTCAATGGCATTCCTAGTATGTGACCTCATGCCATTGTCATCATCCCTTGCTTCTCAAAATATTCCATGCTATCAGCCTAATCAATACTAGTTGGATCTACGAAGCTTCACATGGAAAAAGATTAAGAAATATAAAAAGTAAATTTTCATATCTTTCCGTGCTTAGCCGGCCCAATCTTTCAAAAGTTTCGGTGTGAAAAATAAATAAATCCCTTACAATATTAATATTATTAGGGATAATTACGTATAACCATACAACCTTTGGCCCTTTTTTCACTTAACTACAAAAAGTATTTTTTGTTACAGATTCTCATATAACCTTTGCGGGTTTTATAAGTAAACGTATAAACTTTTTTTCCGGCAGCATCTCCGGCCAAGTATGCACGTGGCGCGCACGGGATCAGCTAAAACAGGGGTATTTACGTCATTTTGTACACTCCAACAGCTCTATTTCCCCAACCACCTCTATATAATCATTCCCTACCCCAATTTAAGACACCAAAATAGCAGAAGCCATTAAAAAGGAAGAAGAAGCTAGTTTTTCAATTCAAACGAGTTGACCGGAAAAAATGGAAGGCATGGAGGTCGGGCTTTGTTTATTCGGTAGACCTGTTCGACCACCCCAATCGAGCATAGTAAGCATCGTTGAACCCGGCGATGGAACAGGGTGAAATTGAACCGTATTCAAATTCTTTGTTGTATCTAAACAAAGAAAAAGTTGGCAAGTTTGTAACCAAAAAAACATCATATTCGAATCAAATTTGTTTTCTTTTTTAATTGTTAGTATTTTATTTTAGATGAAATAAGCTTTACCTTTAGAGCCATACAACATAAAAATTAACAGAAACAGGGGAAGTAAAATAAAATAAAATTAAAATATAACTTTTCTTTATATATAACATAATTATTCAAATAATCAGTATAAATATATATATCTACAATGCCCTATCTAAATACGACAAAAAAGAATAAATATATAAATACACAAACATATATATACCTTTCATATACATCCTTCCCACTGTAAAAATATGATCAACATAGATAAAAAGTGGAAAAATTCCCAGTAGCTACGTTGTTTATTTTACCCTATAACTAAGTCAAACCCTTTGACTGCAGTCTCACTACACGAATTCTTGTCACAAACAACAGCAGTGTCAAAATTCCATCCGTTTTAGTTAATAGTATAGCACAGTAAATGTTAGCTCGACGAATCTGTAGCATTCCTCCGTCGAATCAGTCTACCGGAGAAACAAAGCCCGACCTCCATACCTTCCACTTTCTCCGTTCAACTCGTTTGAATTGAAAAATTAGCTTCTTCTTCCTTCTTTGATGGCTTTTGCTATTTTGGTGTCTTAAATTGGGGTAGGGAATGATGGTATAGAGGTGGTTGGGGAAATAGAGCTGTTGGAGTGTGCAAAATGACGTAAATGCCCTTATTTTAGCTGACCCCGTGCACGCCAAGTGCATACTTGGCCGGAGATGCTGCCGGAAAAAATGTTCATATGGTTACTTATAAAACCCGTAAAGGTTATATGGGAATCTGTAACAAAAAATACTATTTATAGTTAAGTGAAAAAATGGCCAAAGGTTGTATGGTTATATGTAATTATCCCATATTATTATTTAAAAATATTTTTAATCACCTAAAAATGGATCTCGTACTATGTTTGAATGAGCCTCAAAGTCTAATCTTTTCCTTCAGAAATTGGCGACTTGAGAGCACTTAAGCTACGTCGATTTATGGTATGCTTAACATATGTTAAATATATAAATGAAAATACAAATTTATACAAAAAATAAAATAAAAAATCGAAGACCCTCGCCAACGAGGACACGCTGCGGTGGCGCCCCCTTGCCCCTAAAGGCCGGCTCTATTTCCGTGTGATGTGACGGACATCCAACAAGATGCAGATGCTAGAAATTTAGTTGGTAAATTGACTTTAACCAAATTTAAAATGGCTAAGTATATGAGTCTTGAGAAGTTAAACAATATATCATCAATGAATGAAAGATAAATATAATTAGTTACCAATTTGAAATGTTATCATGTTTGAACGTGGCTTAAAATTGAACTCTGTGAAACCTTTGGTTTACAAACATGAACATGATGCTAATGGTGTCTCGATACATGAAACGGTCACAAAGTAGACCTTAAGAAAAACGATTTGCTTTGCGGGCTGGCCGGGCCGGGCCTGCGCGAGTTTAATAGCGATCGAACAAAATCCAACAAAAAATGTTTCAATTCGAGTACAGATCTGATTTAATCCAAGACCATTCCCCAAGGTGCGCATCGCTCATGTACCTCAACACAGTTAATTCTATCAAACACCATAAGCAATAGTTTTGGCAACACATTTAACACACAATCACATGGGTTTATGTATGAATGTGTGGCCAAAACTACATCAGCAACAACAATCTTGCTCCTGATGTCGGATAGAATACACCCAAAACACCATCTCCTTATCTCCTTACCTTTAAAACTGTGGATAGTTTATTACATTACTAGTGACTAAAATATCCCTACGTAATGTTATTAAATATGAGGATAATTCAGTAATTTAGTAATTTGGTAAATATTCAATTAACTTAAACTTTATAATTTTGATTAGTAATTTGCTTTAATAATAAGCGACATTTTATACCTGATTCGACAATACCATTTTCTCTGGGTCATAATTTTGAATTATTATTTCAAATATTTGAAAAAAAAATTAGTTTCATATTAAATGATATTTTAGAGCTTTCTAACGATCTATTATAATCATAAAATAAAAAATATATATATATTTTATCTTATTCTTATCATTTTAAGATAAGAATTATAAATATTTTGATATTTAATTATGAATCTTTTCAATATCAAAAATAGTGGGAGTATTATGTAATTCAATAGAAAAGTAAATGATAAAAGAAAGAAAGAATAAAGGATAGATTTAATGATTAACTTTTTATGTAAATGTTTAAGAATAAAGGATAAATTTAATGATTAATTTTTTATGTAAAATGTTTAAGAATAAAGGATAAATTTATCCATAATAATTTTAGATTAATGGCTTGATAATTCAAAGTTCCTATCTGACATGAATGTTTAGTCTAAACAATAGAATTAGATGATTTTTTTAAGTGGTTTCATAAGAACATATGTAAGAGTATATTTTCACATTATTTTTTTATTTTAAGTATTTTGTTACTAACATTTACATATTTATCGTATTTTTTATTCAAAACTATTAATGTAAATATATTACGAATTATATATAAAGAATAAAAAAAAAAATTGTTTATATATTTAAAGTGATGAGCCGAGTTTGAAATTTATTTATTATTATGTGTGTTTGAGAACATGAAGATATTTAATATTTATTTTCGGGTATGCTTTAATTTAATTGTGTCTATATTAGGATGAAAGTTTTAAAATGGTTTTAATATGATGGAAAATTTTAAGAAAAAAAATTCATATCCAAAATATTTGTATATCTTTTGGGAAAAGAAAAGAGAAAGATAAGTTTGAAGTAAAATTGGAAAAAAAAAAAAGTAAAATAAACTAGAAGAGTATTAGGCTACAAAAAAGTATAATCGATTTTTAAATAAAGAAAATGTGAAAAATATTTCGATTGATACTTAAAAAAAAATTAGCTATGCCATATCAATAAGAGTAAAATATAAAAGATTTTAGATTTTTAAATCAAAGGGAATAACAAGTAACAAAAATAATTTTATTCTCTATTTACGAAAATAAATGATAGATTTGCATATGTAACTATAAGTAAAATAAAATAAGTAGTTTTATGATACTTAATGTATAATCGATCGTTTTCAAGATGAAACAAAGTTTTATATACTATTTGATACCTGGAAATTTATTATTTATATAAGGTTTTCTTGTTTGTTTAAGAAAAGAATGTCATTACCCTCAAATGAAAAATGAAAGCCTAAATTAAAAGGGAAGTGAGTCATATCTTCCATCTAGTGAGATAATTTTATGAATTTATTGGAAAATGAAAAAATAGAACAAAATATAAGCATAATGTTGTACATTAGTTATAAGTACATGAGAGAGGTCTATTAGATGATACACCTGGAGAATTACATTAGGTGATTCATACACAGTAGATTTAGACCAATATATGTGGGTGTGGTGAGTTCGTATAATTTGAATAGTGGATAAATCATAAACCACATAACGTAAACCGAAGAGAATGAACTAGAGAGAGAGAGAGAGAGAGAGAGAGAGAGCTAATAGGTGTTATATATAAACAGAGCAGAAACACGTTTACAAGGGAAGAAGAAAAACATGGACAGGCTCATGCAAAGACTGCTACTACATGACAGTAGCTAGCACACTACAAAGTTGTGCGTAGAAAAAAGAGTACCAACCGACCAAATCAAACCGTCTCTCGGAAGTAGACAGAAGTGTAATCCTTCAGTGCACCGCACGTGGCGCTTAACTAGTCTTAACTAAAAGGGTGTTTGACTAATTTTATAAACTTCTCAATATATTTTACAAACTGTTTGAGAGCTTATAAACTATTGAAATGTGTTTAGCAAAATAAGATGCTAAACAATTTACAAGATGTAAAAACAAACTCCTACATCAAATAAGTGACAATACTTTTTTCTAACCTAGAATTACCCTAAGTATATGGTGCAACTGTAGCTAGTAGTGAGCAAGGTCAATCCCACAGAGACTGTTACTTATGTCGATTTAAGCCGGTTATAAACGACTAAACTAGAATCTTGAATCTTTATCTTCGTCTCTAGTTTTTTTCTCTCCAATTCAAGCCTTCAATCTCTAGAATATGATGTATGATCCTATTTTCAGACTTGAAGGACCCCTATTTATAAGTTGGGAAGGATTGGGGTTGAAACGGGCTGAAAAAAGACCCAAAGACAACAAAACACGTAAACCACCTCATGTGATCTGGCCGGATTGGACAAAGTGATTCGGACGGATTAAATCTTCTAGACCAAGCCTTTGGAACACTTCGAAGGACCCGACCGGATTGCCAAATGTGATCCTGCTGGATTGGGTCTTCTGGACTCCAACGTTTTCTCCTCTTGAAACATGATCCGGCCGGATTAGTCTAAATAAACTTTTAAGCTTAAAATAGTGCATTTTAAATCCAAACACGAGCAAACATGTTATTTGACTCTAGATAATCAATATAAGTATATAATCACCGAATTTGTATGTGAACACTACAAAAACACTAGGATAAATCGGCATAAATGTATACATACACTACGTGTATCAATAAGCTACAAAAAGAATAAGTTCATTTATTCATCTTATTTTTTAAAATATGTGATAATTACATGGCTATCCCACTTGGTTTTAACGGCCATGTTGTTTTTCCGTTAGAGGTCCGTTAAGTTAATAACAATTGTAACTCTTTATTTGATAGACTCAAATGATTGGGACCTTGAACTGATAGCTTTTTTCCTTCAGATCCTATATTGATAATTGACCTATCTTTGGGGTCTTGAGCCGATAAAATTTCTAAAATAAAATAAACATAAAAAAAATGAATAATCTTGTTAGAAAAATAGTTTTCCTTCTTTTAAGATTAACGATACCATGTTTTTTTTTTTTTAAATAGTCAATTGATTAATTTTATATAATTTATCGTGTTTCTCCTCATTTTAGTATAGATCTATCTTTATTATTTTTAAGAGAGTTATGTTCCAAATTATATTTTATTTCCAAAAATTATTCCAGCTTTAGAAGTCAACATTTGTTAGTTGAACAGTTGAAGTAAAAAAATAAAATTTTACCTTTAGTAGTAGAATAAATTAAATAAAAAATTAATTAAAAGTCCTATAAATAAAAAATTTAGGTTTTTTTTGGCAAGGAGGGCCCTTCCTCCAAATAATAAAATAGTGATAGCAGGCGTGTAGGGCCTTCATCTGGAAGTACAGAAAGAGTTTCCGTCTCTTTAGAGGGAACGAATGCAATGCACTGTTTGTATGATAACCCGTGACAGGCTAACGGACAATTCTTGCCGTTAATGACCTCCGTCAAATTCTCCATTTTGCCCTTGGTTAAGCAGCCATTTAATTTACTGCCACTGCCTTTGCTTTCACTCGGCGTGTCGGCTTATACCGGCTTGTAGGCTAGCTGGCTAATTCTACTATTACTTGCAATTAACATAAAAAAATTAGGTTTCCTTTTCTAATTTTTCGTTCAAAAGAGTAATAAAGACAGAACGAAAGAAAAAAGATAAAAGGAAGAGGAGAAAAGAGGTGGGAAGATCTTGAATTTTGTGTGGTAGAGTTGAGTGGAACTTAAACTTAGAATCTCATTTTATTTTCTAATTTTCACTTTATTTTGTTATATACTTCACTACTCGCTCCGTCTCAAAATAAAAGTCTCTTTAAACTTTGTTCCAAAATTAGAATTCCGTAATGAAATTAATTGAAATCTTATATTATTAGTTGAAGTAGAAAGTCAAAATTCTTAATTTTGCAAATAAATTGTATCTAATTGAAAATAAATCAACCAATAAAAGAAGTTGTGTAATTTAGAATTTAAAATATATAAAATAATGTATGTTTATCAAATTGAGCACGCAAAAAATTTGTTTTTAGAATTAAGTTTGTAACATATATATATATATGAACACTAACAGTACGGATCTTACATTCGTACAATATGGGTTATGAGCAAAAATGTATTAGTGTTATGAGTAAATGTATCGTGGTGAAAATATATTGATGTTTATACTTAAATGCATTACTTGTTTTGGGTAACTGTATAATGCATATACCTTTGCGCAATACAAGTAATATCTTATAAATAGTGGTATCCAACCAAGATTGCATCGTGCACCTGGTGTACATGAAAATTTGCCCATATATATATATGAAAAATGTACAAATTTATCCCTAAATTTATAACTTAGGTTCAAATTAGATTTTGAACTATATTTCATACAAATAGACACTTGAACTTTTTAAATAAAACAAATATACCCCCAGAACTTGTAAATTCATGACAAATAGGAGCTTCTAAATTATGAAAATAACTAAGTAAATTTTAAAATATTTAATAATTTTTTTTAAAAATAACAAATTAAATGAAAACAAATATACTAAAAATCCAATAAATTAACAACACAAAATTAAAATTTATTTAACAACTTAAAATGAATCTTAAATAATTTCCTTGAATTCTATTAAATAGTATCAAACATTTCCTTGATTTTTCATACACATTTTTCATTTGATTGTTTACTTTCGGATTTATTAAATATTTTTTAGATTTATTTACTTATTTTAATGTTTGAAAAGGTTTTATTTATCTTGAATTTAAAAGTTCATGTTTACTTAAACCTATTTCAAAAGATTTTGTTTGCTTAATGTTTGCCTCAGTAAATTTAAGAAATCGAATCCAAATATAGTACAGTCATTAACTCCACCAGCCAAATTTATGCTCAACGTTTCCCAATTTTAAGCAAACACACTTTTAAATTAAAAAAGATATGGTCCAATTTAAACTTTGAATGTAAATTAAGGATTAATTTACACATTATCCCTATATATATGCGTGCGCGCATGGGCAGAACCAGAAACTTTAGTTAAGGGGGACGATACAATTTTTTTTTCAACAATATCAAATTTCAGCTTCTTATTTACACGGACTAATTGATGTATTTAGAAGTCGGAAGAGTAAAGACGAGATTTCAAAATCTTTTGGGGCATATTCAAAGATCTTTTGATATTATACTAGACATATACTCCTTCTGTCCCGGCCTAATTTGCACACTTGTTCCGGCGCGTATATTAAGAAAAAACGGTTATTTGATTTTTAGTTGACTTTTTCAAAGATAGAGATTGAGGATAGGGATTTTAAGAGTGGAGATTGTTATTTTTTTATTTTTTATTTTGTGGGTATGCAAAATAAGATGGGACGGTCGAAAAATGAAAATGTATAAATTATGACAGGACGAAGGAAGTATATACTGAGTGAATTTTTGTGAAAATCGAGGGGGCGAGCACCCCCACTAGCCCCCTTGCTTTCGTCCCTGTGTGCGGGGGATACATATATAGACGTTGGCATGCGACGTTTGAAAAAAATTGTAAACTGGAAAGTATTTAAGTTGGAAGTAAAGCTAAAAGAGATAGGAAACTTGGAAAAGGCAGTTACTTCCATTGTAAAGGGAAACAAGACAGTGCAGAACAACTGCAATTTCTCAAACTTTAGCTTCACAAAAGTCAATCTCTGCTTCTGCGCGCGACAAATAAAATCCAATCTCTTATAAAAAGGAAAAATTTGACACCGTCGATTCTTGATCGAATTGTACAACATCTGAGATTATAATTACACTCTAACTTCCCATTATATATATATTCTTCCTCATAATATAATTACCGCTTTAGAAAAAAATATACTATTATAAAATAATCCGTATCTCTTTATTCAAGTTTAACCATTAAGTTATTTTACTCATAAATTGTACTATATTTTTTTATTTTCTTAACAATATTTTCTCATTTCCAATGTTCATTCAATTATATGTCATTTTTGTTAGATTAACGACAATCATTTCTTGCAATTATAAAATAACACTTCTAATAGATTTTTTTGCTAAAAACATAATTTTAGTATGTTGGGAATGCACCAATAAATAAAGGGATATAATTTGAACAGATGACTATTTTCACTCCCTCCAAATATTCTCACAGAGTAATACTGAGGGCAGAAAAATCCGACCCCAACGTACCACTAATACGAATAATTCAATTCTGATTCAAATTTATAATAAAATATACAATAAGAATATGTATCAAATAATTTTTAACATATAATGTCCGAATCGATCCGAAACGAAACTGAATTAGACTTGATAATCCGACTTCCCACTCTAGATTGAGTAATATTATATGGAATAGAATATGACGGACAGACTTAGTGGATAAATGATTTTTATTGACATTACCGGTAAATAAGTAGGAAAATTTCAAACCTTACAATATGTTTTATATCTTCAGGAAACATAATTATTATCTTTTGATAATAAATGAGTTGAAGTAATATGTGAAATGTTGAAAGGTTATTGGCAGCAGTTGTCTGTTTTCACCTATTGGAAGCAGTACTTGTGTGGGGATTTTTACTGCAGTGTGTGCAGATCCTTACATGTTGCAATTAAAAGGTTGAGTCAAAAGTCCTATCTGTCTCCAACTAAATTCTCATTAATATATACTTGTGAGAAAAAAATTACTCTAGCCAGGAGGAGAGGGAAAACTATTTTCTTGACTTTTAAATTGTAAAAATATCCACTTTTCGAGTGTGATATTTATTATACTTTTCATTTAATTTATTCTCATTCTTACCTTTATTCTCATCGTAACCACTTCGTACATGATACACGATATAATACATGACAACAGGACATGATACACAACAGACATGATACATGACAATAGAACATGATACACGGCATACATGATACACGACAAACATGATACACGACAACAAGACATGATACAGGACATGTTGTGTATCATACAGGACATGATAGACGATAGACATGATACACGACAGACATGATACACGACAACAAGACATGATACACGACGTACATGATACACGACAACAGGACATGATACACGACTGTATTTCTTATGTCACAGTCAATTGAGAATAACACCACCCAACAAAAAGTAAGGTAAAAAATGGTAATATGGATACTTTTGCAGTTTATAAGTTAACGTGGCAGAAAACATGTTTCGTACTTTTTGCTTGAGCCTGCGGCCCCGTTACCACTATATTTGTTATCTAAATATCACTATTATAAAGTGGATACTTTTGCAATTTATAAGTTAAAGTGACAGAAAACATGTTTCTTACTTTCTGCTTGGGCCTGTAGCCCCATTACCACTATATTTATTATCTAAATATCACTATTATAAAACTCATTCCCAACTTATAATTGATCCTGTCTAAATGCTAAACTGTCATCGTTCATTTATGCTTTTTCATCGGCTCCTCTCTGCTTTATTTTGCTTAGATTATGTTTAGACTTGTCTAAACTTCGATTAGACGTCAGTCTATAATTCGATTAGTGTCTAGCGTCTTTAAAAACATTAATAAATATACATAAATTCGAGCTAAATAGATTATTTACTAAAACAGGAAAGAGACAAAAATGCTTAAGGTTAAAAACTACAACTTAAATGCAATAAAAATAATTTTTTTATTAGGTTGTTATAATTTTGAATTTTGAGCATAATCAGAAATTAAGATCCCTGAATTAATTTAATGTTTCAATCTTTAAGTTTGTTATAGTATATAAATAGGGTTAAATGCAGACAAATTAAATGACATTACATGAATTTTCAATTCCAGCATCAACATTTAAGGAGTAATAAGATTTTCATACTTTTGTAAATTACAAAATACATCATTTAATAATTGTGTTATCATCGTCATCATTTGATTTGCTTAGTTGGAATTGTTCTATAGCCACCATCTATTTAACAATATATGTTCGTCACTATTGTGAATCAAGAGCGAAAGTTGTGACTGTTGTAACTTCAACTCTAGAATCACTATAAATGAATGACAAAATATATGGTAGATATAGGATAGTTTCATTAACGTGTGTATATATATATATGTATGTATATATATTACAAATCCTCATAATGATGGAGTTAGTGGGATTTAATTCATAGATACAAGCTGAGTTATAAGGTTCTCAATCAACTAATAACTACAATTATTTTTTTTTCATTAATGTTTATTTAAAAGTGATGGTGACAACACAAGAAGATGCGAAAGTGTAGTCAAACTTATAGCTGGAAAAATCTAAAAGTTAGTAGTTTTTTTTTACTTTTTATAGTTTACGCTGTCATTGAAAATTCACTAAATGTTGGTGTATCAATTTGCAATTAACCTAATAAATATTGTAAACTATGCATTTCAGTATGTAATTTGCAATTGTATTTTAGATTTGCATATTATGTGCATCTTGATTTAAATTTAGATATGTAATTTAACTATTTACAACTAGGCAAAAACTTGTGTGCATATGATGCATCATAGGCTTATTGTACACCAACCCAATTAAAAGATCCGGGCGCGACCCGTTTTGTTGGCCCGACCCGCACGATTTTTCTATTCTTTTTTTTTTCGGAAGTGTATATATATATATATTGTGCCCCGTTTGGTGTCCAAGACTAGGACGTGGCACAGTGGTATCACGCGGGCAACAGTTCAAATCCCGCTGTCTCCAACTGTTGTGCACCACCTTTTTTTTTTAATATGTTATTGTGCAAAATAATAATAAAATAAATTAATATGCACAAATGCCAACAAATGTTGGTAGCCCAGTGGATATTCTCTCATTTGATACTTTGAAGTATTGGCTTCAAAACTTAGACTCTCCATAATTTTGCTGAATTGTTTTTTTTTTTTTTTTAACTCATATACCTTTTTATTTTTATTTTACTTTTTATGTAATTTATGTATCTAGATTACAGTATATTTACTATTTGTTTATAGTATATATTATGTTACTTAATAGTATAAGTTTTAAATTTTTTATATACTACTATATATTAATTTTCCATCCCTACAGTATACTTATTGTTCCCTTACATTATATATTAGTGTGCTTAAAAGTATATGTTCATTTAGTAATACATTGTTTACAATTTACAGTATATTTATTGTTTTTATATTAATCTATAATTATTATCCCAGGGTACATTATACTTACGTTTTGCTTATAGTATATATTATGTTGCCTAATAGTATAAGTTATTAGTTACAGGTATAAGTTTTTCTATATACTATTCTATATTTATTTTTTCAAGTTACAGTATATTTATTGTTTGCTTATAGCATATATTATGTTGCCTAATATATAACTGTATAAGTTACAATATAATTTTTTTGTTGTATATTATTGTATATTTATTTTTCCAGCTACAGTATAATTATTCTTCTCTGATAGTATATATTATCTTGCTTAAAGGTATAAGTTCATTTTAGTAATACCAAAATGTATAATATTTTTATTAGAACAATATAAATAACAATTCTTTGATTTTTAAAATTTTCTTTTTTGTTGTGGCGAATTCAATATTGTATAATTTGTTTTACCAAAAGGTATATTTTATTAAACGACATAGTATAATTTCATAAGTTAATAAAAATAATAAATTAATTAAACATAAATAAAATAAAAAGGGGCATTTAAATGTGCTTTAAAAAGGAACACCAACAAGAAAAGAGAAATGATTCAAACTCATACCCTCCAATAAACAAGCAACTCTCTATACCAATTTGACTAGAAGCTAGTTTGTTGATATTAATGCAAATGTTTCTTTTAATTAAATATTATGTGCTAAAGTAATTACAAAAATAAAATTACAAGAGGCGGCGGAGGTGGGATTTGAACCCAGGCCTCACGCCACTTGCACATTCTCCCTCAACTTGGTAACCACTGGGCCACATCGCAAATCTTGTATACAAACACATCTTTAAATATATGAAGTATGGCGCTGAATTATTTAATAAAAAAAAAAAAATCGCGGCCTGCCGGGTCGCTCGCGGACACGGTTGGGCGGACGCGAAATGACGAATTAGCTGTAATTGAGCGCGTTTTTCAAGTCCGTGCTTTAAATTAGGGTGGTGTACAATAAGCCTATTGTACATCTTATGCACCCAAGTGTAACTCCTACAACTAAACAATTATATGCTTAGCGAAAAGTCTGATAAGGTTACAGTTGCTTTACGATATTAACGACATGTTACTATTTTAGGATATGGTTTACACGAAGCAAATCAAATCGAATATCAGTAAATTTGATTCGTATTTGTATTCGTATTCGTAAATTATAAAGATTATTCATATTTTAATTCGATTCGTCCTCGAATATGATTTCTTATTCGTATTCAATTCGTTAAAAATATTCGAATGTTCACATTCGAATAAATACCTAGTACTTTTTTTAAAAAAAAAAACAATAAAATATGTGTATCAGTTCTAAGTCAAATTAAAAAAACAGAGTATTGGTGCTTCAAATAATTATCCTAACACATGCAAAAAGATTAATAGCAAAATCCATCAACAAAATACTAAAGTTACAATTGCACTATGATTCACCCTTTAAACTTTCAAAAGAACATCTACTACAACAAAAGATATCTTTTGTATAGTATTTTTTTAGACCACAATAGTGGTAACTAATAACAAGTTTTTTGTGACCACTTGTTGTCACAAATCTCTCTATAAATTATTTGAGACAATTTTAACACTACTTTTATAGACAATTAGTTGTTGTAAAAATATATTACACACATTTGAGACCACTTTTGTGGTCACAAATATATTGTTTCCGTCCGAGTTATTGAGACAATTAATAAAGTTGTGACAAATACTCATTATTTGAGACAACTTCTCATAAATTGTGGCAAATACTCATTATTTAAAATAACTTTTTGTTGTCTCAAAAGACCCTTTTTGGTGTAGTGATCAACTGACTCCATCCTCCTGCATACATGCAAAAAAAATTATAATTTTATTATTATAATAATAATAGTACAAAATAAATGTACATAATTGAATTTAAAGAGAGATCTTACATGTGCCATGATAGGCTTCTTAATCCCATGAAGTTGACGAACCCAATCAGCTCTACATATCAAGATTTGTACCATATCAGCAGATAAGTTAGCACGATAATGATCCAAGACTCGACCCCCTGCACTAAATGTGGCCTCTGATGTCACTGTACTAATAGGAATAGCCAAAACGTTATGAGCCAACTTAGACAATTAAATATGAAACCTCAATTCATGAGATCTCCACCAAACTAAGGCGTCAAATTTAGAGGCTTCTTCCCCATCTTGACACGTAAAACTCCTTCTTCCAAGTAAATGTCTAACTCTGATTTCACAGGAGCATCAACTTCAACAGTATCTAGATATTGATCATACATAAACAAGCATAAGGTATCAATCTTCCTTTGGATGTAGAGCTCGATGGAGAACCTAAGAAACTCCTTCTTCCAAGTAAATTTTTAGAGGCTTCTTCCCCATTTTCCTTTGGATGTGGAGCTCGATGGAGAACCTAATAAATTGATATATTAATTATTTGAAACATGATTAAAACACTTTTCTCTTCTTTTGGCTAGCATTGAGAACTCAAAGTACAACCTTTTAATTTGACCTTCACCATGAAGTACATTTCTAAGTTCAAGTAAAATAAAGAAACATAAAATACAAGTTAATAAAATCATGTTAAAATTTGTAATTCTATAATAGTTGGTTTTATTATACAATTAAGCCTATAAATATCACAACAATTTTTTAACTGGATTCATAACTTCTAATTGAAATACTAGTATTTCTCTTTATATAACCCTAAAACACTTGTGCTATGCTATGCACAAGAGAGATTAAGATAAATAACCAAAATACTGTAACCCATTGTTACATTATCACCGACTTTACTTTCTCTTGTTACATTTGAAAAGAAGATATATTGATGATAACATAATATTTAATTTTGCATTGGCCACATAAATATTGAAGTTTAAGAAGCATTACTTTTAGTAGACATTTCACCAAACGCAATTTATTTCAGGAAAAAATAGAGCTGGCACAACACAATTATTTGCTGCATAAATATATATACACCATTCCTTGGAGTGAATCTAAAATGGGACAAGGCTTTATGAATCTAATACCAAAATTTTGAAGTCTAATAGTCCAATACTGAAATTTGAAGTCCAAAACGAATGGGTGAACTCAACGACAAGAAAAAGAAAATGTACAGTATTTTAGGCGAATTATGGATATGTCGTTGCTTGCTGCTGGAATAATCAGGCTCGAGGAGAAGGCCGCGCCGCAGTAGGTTGGAGAATTTGAGGAATGAGAAGACTGAAATGGGTTACGGGAATAGGGTAGGGTTTGTTTTGAAACTGAACCTCTAAATTAGATTAAATTTAATATTAGGTAAAAAAAAAACAAAATAATTATATATATATATACATACCGCGGGTCAAACGGGGCGGGTCAGGGTGGGGCAACATTGAGACCCATGCACGACTTGCCCCGCTCATTAGGTCAGGGTTGATCCTCCCGGTCCTCAAATCGGGGCGAGTTTGGCCTGCCCCAAAGGCCTCGAGTCAGGGTGGGTCGGATCGGGTTAGGGCAATATTGTCTTTTCTATTGGATGTGGAATGCGTCAAATATGTGTTGGAATTTTTGACCCAAATCATGATGCAAATCAAAGGAGATATGAGATCAAGAAGATAAAGAAGGAAACGATCTTGAAGATTACGTTCAAGCCTAATCACACAAGAAAAATGATTTAGGCTTTCTTTATCTCCAACTCACGTTGTATATAAATATGAGGAGTATTTATTGAAGGTATTGAGTATTTTGAGAGAAAAACAGTAGAAAACATTATATATACTCGAGATTGGTATTCTCGTCCAGCAGTGTTATAACATATATAGTTTATGTGACGAGTATTCTGAGCGATTGGACTTGACCATCATGTAACTAAGTTTGTACTATGTGAACGCTTTAGTGAATTTTTCCTGTGTGAGGAAAGAGAGCACGTAGAATGATTACCCACACCTTCGAACCACTAACGTGTGTTTATTGTCATATCTTTACACAACTTTGTTGTGACCTACTATTAGACCATCTTTATCCATGCCCTCCAAGGGCAAGGGCATGGGTAGATGACAAAAAGTGAAATAGAAAATAAAAGCAAAAATAGCCAATGATTGATGACCTAGGTTGTGGATGGGGTTGGTCAACCAACCTATTCCACAACCCAACCCCCTTCCACAACCTGCCACATGTCGGTACCTCATTTGTTGTATTAAATTATATATTGGATATAATTTTAATAATAAATAAATAATATAAGTTTTATTTTATAAAAATTAAAAAATTATCAAAATTCTTATTTTTTTTTCTCTACAAGTAGAATCTAATGTTGATATATTTTGAAATATATAAGTTGTATCTTTTATATTTGTAATTTTGTATTTCAGACATGTATTTGCAGCTTAATTTATTTTTTTCGATTTCTTAATTCAACTTTTGCAATTTTAATTTGGTTATTATTTTAGCATGTTATTTTAAACGTACCAAAAAAACAAAATCGACTTATTGTAATTACGGAATTCAAATATTTTTTTATTCTTGAAATATATTAGAAAAAGCGCGAAAAATAATATACAATTATTAAACCGTATCAAAAATATTAATTTTATTGGGAAATAAGATCTGTATTTGGATAAAAGAAATTAATATTTATTAAAATGTTGGGTTAGGTTGGGTTGTTGATCAAGTGTGAAAATGTATTTTTTAGGTTGTGGAGTAGGTTGTGTATGTGGAAGAGAGAGAAATGAATATTTTATTGATAGGTTTTTTTTTTTTTTTTTGAAGGTAAATAAAATATCATTGATCAGCTGGAATCAGCCAGCACTGATTGACAGAGAAAAGGGGGAACAGAATCCCAAATAACATTCGACAACTTTTGGGACTTGGCAAAAGAAGCAATAGCATGGGCGAGATAATTCTCAAGCCTACTGACCCAAAATAAAATACGGGAATTAAAAACAGAAAGTAAATTTTGTATGTCTAAAAGAACAGGGAGACAGACAGAAGAGCAGTCCGCCTCTCCTAATGGCGCAAGGACAGCCGTACTAGAATCACCAAATATGTGAAAGTCGCTCAACCCAAACTCGGCAGCCAAAGATAAAGCTTCTCTCAAAGCTAGGAATTCAGATAATTCAGGAATAGAAATACCCGGAAAGGAAGATGCCTTTGCACACAAGAAGGAACCATCCGACTTGCATATAATCACCCCAGTATAGGAGCAATTCTGAACCATAGATACCGCACCATCAAAGTAAATTTTATGGCAAACCGCAGAGGGTTCAGGACAGCGAAGCGGATCAATAACAAAGGATGATTCTGGCCGACAGTTGGCATTCCGGTAATCTTGTAGTAGCCGAGCGGCAAGTGTAGCAATAAGAGAAGAGTTCGCATGTAAATTGCCAAAGAGAAGGCCATTCCGGTGATACCAAATGTGATTTGCAATAACCGCTACATATTCGATGACATTGGCATCACCAGAAAGAACAATTTCTTTGAACCAAATGTCCGAGCAAGGTTGCGCAAAATGCAGAACAAAGTCCCGAAGACCCGCTGACGCCCATACCTGCGCAGAAAAAGGGCAATAGAAGAACAAGTGCAGAGTCGAGATATCCGGAGAAGAGCAAAACGGGCAGGTCGATGCTGTAGGTAAGTGACGCATCTGAAGGTTGTCACAAGTGGGTAAGGTGTCTGTGCAGCATCTCCATAAAAAATGGAGAATTCGACATGGGATTTTGAGACTCCATAAGCGGCGCCAAAGTGGATTAGAGCCCATACTAGAAGACGGTTGTGGCGAGATGCCAAATGTATCAGACGAGGATTCCATAATGAAGTTATAAGCATGCTTAACTGAAAATTTTCCGGTACGATGGTGGTGCCAAATCCAACGGTCCCTTGAATTGTGATTCCCTGTTGGAAGACCAAGTATGGCTGTAGCATCAGCTGGAGAGAAGGTTGCCCGCACCAGAGGAACATTCCAGCTGCCAGATTCAGGGAGACATAGATCAGCGACGACCGCTTCGGGGGCTAGAATGCGTTGAGCGCTATTAACCATAAAGTTAGTGGTGGTCGGAATCCAGCGATCTTTCCAGATTTTGGTAGTGGAGCCTGAGCAGATCAATTTTCGGGCTCCTAAATCAATAACTTTCTTTCCTTCAAGAATACTGCGCCAGGTGAAAGACGGAGTGTTGCCAAGCTGGGCATTAATAAAGCTAGAATGCGGGTGATACTTGGCTTTAAAGAGGCGAGCTACAAGAGATTGAGGCTGCGTGAGTAGCCGCCATGCTTGCTTGCTAAGCATGGCAATATTAAAAGCCTTCATTTTCCGAAATCCAAGGCCGCCATGGCGTTTAGGACGAGCCATTTTGTTCCAAGAAATCCATCGAATCTTGCTACGTCCGTCTCCATCCCCCCACCAAAATGAACACATTTGCCTTTCAATATCATGCAATACTCCATCTGGAATTTTGAAACATGTCATAGTATAAGTAGGAATTGATTGAAGAACCGACTTTATTAGTACCTCCTTACCGCCTTTGCTTAATTGTTTCTCCTTCCAACCTGAAATTCGCTTCCAAATTCGATCTTTCAAGTTGGCAAAAAGTTCAGATTTATTTATTCCGACGACAGAGGGAAGGCCCAAGTATTTAGCATGAGAAGATACTTGCGGGATGTCGAATGTTGCACAAATAGAGGCTGCCATTGTACTAGATGTGTTAGGACTGAAAAAGATGCCCGATTTCTCGTAGTTGATTCGTTGTCCTGAAATTGATTCGTACAGCTGTATTGCATACTTGAGGTATTGTGCTTCAGCAATAGTAGCTTTACCAAACAAAAGGGTATCGTTCGCAAAAAATAGATGGGAAATTGATGGAGCTGAGCGGGCTATTTTGACTCCACTAATGTTCCGACAGAGCTGGAGATCCTGCAAAAAACAAGAAAAAACTTCCGCGCAAATAATGAAGAGATAAGGGGATAAAGGATCCCCCTGTCTAATGCCACGTTGAGGAATGAGGTCACCAAAGCGGGAACCATTGAGAAGAAAATTAAACCCAACAGAAGAGATACATGACAAAATTCGATCGCTAAAACTACGAGGAAAACCCATAGTGAGAAGGACTTGATGCACAAAGGACCATTCGACTCGATCGAAAGCTTTGCTCATATCAAGCTTTATAGACATCAGACCTGTATTACCCGAATTCCTATGCTTCATATAATGGTGCATCTCATATGCAATAAGGATATTATCGGTTATAAGACGACCGGGGATAAAGGCAGACTGGGACTCAGAAATGAGAGAGGACAGACAAGGCCTAATCCTATTAGCTAAAACTTTTGCAGCAAGTTTGTACACAACATTAGAGAGGCTTATAGGCCGAAACTGAGTAATCAAATCAGGTTTCTTAACTTTAGGCAAAAGGACAATAAACGTCTGATTGATGCCTCTAGGAAAGCTATTAGTAGATAACATATGGAGCACAAAATTAGTGATGTCAGAACCCACGATATGCCAAAATTTTTGGTAAAAGACAGGACTCATACCGTCAGGGCCAGGTGATTTAAAGGGGTGCATTTCTTTGAGTGCTTTCACAACTTCATCCCCAGTGTAAGGCCGAAGAAGACTGGATTGCATTTCTGGGGTGGTTTTCAGACGAACACGGCCAAGGGCTTGTAGGATGGAGTTAGGATCAGGATGAGTGGAAGTGAACAGTTCTCCAAAATAGGAGGAAATTATATGCTCAATCTGATTTTTTTTGAAAAGTTCGGCACCCGATGCATCTTTGAGCGAGGTGATTTGATTAATCTCACGACGAGCATTCGCATGGGCATGAAAGAATGATGTATTCCGGTCTCCTTCACGATGCCAATGTTGTTTGGCACGTTGTTTCCATAAGAGATGTTCTTTGTCAAGGAGGGAATCCAATCGAGTTTTCAAGCAGGTGATTTCAGAATGAGTAGCAGGTGAGATCAAGCTTGTACGAAGCTGCTGGAGCCTTTGTTTGGTATTGTTAATATCTGCAGTAAGGCGGGAATGTGAGGAACCACCCCATTTGAGGAGACCAACGGCACATGATTCAATTTTTTCCGGGATTGACAAGGAGTTTGAGTCCCAAGCATTTTTGATAATGTTGGCGCAATCAGCAGATTTTACCCAATAGGCTTCGAAACGAAAGGGACGAGAAGAGCGAGTAGAGGGAGCAGCAGGGATGCGTAAATTGATATGGATGAGAAGAACAGAGTGGTCGGAAGAATAAGTGGGAATGTTGCGAACAGTGGTTGAGGAGAAGCTGGTGGCCCATTCCGTGTTTGCACAAGCACGGACCAGCCGAGCATGTAAAGTAAAAGGGTGGACTGATCCTCGAAGCCATGTAAATTTGTCTCCAAAATAGCCTAAGTCTGAAAGACCGCAGTACTCAAGAGCATTTCGGAATGCTTCCATCTGCCATTGGGCTCGTGATTGGATACCTTGGAATTCATTAGCAACAAGAACTTCGTTGAAATCGCCCATACAAAGCCAAGGTAGAGCTGGGGAGGCAAACATATTTCGGAAATTAAGCCAAGCTTCACGACGATGGGATACATTCGGTTCACCATAATAACCCATAATACGGCATGGACGGTTATTGATAGGCACAACAACTTCAATATGATTGGTGGAGAGTGAGCTTAAAGTAACATCAATTGATTTATGCCATAACATAGCAAGGCCACCAGATTGGCCAGAGGATGGAACAGACACTCCAAACCAATTCAATTGTTGCTTTATACTGTCAATATATGCTGAAGAACATTTGGTTTCGCAGAGGAAAACCAAAGTGGGAGACTTCGTGCGGATAAAATCGCGCAACTCCCGAACTGTACGGGGGTTCCCAAGCCCCCGACAGTTCCAACTGAGGAGATTCATTGGTTCCGGCGGGACTGGTCAGCCATGCCAGTCGCCTCCGATGAAACGAGTTGTTTAAGCGATTCTATGGGAGTGAGATCAAAGGTAGAAGCTAAGAGTGTATTTTTGGATTTTTTGGTTGGGGGATTGGTAGAATGAGGAGGGGGATCAGGTTGGAGCTTGCGTTTAGGAGTGAGTGAGAGATGAGGTATGGGTGAGGTCGTTAGAGCATCAGGGGCAACCGGAGTGGGTGAGGGGTGGGGGGTTGTCTTTTGAATTTACGAGAGTTTTTTCCGGAGGAAAGCTCTATTTTTATTGGGACAGATAAAAGAAACGGACTAGAGGGCAGAGATTCTGAAGGGGGGACAGGATCGGGAGGCGTAGATAGGGGTGGAGATGAGGAGGAAGGAACGAGATTATTTGGATCGAGGGGGGCTCTGATAGTAGGAGCTGCCGCCGAAGTTGTGGGTGTTAGAGTGGGAGTAGATGAAAAGCTAGAAGGGGGTAAAGGTGTTGGTGCTTTAGGAGTTGTGATGGGCGTGAGAGATGAGGAGGTTAAAGCAAGATGTGCAGCAGAAGACTGGAGGGGAGAAGATGAGGAAGTAGAGGCACGATATGAGATGGGAGGAGGGAATATTGAGTCTGAACGAGGAGGGGAATGATCATGGGGTGAGGATTTAGAATTGGGAGTAGCCTTATGTCTTGGAGGTGAGGTATTGTTGGAGAATCTGGTAATAAAAGGACTAGCATTAATAGGTGCTCGGAGCCAGGGTCCGTAAGGAGAAGCAGAGGGAGTTGAGGAGGTATGCAAAGGTTTAATGGAGCAGTCAGTGTCAAGATGGCCAAAGCAGCCACAGAAGTAGCAAAAAACAGGTAACCTTTCATATTGCAGCAGACATCTGATAATTGAGCCATTATAAGATACAGTGACTACCCGTTTGAGAGGAATCGTGGTGTCAATATCGACCCGTATCCTAAAAAATTTGCCAATTAAAGAGCCATCCCGATCATGGTCCACTGAGATGAAGGATCCAATTTTGTTACCAATAATACGAGCCGAGGCAAAATTCATTAGACCAAGGGGAATCCTGGAGACATGGACCCAGAATGGCGAAAACTTGAATTCCAAATTATCAACAATGGTGGAGGAATCAGCAGAGCGAAGAATCATGAGATACCGTCCAAAAAACCATGATGCTCCATGGAGTATGCGAGAGACATCATCAGTCGATCCAAAAACGAATAGGAAGATATTATTTCCAATAGACTTGATATTGAGTGAAGAAGTTTGCCAAAGGGGGCGGAAGACATCATCCAACTGCTTAATGGTGACTGTGCGGGGAGAAAGGACCTTCCCCATAAGCGAAATAGATGTATCGATCAGAAAATCGGAGTTGTCAGCTGAGGAAGATTCGGTTTCGGAAGGTGTAAGAGTGAGCTTAGAGTAGAGCTTTGCCAGAGAGTCGGCCATTGTGGAAACAGGGCAGAATTGTGCGCGAGCGAATACCACCCCAGAAATCAAGCCAAAGTCTCGATCAATCCACACGGGAAGAAACCTGCAAAAACACAACAAAGGGAAAAAAAACAGGATTGACAGATGAAGGAAACAAGATCTAGGAGATCCTAGACAGAACTACAAAGGATTTTCTCCAAGAGGAGAAAACCCTAGAACGGCGGCGAATCGGACGAGTAGGTTAAGAAAGTTATTTTATTGATAGGTTGGGTTGTGGGAGGTTGTTGATAAAGATGGTCTTATCTACTGCATTATTTTGAAAATTGTTTTAACATATTCAACTGTGCGTCAAACTTAGAAGGCATTACTTGTTGTGAGTTTCAAAAGAACAACTCCTTGTAATCGAACTACCCTGTAAGGACTTACTATTGTTGTAAAAACAAGTTTCTTACAGCCGGCAGTAACTTACTACCTATTGTTTGAAAAGCAAAATCGCTAGACTAGAGACTTATTCACACCCCTCTTCCCTTCCCAAAATAGACTATACACTTGGGACAAAAAAGTTGACATTCTAGGTTCCGGACAATAAAATTATTCCTTCCCTTAATTTGATGAACAATAAGTTGGATAAAGGAATTTGATGGATGGATTTTGAAATCTGCAATCAATTCTACTCAATTTGTTTGGTAAAAAAAAAATTAAATTAATAGGTTTAAATCTCTAATTCTTTTTTTTGTGGATTTGAAATCTTTCATTTTGAAATTCAACCCCAACCCTCTCATATGTTGCACAAACTACACACTACACATACTACGAACACATTTTAATACACACTTCATATAAACTACACACTCTACATACACATACTACAAACATTACTCAAACTTAAGACGCACGTTGTATACACATTTCACGCATACACACACATAAATTACACACACTTCATGTATACACAAACACCATTACACACATATTTCACACATTCAGACACTACACACATTAAATATCCAAACGAGACATACAACACACGCATATAATTTCTCACGTACACACACACATACACACAATATACACACTTCTCACACATTAAATATGCACGCAACACCTACTACACACATACATGCACATTATACACATTTCACATGTACAAATTCTGCGCAAACACACATTTGATACCCACACAACACATACTATGCACACATTTCACACAAACACGCACGTACACACGTACATTATACACAAAATTCACACACACCATACACTTTACACATACACTACACACACTTTTATTATTATCCTTATTTTCAATAGACAAAATATTCAAACAATCCAAACTCGCCCATTGAAATTCCAAACATTTAAACAAGTAATTTGGAACGAGCATTTAAATCAATTTATAAACACTTCAATTACGAAATCCATCATCCAACCACAATCAAATCATTCCCCATATTCGACCGGATAGAATCATCATTTTGGCCTAGTCATTTCAAGGGATAAAAGAATGTCTTGGTTATTAAGATGAAACCATGCATTTATGAGCGTTACTTATCCCCCATAATTACGCCATTAAATAGCGGGACAATTACTACTAATTTACTATAATTAGTTATATTCCTTGAATAAATATACCAATAATTGTGGTGAGCAATTACTAAAACAAGAAGAATGGCGCGCGGAACATAAGGACTGTGTAATGGTGGTGGTGGTGGGGCATGGTGGTGCAGCCACTGCCGGCCGCTTGATCTCACCCTCTTCAAAAACACCCTCATGTGATATTCTGCTAATAATATCTTGGAATTTGAGCTTTGAATGAATAATTCCCTCGGAATTATCCCCCCTAACCCCACTTTTTTGACTTCTATCATTCAGAATTAAATAATTATTTAATCAGATTATCCCATTAATTAATAGACTGGTTTCAAATAATTTAATATAGCTTCAACAAGTACTGTTCTCCTATTTTAATTGGGTAGTGGGTACAAATTGTGTGCAATAATCACTAGTGGTACACTTATTCCAAGGCCTAATAGAGGATTTTAGGAGTGTTAATTTGATTCTTCACATGTGCACTTGTACGAAATTGTAATTTAGAGCACAATAATGGAATTTAGGAAATGATAATGACTGTTGTTACACTTAAATATTCAATTTTTTTTTTTTTTTTTTAAATGTATTCATTGGAACACTTGGAAGTGGACGATAGTTCAATATTCATTGACCATAAAATTTATTTCTTGTACCGACTTAAATAATACAATCCTTCTTTGTAGGACAAAGTTCCCTCTAAAAAATTAGGGCAAAGTTAAACTACATTTAAAAAAAAAATAGTTGACAAACAAGCTCATTAGTTGATGATCTTCAAGATTAAAGAATTGAGTACAATACTTTCTTATTCTATATAATGTTATGTTATATCAATGTATTGTATTGTATTTTATTTTGTAATGTTATACTTTATGAAAAGTTTTAAAAATAATTATAAACCCAAAATAAGATTTATGTTTTAAAAACCAAAGTCTCATTTTTAATATTTCAAGTAAAAAATAATTTTTTTAATGTAAAAAATATTTAGATATGGTTGAATAAGTGAAGTGAAAAAATGAAGTAAGTTGATTGAGACTGTATTGTGCAGAGTTGTATCTTCATCAAATTAACAAAAAATAAAAAAATGTGCATTTTCAAACAAAACTCTTATTATAGGACGGGGGAGCGTTATGTATTGATAAATTGAAATGTGAATTTAGAATGATGAATGAAAAAGGAGTTTTGCTAATAATTTTGATCTAAATCCTAACTTCTAATTGAAATCTTGGGATTGCCTTGGTGTTCTATCTCTGTATAAGGAGACTCAAATATCCCTAAAGGAAACTGAAAATAGAAAATCCAAATTTTTAAGGAAAATGTTTTTTTTTTTGTCAATTTAATAAAAATATATTATTCTAAAAGCTGAAAGTCTTATTTATATGAATTTTTTATTTGTGAACTTGGCTATTCAACCATAATAATTTATTCCTTAATTGAAATTTTAAATTATAATTTAAATAAGACGAAGTATTAACTTTTAAATGCAGATCCCTTTTGTGAAATAATAATTTTAAAACCTGAGTCTATTGATTAGACGGAGGAGTAACATGTTCCCTGAAAAAGTAATTAAAATTTGAAATAAATAGTGCTAATCCAAAGCCAGAAAAAAGCTGGGGAATTATAATGAAAAGTTAGGACAAGTTCTGCATAATTGTCTCTTTTTATTATCCATGCTGCTGTGAAGTTGACCAAATGATCCAACCTCATTTAACATTGGTTCTTGAAAAATGTCAGTGAAAATGCTTTGGTATATTCAATTACAGACATGAATGTCGAATGTTTATAAATAATTTGAGAAAAGTCACACATAATATTGGAAATGTCACCCAAAACGATGCTTTCATACCCTTCTTCTAACTATTTTTTAATCAATTCCGAACATTTATTATAACGTCTATTCATTTTAATCCCTCCTAATTAATTCTTAGGTTGCATCTCGGTTGGGGAATTATAGTGATAGGATTCAGAATTAATGAATTTCAAATTCACATAATATTTGATGAATTTCAAATTCATCCAATTTTTTTTCAAAATTAGTTATAAGTGAATGTGATGGATTTCAAATCATGAAAATCTGAATAAGCTCAATGAATTTACCATCAAATTGTTCCATCCAAATGCAGCCAATGTTAATTTATTACTAATTTGTATTCATTATGTAACCTACATTTTGAAATTCACCATCTCTCTCTCTACTAATTTGTATTTCATTATGTAACCTACATTTTGAAACTCTCACTCTCTCTCTCTCTCTCTTAACTACTTGATGCGTGCACACGCGCACGCACACACTACATTCTGTTCTAAAAGTCATCGTCTAACTCCAATCAAATCCCATTTATGCGCTAGGCCGTCTTTGGTCATCTACATTTTTTCCCAACTCCTCCCTGCTTAATCCCAATTAGAACCGTTTAACCCTGGCTAAGCGTCAATTAGACACAAGACCCTAATCTATCTGTCCCACTAGTCTCCGTTGTAAAAATCTCCGACTTGCTCCAATTACTCCTCGTGTAGGCGCTAGACTCTCATTGACCGTCTACGTTTATTTCCACATTCTTCCCCGCCTAAACCCTACTATGCCCCGATTAGCCCCGTTCAGGTCCCGATTAGTCGCTAGGTCCCAGTCCACCGCCTAACTAGCGCCTAACGACTTTTACAACCTTGTCACTAATGCATATCATCTTTCAGAATGTTGCAGTACACACTTCACACACACACATATTCACATTATTATTATTTCCTTTTATTTTTGTAGATAAAATAAAATAAAATAAAATAAAAAGATCAAACAATTCAATTCCACTAATTTAAATTCCAAATTATAAAAAAAAACTATAGATGATAATCAAGAGTTGTGCTTAGACATTAACATAATATGTAAAGCATTTAATTCCAAACTATTTTAAGTAATTATAAAGTGTCAAAAATATTTAATTTATTTGTTGAGATACTATTTTTTTAATCAAGCTATTACTAACAGAAAACAATTTATTATGGTAAAGGTTTTTTTCTTTTTTATAACACATCATAAAGTCAACTTTGAAAACTTACTCGAACTTTAAAGCTTTTAAAGATGACATCAAATAATTTGCAGCGGAAAATATACTAGGTGATTACATGTTATGTTAATGTCTAAGCATAATATTCATAGATGATTATACCTGTGATTTGAAATGAGTTGATTTTCAATAAAAAGAATTATAAATCAATAGCTTGAAATCCTCTTGATTTCCAAATCACTTAATCCAAACACATTCATAGTTAACTCTTTGATTGATTTGAAATTCTTTCCATTGCCATTGCTTCACGAAACACATGTCGAACAGACATGCTTACATACACTTCACATACACTTCATATACACTAAGCACACATGCATATATACGTATAAATAAGGGACATAAACACATACACACAAGTAATCCACTTAAATAATATAACAATAAGAATCTACTCTAATGTGGATAAAATACACTTTATCTACATCTTACTTCTTTCATAAACGATATCTAATGCTTGCCATAGGTAAGACCTATGAACCTCACATACTCACTATGGGATAATTATCAATTATCTAGCTCCAAAGAGTTCACCTCGTACAAAGCAGTTCCCTGAAGGCACTTCATGATGTCTTCCCTCAAACAACAACAATTTGTGGTCCCCGGCACTGATTTCAGATAGACACTTACGAATTTCTTCACAACCAATTCGTGCATACCCGAAACTGGGAATTATATCACTCAGGTCAAACATATACATTTACGACCTCGTGGCCCGCGGAGATACGACATGGAAGGAGCACGTGTCCACTTACAGGTACCCTCTAGGCGAAAGATACTATGATCGCCGCCAACACACGCCCCTCCTGTACTTGAAGGTATAGAGGACCACCTAACATACCCCTAGAAACTGAATTTATACTGAGCTAGATTAGGTTTTGGTGAGAATCATATTGTAATGACATCTTTACCATTTTGTATCAATAAGGATAGATGCCCCTTTATTTCATTTATTTGAGGTACTGTTATTATTCCATTCAAAATTCTCTCACTACTCTAAACTCTCAAAATAACTTTACTAACAAGCGTTAGGGGTTCTTCGTCGAAAATCCATTCGAACCTTTTTCTACAGAATCACTTCCAAAGCTAATCGCTTGTATGAGGAACTCACTTTAGCATCCCGACATCCTATTTTAGTATGATCTTTTTCATATTATCCGCACTACAACATTTACGGCACATCATACTTATCACGAATTGAACATTCAAATGAGATTTGAAATAACAATACTTCTACAAAAAAAAATCTAAATCAATATATTTGGAATTACTTTAATTTCTAAATTCCTCCGTCAAAATGTAGGAAACTTTTTTTTTTTGGTTTCATAACTTCGCATTATAGAATAGTAAAGGAAAATCATGATTGTTCATCGGAATTGCTTTGTTATTGTGCAAAAGTAGTTAAATTCACGTACTCATGTCTTTTGGTACTACTATAATTATACTTTCTCCACTAACTCATTTATTTCTTTCAAATGATCCTTGTCATCTCAGATAAAAATATAAAAGAAACATATTGTTTTAGGTAAAGTGAAAAACTAAGATCTAGTATTAAAATGACTTTACATGAATCATTGGTGGATTAAAGCAAATAAAATATATTTTATTTTCTTTTGAAAATGACAATTTACAATTTATCCATCTACAGATAACGATGGAACTGCGGCAATTATTAAGGCAACTGATTCATCATTGGTGCACTGCTTGCTCGCCATAAATACTGATCATATCACCAACCAATACCGGTGGCGATGGATGGATTTGGGGCTAGTATTGAACATTCCATCTTTATCACGATCTCACATTTCAAATATCATTTTCTTAAAATTCCCCGCTTAGAAAATTTGAATTGGGGATGGGGATTCCCCGTTCGAGGAATGAGTCCCCCTCGAAAAGTTGGGTGTCCCACATATTTTTTTTTCTTTTGCTCAAACTTTTTTATTTTTTATATAATTTTATAATAAAATATTAATTTCACTAACTTCAGAAATCTTTGAATTGAGTACTAATTACAACAAATAAATAAATAACACGCACTTAATATGTTATTTTTCTCTTTTGCAAATAAATTCGACTAATTTCGACTAGTTCCTATCTAGGCGCTAAACTCCTATTAATCTCCTATATTTTTCGATTCTTATTTGTCTAACATCTTCCATGTCCCATTCGACTTCGCCTAAGCACCGATTAAACATGCATTAGGTCTTAATTTACCGTATGACTAGCACATAGTAATTTTTACAATATTAATTTTTCTAAAAAGGAAAAAAGCAACCTGTATCTTTTTCTAAGAAACAAATAATTAAATTTGGGGGTGTCTTCGATAATGTACCAATTAGTTTACTGATACGTCAATGGATACAGTGAATTACAATCACAGTAGTAAAAAAACAAGTTTCAAATCTCAAATTTTTTGCCCAACATTTTTCGATTTCTGATGATAAGAGGACTAACTCAATACAAATTCTTATGTGTATTAGGTGGACACATCTTAGATCATACCTTGTAAATCTGATCACGAATGGATCTGTGGGTAGTTGATTTTTTCAGTGAGAATATATAACTCTAACTGTTTTTATATGTTGAAAGATATTAATTACTGTCTTCTAAAGAAATATATTACGTTTCAACATAATACGAAGTCGGCTTTATCTTGCGCAATGATGTGGGTCATGTGGCGGCAGCTTCGTCTCATGGTATTCAGCGGCCTTGTTTGGTTGTGGCGGCGGAGTTGATGGCAATAGGAATTGGGGTGCGATTGCGTGGATCGTGGCTTCGATAAGGTGTGTGTTAATTCAGATTTCTAACTTCTTGTGCATACAATCAACAAAGCGAAAGTTTTTTGTGTTACCGTGGATGAGATGAAACATCTCTTGCAAGGGCATCATTTTTTTACGGTCTCTCATCTGTCTCAAATTTCTAATGACATCCTTGTTTGGGTTAGACAAAAAATTTCGTCTTGGGTGGAAATTGTTGTACGTCAAGACCTATTATGAGTTATAAGATTCTCATTATTCAAAAAAAAAAAAAAAAACTTTTAGTTTAAAATCTAATAACTTTTTATAAATAAAAGTTAAAAATTAGAAAAAAAAAAAAAAAAAAAGAAAAGCTCACAACCTAGCGGATTCATCCATGACCTAGATTATACAAATTTAGGATCCGTTCAACTGTTGCTCAAACTACTTGATTCAGAAAAAAATTGAAGTTGAAACAATTTAATTACAATTTTTATGTTATTACGATTAAAACATATAATACCCTTTAAATATCCTAAATAACCTACCACGTTACATGTCACTCCACAGGGCTTGAATTTCTTATATGGAGAAATAGTATATAATTTGCACAGAAAGAAATAAATGATATCGTGATGAAAAGGTCTGTAAAGGTCATCTCTTTTATAATCTGAAGACAAATAATTTAATCGAAATGGGAAATGATAGGGCCACTTAACAATGATTTATTACAAGTTGACAATAGCAAGTGCTTCTCTACCAAAACCATTAATTAATTCTTACTGTAAATCATTTTAAGGTGCATATATATGGTGGTGTATGCCTTGCTGAATTTTCTCTAGCCACTATTGACTATCAAATACTCTTCTAGTTTTAGTCAAATCGATATGTACATACATGTGTGCCCATAATGGGTAATTGTCAAGTCGTTCTATTCACCAATTATGGAAGTTGGTTTTTCTTAGATATGATTGGTGGAGATGTATAATTGTTAAAGAATTCAGTCTGAGTAGAAATTTGGGATGTTGAGTAATGCTTGTTAATTTATAATGTGGACCCAGCTGTTAATTTGTGCTCGTTAATGTTCGTGAACATTGAAAACCAAGTTTGTTAACATTTGGTGTTCATACAAACGGATATTAAATGTCATTTTAGTTTTGCATAAAAAAATCTTGAGTTTTGTTCTTTCAACAACAAATTCATGGACATCATAAATAATGATATGATGATATACATATATAATATAATAATAATAATAATAATAATAATAATAATAATAATAATAATAATATTATTATTATTATTATTATTATTAATGTAAATAGTGTTATTATTTTGTACATGCCTAAAACATGTTCACGAACCGTTAATGAATGAGACATTCAATGTTCAAGCTCTGCTAGCTATTAAACGAACTTAAATAAATGTGTTTAAACATGCTCTAATTGAGTTTGAATATGAATATTTTTACGAAACATTTGTTTGTTAACAACCATAATACTGAATTAAATGAACTACGACCTCCATACGACTGAGAGTTTTTTTTCACAAGGCATACTTTTTCTTCTTTTTTTTCCTCTTTTTTAAATAATTAGAGTAATGTACAACTTTCTAAACTCATAAATTCTCACTTATATCATTTTTTTAAGCTTATTTCATGATCATATTTAATTAATTCTCCAAACAGAAAATTTTCAATTTTCTGTACTAATATCAAATCTAGAGCTATCCAATTTTAATTCTTTTTATTAATATGATGCAACCCACAACCGAAAATTCCGATGTCACAGTATAAAACAGAGTGTTCTTTTGCCAAACAAAAAAAGAGGGATTTTATTTATATATATTTGAATTTGTAATGGTTACACATGATTTTGTTTTCTGCAGAAGTGCAGAAAACAAAGATATATTCCATTCTTGTAGAAGATGGTTACATAATCACTTTTTATGTGTATAATGATTGTTACAGAACATTATTATGAACAAAAAGCACGTGAATGAGGATACAAGCAGCTGAAAAGTTCATCTGTGACCACCTTTTCTACTTAATCAACTTTAACACAACTCACCCTAATCACCTGCTGCCGAATTTCAACTTTGGGGGACCAATTTTCAATTTTATAAAATATCAAAATATACAATTTTTTGAAGCTAAGCTGGACCCTCTACCTAAGTACAAAAAGGAGAAGAGGAAGAAAAAATAAAATATGTCAATTTATGGGCTGAATTTGCAAATTTAGCATCAACATGGTTGAAGAAGTTGTCTAACATCCACTTCAAAATCAAGGCATTTGGTGATACAACTTATTTAACACCAGGAATACAGCATGGACATTTAATAGGTTTAGCATACACCAACTTCACATTACCTTCGTCATCTCCAAGTACTGTTTCTATACTTCAAACACCTTGGTCATTGTTCTACATTAAGAGTGTCAAACTGGTGGCATTATGGATTTGCAGGTCGGATTGAAAAGTCTATTATAACACAATCTATAAGAAGCCTAACCCGATTCATTTAGTTGTTTGGTTCAAGACTCGTAATTCGTGCACAACTCATTTTGGTTACGGGTTGGTATGTCAAGCTGTTTTGAACCATAAAAAATAAAGAAAGAATAAATTAAATTCTATGAAAACCTAAAATTTTAGCTGGAACGTCTAAAACAATGGATTCATTAGCAAAACCTTTAAAAAGAAAAATCTAAATAATTTAAGACCCTATAAATCATTTTGTTTGTCATATTGCAATATAATAACACAAATGTAAAACCAGAACTCAACTATCAAGGACAGAGGGAGAGGGACCCTCAAATTTTAATAATATTTGTACTCTTATAATTTTAGCGATATTTTAATTTTGTATCTAATTATTTAAAATTTAGCAATTTTAGGATGCATTAGTAACTTATACAATTATTAAAACATACATACACAAACAAATAGAAATTAATTATTTATAAGTAATACCTCGGGCTATTTTTATGCAAAAACACAAAATGTAATAAATTAAGCTTAAAATTTCACAATTTACCATTTTATATTGGTTTTTTTAGCTTGTTGTTTGACTATTAGTTACATACTTAATATTATGAAATAAATATTTTTTAATTTTTTAGCTAAAAAATGTGAGTAATAATTGTTGAGTTTATTTTCTTTACTACATGTGGTGAATTTAGTAACATATTTGATTATATTAATTTTATAAAACAATAAAACTAATTTATAGTTTTACTTCAAAAAATTGATGTGCGTTATACTCCGACACTATCAACTGTATAAGTTATAAAATGGGGCCCCCTCACCAAATTTTCGAGTTCCAACACTATCAACTATATAAGTAATAAAATAATTAAGCTGATTGTATTGAGTTGATCGAGTTGTATCGTAAATTGTCACCTCTAATCTACATTTAATATCATTACCCCCAACAGGAGCTTACTCCACTTGGATAGTAATTAAGGTATAATGCTTATACAAGGATGGACTGAATCTGATGGGGGGCTTTGTCAGGAATTTACAAATTGTTACCGAGGATCCGCAGAGCTAGACCACACGGGGTTTCGGAGATGTACGCTGCACTCTTGGTTCTCTTCGTGAGAAACTAGTCGGATTGCAGCAACGTATACAATCGGAGGCCGTTGTTCGCAAAACTACAGAGGTGGGAAGCTCATATTGAGGCACTTGAGGGACGTGATGAGGTGTTATGGACTTGACGGTCAAGAGCGTTGTGGCTCAAATTCGTTGATCGCAACACCATATTTTCACCAAAAATCCACGAAAAGGAAAATGCGTAATACTATGCTCCGGATCAATGACCGAAATGAAGTGTGGTTGGAAGATGAGGCTCAAATCGTGGTGGCCATACATGATTATTTTGTGGGTCTTTTCACATTGGAAAGGGTCTTGAACATGCATTTAGTCATTGAGGCGGTTCCTACTACAATGAATATGAGAATGGATCAATCCCTTACCCACTCATATACTGGTTTGGAAATTCAACAGGCCCTGAAGTAGATGCATCCATTAAGGCCTCTGGGCAGGACGATATGCCTCCACTTTTTTTATTGGAAAATTTGGTATGTGCTTGGATCCGATGTTATTTCTATTTGTCTTAATATTTTAAATAATGGTCTTGATCCTGCTTTTTTTACTCGTACTTTTATTATGTTGATCCCTAAGATCAAGAACCTCGAAACCTCGAAAGATATTCACCTTATTAGTCTATGCAATGTCATTTTCGCATTATTATTAAAGTAATTGCTAATAGGTTTAAGCTTTTACTGCCTGATGTAATTTTCCTTACCCAGAGTGCGTTTATTCCTAACCTTTTGATTACTAATAACTCCCTTGTGGCTTTTGAACTCTTCCACCATATGCGTAGTGAGAAGAAAGGTAAAAGTGGTATATTATCTTTGAAGCTTGATATAAGCAAAGCCTATGATAGGGTGAAGTCGAGTTTTCTCCAAGCCATTATATAAAAAATGGGTTTTGCTCATACGTGGGTTGATTTGATTATGAAGGGTGTTACTTCAGTATCTAATTCGGTTCTGGTTAATGGGGACCCTGCTGGATCTTTCTCTCCCTTGAAGAGGCTTAAGACAAGGCGACCCTTCTCACCTTATTTGTTTTTGTTCTATGCAGAAGGCTTTACAACTTTACTGAGAAAAAGGGAACGTGATAACCAAATACATGGGCTTCAAATTACGTGTAATGTACTAATTATATCTCACATTTTCTTTGCAGATGATAGTAAACTATTTTTCAGTGCTCGACGGGAGGAGTATGAACAATCTAGAATATTATTCGCCTCTACCAAAATGATTCACGTCAGTGCATTAATTTTGAGACATCTGAATTGGTGACGAGCGCTAATAACAAGACTAGGTTTGCAGAGATATTGAGATTCAGAGAGGCAGCAAAGTTTGAGAAGTACCTAGGTCTCTCGAATGTTATAGGGTGGTCGAAGAAACAGATTTTCTAGAATGTTGTTGGCTGGATTATCAGTTGTATGAAATCATTGAAAGAGAAGAGCCTCACCAAAGCGGGACGCGAGATACTAATCAAAACTTTTTTGCAGGCAATTCCATCATATTCGATGAGCTTCTTCCGTTTCCGGTTGGAATTTGGAAGGAGATTAAACGTGCACATGCTAGATTCTATCGGTGCTCAAATGACACAAATCAATAGTACCACTGGGCTAGTTGGGAAAAAGCATCGCGTTCCAAACGCAATGGGGGGAGGGTTGGGCTTTCGTGAGATTTTCTTTTAAATTTGGCAATGATTTTGAAATTATATTGGCGAATTTTAACATCTCCTAACACTCTTATGGCACATTTGTTAAAAGCAAAATATTTCCCTAATAGCTCTCTTGATTTGGCGCAGATAGGATACAATCCTAGTTATACTTGGAGGAGTATTTTCAGGCTTGCAATTCAGTTAAAAATGGGATGTCGTGGCGTGTGGGTGACGACAAGAGCATCAATGCTAGAATCCATAGTTGGATTGGAGTGGAGGACCCCAAATCCGTCTTCGAGCATTATTGCATTAATTCCTAAGAATACACATATCTCTGATATTGTGAATGCATGTCTTAAGAGTTGGGACAAAGCAAAGATCAATGAATGTTTGATCTAGTTGATGCATAGAGGATTTTGGCTACACCACTTAGTTTGCAGTTACCTAGTGATAGATTATTTTTGAAATTGACGGATACTGGACACTTACCATTTGGCGATCCAATTATTTTCGGACCTTGGGACCAATTTACTAAGTTCGGGTAATCTCACATCGGCATGGATGAAATTATGAAATTATGAAATATTGATAGGTAAAAAATTGTGCATTAATTTAGTTGTCAAGATCGTAGTTTTATACAAAATTTGGTTATTGCACTCACTATTTTTCTGCCTATCTCACTTTCTTGGTCAAATTACGTCGATTACTCTTATAGTGTCTATTTTGGTGAAATTAGAGGAGTTTTGGATCAAGGCGGAAGAACATATATCGAGTTGGGCTCGACACTAGGTGGAGAGGTGTCAAGCCCAATCAAAAAGGGCCGCCAAAGTTGATTGACGGACAGAAGCTTGGAATCAGTTAACAAAAGGGCCCAAAGCCCGTGAGTGGAGGACAAGAGAGAAAAGACATGTGGAAGGAAGGAAATCCCACGTGGGGCCTTATATAATGAGGTTGAAGATGAAGAAAATTGATGTTTTGAAATTGGGAAAAGAAACTCAATCACAGGAGGCGTGACATTGAAGAAGAAGAACTATCGTTTCGATTGGACAATTCAATTTAATTTATTTCTGCTTTTAAATTAATGTTGATTATTTCGATTATATTCTTAAAAGCTGATATGAGCGGCTAGACCTTTAGTTTCAATCTTCGATCTATATTTGAACCCTAGAATGATTATCTTATAACTCATACCGCGACGATTTCTCGAATTGTGTTTTGGAATTATTTATGTTATCCGGTTTAATTGTTTGTATATGTGGATAATTGATTTAGATTGATCACCTATTTTGGTTTGCCGCATATTTATAGCTAGAGTGTTGTTGTAATACGTAATTGCTACGAATTAATGCCCGTTGGTAGCAATTAGTGAATTAGTTCACTTGGATAACATAAATCAAGGTTAATTGTTCCGAGCTTGTGAGTCCAATACCGTGTTTATCCTATTATCCTAGTAACCCATGCGTTTAACCATTTAAATTTAAAGATCTTGTTCTAGGTTCTTCAGTTAAATAGATTATTCAGAGAGCTTGTTTTGATTAATTATAATTAAAGGGTAATTCGAATCAGCAGAGCTTGTTGTTGATTTAGGGGTTGGAATTCTAGGATGAATTTGAGAGAAGTCACATTAATTTCAAGGGTTAATTAGATTAGGGAGATAACTAGATTGAGGGACGAAATCTTATACTTATTTGATTTAATTATCTTTTCTGCTTACACTCAATTTATTTTCTAGTTTATTAGTTTTTAGATAAATTCCAAGCAACTTCCCCAATTGTCTTTTTGCTTATTTAATACATAAAACACAACAAATCAGACTGCTCCTTCTGGGATTGACCCTGACTTACCATTACTAATTAGTAGAGGAAAGTTAAGGATATTAATTTTGTGTGCCTCGACAACACAATCAAACATGCCAACCATCCCGAAAATTCGGCACTTCTTATAGCGTGCGTGTGTTGATACCTTACCCACTCGCGCATATTTAATTCAACGACTTATGGCAACTGTGGCGCGTTGTCTTTCATGCAGGGAAGATAATGAGATAACTGATCACCTTTTCTTCCTTGTACAACTTTTAATGAAGACTTGCGAAATAACCCGATTCGTGTGACTGCTTTGACTCGGGATAAAATGCTATTTCGGGTGATATTTTAGGAATCGTTGAATTCGCTACCCACCGAAGGAGTGCATGTTTTATCTTTCCTATTATGGTACATATGGGGTCCTCGAAATAAATTCATTTTTCGAAGGAACAATAGTCAAGTGTCATGGCCTTTTTCAAGCTGTTATGTGATTCGTTGATGATTTTAGGGAGCAAAATCACATGGGCCATGATTCGTCATCTACTGCCATTTCGTCCCCACCATCGGACCGGATACCTCCCTTTTCCGCCCGGCGCCAACAAATAGACGAAAGCTGAACTTTGTAGTTGCTGTCTTCTAAGATAAAATGGTGGGATTGGGATTTATTATCCAAGATGATAATGGAGACATACTACTAGGGGGCTCCTATCGTATACGAGCTCAAGGTATGACTACCTTACTTGAAGCTCTTGTGTTGAGATATGCGCCGACCATGACTTGGGAGTTGGGTCTTGGTACGGTTATGATTCAAGGGGATAATTTTTCCTTGATGCAAATTTTTCTAAGCGGCCGGTGCAAACGGATTATTGTGGGTTAATCATTGATGGCATTTATTCGTTGTCAAATAGAATTCAATGTGATCAGTTTGATTATGTACCGCGTAATGCTAATTCTGTAGCACGTGTTTTAGCCCGCTATAAGCTTTATTTAGGCGTCAACATAATTTGGGCAGAAGAACTTCCAATGAGAATACATGTAATAGCTCCTTCAGATGTAGTGCATTTGCCCAGTTGATTATTATTTAATGATATGGATTACCTTAATAAAATGTATAGTATTGCTTATAACCTTTGAGGCTTAATTTACCAGGCCATATTCATCTATCGCTATTTAGAGTTCGGATAATGATCATTTTGTTGCATCTCAATTTATAATTTTTTGAATTGATTGTTTATTGGTGATTTAACTTAACATCAACATAGACACAATCATACATATATTAGAAATTGATATATGATGATCGCGTATCTCGATGTTGGTATAAGTAATAAAAAATTCGCTTCAATTCTACGCTTAGCGTTAAATTTTCTAGCACAATTTGTTTCAAAATAAAACTTTAAGAAATATTTGATTGAATTTTGAATTCAATCCTAGAAATGTAGTAGCATGAGTCGAATTTAAAAGTAGGACTCCTAATTTTTGTCATAATTAAAAACCAATGGGGGCAATTTTTATCTTTTTTCTTCTGAAACCATCTAATTTTAGTCATACAAGACCAAAGTTTTTGAAAAACATAATAATCCAGGGCCTCTATTGTTGTCATATAATTTAAAATTCAATAAAAGGAGACAAATATAAACAAGGAACATTGGTTACTACTTTATGTTCATTACTTGTGTCTTTTCACCAACTGACCATTTAAACATAAATATATATGTACATCATTTTCAATCTTTATGTGTATATAGAGTAACATAAAAAAAAATTGGGGGCCTACATTTCTCATTTTCTTCGGGGCCTATAAGACGAGTGCCTCTTTAACATCATTAAATCGTAGTCTTGAGTCATATACATAAATTAATATCTCTGAAAACAAACAACAAGCTCAGGTGATGGATGATTAATAGAATTCCTATATCCTGATACACAGTATTTTGTTGTGCGATGAAATGTTACAACAAATCAACCAATATACAACACAAAAAACAAAAAATAGACAATTTTACGCAGGTTTTAGAAACCTGTGAGGACCAACAGGGCAAAAATTAGTATGAAAGTGTTTACAAGAAAACAAGAATATATTTTTTTATCAATTGAAGGGATTTTTTTTTTTACCAAGCATCTACAACAATCTTTGTCACGCTAACACAGCTAAGGATAAATACCTAGTAAACAAGCTCACATTAATTCAGTACTCTCACAAAACTAAGCTATAAACCAGGAGGATTGTCATATTCAATGTGGTCAACTAGGGTGCGTTTTTTACCATGCGGGCTCGGATATCCGACCTGACCTGACCTGCGCGGGGTGTTTTTGCCCAATCGGGTCTGATATTTTTTAATCCATCAGGTATATGATTTAGGTGGGGTCAGGTTTTTTGAAGTCGGGTTTTTTTAGCACCCTATTTAAAAAAAAAAATTATAATTCTACATATATTTCAATGCAAAATAAAGAAAAATAACTTTGGGAAACCCGACTCTACGAATACACGAAAAATCGAGTGAAGATCGACTATTTTTATCTAGTACCTCATGCATCGGATATTCGACCCGAAAAACCCAAAAAATTCCGCCCTGACCCCACCCTGTAAAGGATTCTGTATGCAGCTCACTTGTCATCCATCTTCTCCGGGAACGGATTCGGCGCAGTAGATAGGAAAGCTGGACTTGGTGCAGTTGGTTAAATCACGTCTTTAGCTTTCATTTTTTCTATTGCCTTTTTCTTTTGGCCTTCCAGCTTTTTCTTTTTCTTCAAATAAATTAGTATATGTTTGTATATGTATAATATAAAATAAGATTGAATAAATAAAATTTTCATATTATTTTAAAAAATAAATAATTTAACCTTTTAAAGAAATATCTAAACTAATTTTATTTTTATGTCTCAACACATATAATCAACCAACTAAATACTCGAATCTAGTTTGTAAAAGTCGTTAGGAGCTAGTCAGACGGTAAACTGGATCTAACGATTAGTCGAGAATTAGGTGGGGCTGATCGAGGTATAGACGTGGAAAATCAACATAGACGGTCAATGGAAACCTAGCACCTAGGGAGACTAGTATGAGTTAGTTGAAGATTTTTATAATATTAGGACTAAATCAAATAATTTGTAGATTCAAGTTCTTTGAGTTAGATTTGAGTATTCATTTTGGCGACAAAAATTATGTAACTAAAAATGGCTGCACAAATTATTTGAGTTAGATTCACAGTATTCGTTTTTATTGACTAACTGTATTATATTTGATCTACAATAAAATTAGTTAAAATTCTTTAAATAATTAAAATAATTTTATTTTTAAAAATAATAAGAAAGTTTATTTATTAAATCTTAATTTTATTTTATAACTATATATATTTATACATATACATACATACTAATTTCAGTATACTACTTTACCTATAAAAAATGTCAAACGCCAAAAGAAAAAAAAATATCACTTTTTGTCAATTGCACTTGGTGTAGTTTTCCTATCTACCACACCGAATCCATTTCCATCTTCTCCATCTCTAGCATCACGTCTAACAAATTTGAACAAGTCCACTCGCAATATACAATGACATAATTTAGTTCCAAATTGCCTATAAAAATAGAGATGCATTATGTCCGTCTTTAGTATTTAGTTGTTATCACTATATCAAAAAATGACCTTTTGTGATACATATTTTTAGATCACATTTGTGGTTACTAATGATAAGATATTTGCAATTACTTTTGTGACAAAATTTCCTACAAATTATTTGAGATCATTTACGTCCGAGTTATTGAGACGATCATTTGGTAACGATATATTGTCTATAATAATAAAGTTGTGACAAATACTTATTATTTGAAACCAGTTTTATTGTCTCAAAATACATTTTTTCTTGTAAAGTATATCATCACTAATCGAACACTAATGATATAAAAAGTTTTTATGCCACTTTCAATATTATTATATTTCTATTTTTTTTTTTATTTAGTGACTGATATTATTGGTATATACGTCATTATTTTCTCTCCTATATGAAATTTTCTTGCTCTGTATATTCGATTCTCTTAAATATAATATTAAGAATTGTTTTATTATAACCTTATTTAATATTGTTAATTAAGAATTACCTAAATTTGTGTTTACTTTCAAAAAATATTATTGCACCATGACTCAAATTTAGGGGTGAAAAATCATCTGGATTAGGTCGTTATCGGGCTAGTCCGTAAAGCTCAAATCAATAAGGATTAATTCGAATCCGTCTATTAAGGTTATGGGTTTGAAAATCAAAAGCTGAACCCAAACCAATAAAAACCCGATAACTTAATATGATAAATCCATAAATACTTACTTACATATTTATGTCTTATTATTTTATTTAGGCTTACTAAAGATATTAATATTATTGATTTTTGTAAAAGTAAAAAATAAATTACATTCAAATAAGTAGCCCGCATATTCTATAGTTAATGCCCATTCACATAATAAAATAATAAAAATAAAAATAAAAGACATTAGTATGAATGTCTATAACACAAGACATAGTCATTAATTAAGCAAAAAAAATAAAAAAAAAATTCAAATTCTCCGATCAACATTTCCCCTTTAGGCAGCTAGCTCATGTCTTCAAACTTTTCTTAAAGTTAATGAAATTTCTTTCATTAGATCAATCAACTCCAAGTTCAAGAAATAAATATCATTAATAAAAAAATATTTAAACCATTATTAATAGAATTTTACAAGCATAAATTTACTTACGCCAACGAAGTTGTTGAGACGTTCTATATATCTTAGGTTCCTCGAAGTAAAACTTCAATGAGATTTGTTAGCGCCAAAGCTTCCATCATTATTGAAGTAATAATTAAAAAAAAAAAATCACGGGGTGAACTAAATATTATCGTTTCTTATCGAGTCGATCCGATAATGATCCAAATCGAAATTATCAAGTAGGTTCATATTGTGTTATCGGATTATGTCGAGTTGTGCCACCCCTGCTCAAATTCATGAAAGAAACATGGTTCAATGTTAAATTTTTTTATCCATCCCTAGGAATTTCAAGGCATGTTTTAGTATCGGTCAATTGCTACGGATCTACATCGATCTTAGTCTCAAGCCCAAATTCATAGAGTGAGGGACTTAACATTTATAGGGTATTTAGTAAATTTGTGGAAACGCATATATTGTTTCGAAGCACTTAAAAAGTAATATGTATACTATTATTTAATAAGTGATCCTATATTTATTTTGTGCTTTAGTTGTTATAATAATGAAGATCTTCGGGCTCACAAGTTCTATGAATTGATCTCTAGGTGGAATAATTGTTTAAATTGGATTGATCTATCTTCCGTTCGAGAATGTCAATCCATAAATAAACATTCCTAAAATAAATTGTGCAACCAATTAAATTACAGGGTGCAAAAACAAATTAAGCTGTCCCCATTTCTTACCAAATTCTCGCTTTATTGATCATAAAAGTCAAATAAATGGGACCAATTATGTTTTATTCTCTCTCTCGTTTGGTAATTGTCCTTAACGATAACTGGCATAGTTATACAGTAATATATCAATATATCTCTACTCACTAATTGACAAAATTACAGTGTTGAGTGTGGCCCAGAATTTCAAACAGCGTTTACACACTTTGCATGCTTCACATCAAACATATATACTTTTGTTGTAATTTGAATTGAAATCTTTCAAAGATACACTATAGTATCATTACTTCGGTTAAGTTAAAAATCAATATTTGAATCACTACTTTATCTAAATATTTGTTTTTTTTACATATCACCTCTTTGACATGGGGTGGTCAGAGCCGGTCTTTGGGAGGACAAGGTAGCGCAGCCGCTCCGTGCCCTCCGTCGACAAAGACCTCTGATTTTCTTTTCGTTTTTTATTTATTTATTTTCGGTACAAATCTGTATTTTAGTATAGTTAGTGGCCATTTTCTAAACTAAATATATTAGAGAGTTGGGATGATGCGGTATTGATTCCTCCTTAGCACAAGTGACAATTAATTTTTACATATTAAATGATGTGATAGACCTATTACTTAATTTGAGGCTCATTCAAACATAGGCCTCGGTCCATTTTTAGTTGATTAAAATTATTTTCAAAATAATAATATTAATATGGTAACGGACCCAATTTTTTTTTTCGTACCGGACCTTTCGAAAGATTAAACCAAACTCTGGTGGTGATAACAAATTGCAATTGCCTCTGTAGATTACTGTTATCGTAATTCTTACTGGGTCTCAGATTTGAACTAACTTGTAGTATGGATATAAAGTTTATATATTAACAATAATTATTTTTGATATATAGTATCCAAATTAAAATACTCTATCGAATGAAATCCAAAATAAACATGTGGATCTGTGTTAACAGTGAAGGAACAACGAGCTAATTATATACTAACGAGTTGTTGAATTAGCGAGTTGTTTTAATTCTCTTGAAAAGTCTCTTTTTCCTCTCTTACTCTCAAGTTATATTAGGTGTTTATGAGTGCACAAAGGTTTTTATACTAGTTATGCTGACTCATTAGGTAGACATGTGTTTACCGCGTGGAAGTCTTTGTCTGAGGTTAACACGTATCAAACACATGGTTGCTCTTCAGGGACCTGATGTTATTGTGTTTGTGGAGATGGTGGTCTTTTGCATGCATCCGACGATATGTCTTCATGGTGCAATTTGGTGGTCTGTTAAGCGATGGTTCCCCAACGTTAATGCGAGGACAATGCACTACTCGATCAGTGTAACCTGATAATCTGTCTATTTACCTTAATCGACTTAGTTTTGCCACGTACTCGACAAAATGCAATTATCGTGACGTGAACCTCTACAGTATCGTTATTCTTTAGGGTGCTGCGTGTGCATCCTGATTGTAGAATGCAATTGATTTCCCCAAAAATGAATTAAATGAATAAAGGTGGCTTGAATTTTAAACAATAATTAACACACATCATATATAGTTCTCCCCACTCATTTCTTTTACACAAATGAAGTAGACAACTAGACATGCACTAAATGTCCACAATTTGGAAGAAACTGCAAAAAAGTACTATACTCGGAGTCATCAAGATTGAGTTAAGTGGACCCCACCCCTTATTTAAATTATTAAATCACTTAAATATTTTATTTTATTTCGATTCAGTGACTGCAAATTATTCAACTCAATGATAGGCATTGAACATTTGAAAATTACATTAGTACTAATCACGTAGCTTTCACTTAAAGATTACTAGCTGGATCTTGATTCAATTTTGGAACTTAGTGGATTGTACTGTCGCAATCCTCCATACAGTGCAGATTATAGGGAAAAATTAATGACCAATAATATGTGCATGCAAATATCATTACAATATTAATAGAATAATAAAAGAAAGTTTCATATATGGATCTTCTACTACATTTGGAACAACATCTCCTATTACAATAATATCGATATATACCGCGTAAGTATTAATGATATATTGTTTATGTCATATTACACACGTGTCTTACGTTTATATTATTGTAGGAGAAGATGTTGCACTAAATGTTGTAGAAGATTCTGGAATTTTTTATGTCATTAGCATCTGAATAGCAGTGAATTAATGATCTAATATTAGAATGAACTGTCGGATTCTATGGTCAAATTAGACATTTTGTCTCAAGTATACTACTCCCTCCGTTTCATAAAGAATGTCACTTTAGCTATTTTTTGAGAAATTAAGGATTGATGTTTAATTGGTATGTTTTGTGAATTAAGGAAATAATCAACTAAATTAAGTAGGTTGTTTAAGATAATATTGGAAGAATTGTAGTTTTTTTGGTATAGTAACACTTATTGTGAAATTTTTCAAAGTGTCTAAAATGACATTCTTTATGAAACGGAAGGAGTATTGTAATTTTGACACGGATACTTTGGGACCGAAATAAAGAAAAATTGCATTTTTTATAATTTTGTTTCCTTTCAGGAATGGTACCAAAAAATACCTATTGTATCAAGTTGGATACGAAACTATCAAAATAGATACTGGGCTAATCTTTATGTTTCATCGATGGTATCGATTAACTTTTTCTTTTGTCAATTTTTCATTATACGTGATAATCGAATTTTCATGTAAGTTGCCACATAATTATATAAGAGTCCAACTGGTCACTTCCAATTTCCCAAGTCCCTGTGGCTAGTAAACCACCATGAAATAATATATAAAAAAGAGAATGTTATAACCTTTTAGGATGTATGGAATGAATCTAAGTTACGCTTATTTGCAAATCGACAATGATAATGATAATGGTTGTGAATGAGGATCAATCATACAATGAAATAATGTAGAAAAAGTTATTATTAAAATGAGGTATTGATTAACTTATTCATTATGTACACCAAGCACCATAAATGAAAATGATCCCCATTCGTTCTCATTCCCTACTCTAGGATCATTCTCATTCCCTACCCCTAAACTCTCTAATCAAACGGTCCCCTAGTTCCAGTTGGTTGATTGTCGTTGCGCAACCATTACAGGTATCGTGATAGTCTAGTTGTGGTGCCCAAAAGGAGAGAGAAGTTCCTTCAAGGTGCTGAAACAAAATTGAAGCCCGTTTCAAAATCTCAGTGAAAATACAATTGAAGAAAGGGGGATAGTTTTAGTGTTCCCAATCCAACCACCTAGATTGACGAAATTGGATAGTTCAAGTGGCAGAGCATCTACTACCTAGGTCTTTGATCCTGGATTCAAGTCATCGTGGAAGGAAGAGAGAATTTTTTCTTTGTTCTTAGATTAGGAGAATTTTCTTTTAAAAAATCCAACCACCTGCATTGACTAGAAAATTCAATTGAAACCACTTGTGAAATAATAAAAATAGTTGGGTACCCAGTTTAATATATTTCCATGCCTTCTGCAATACTCACTCTTAATTCAACCGTGGATGATTGCACGTAGCATAGTATTGCACCATATGTTCATCTTATTTCATCAGATTAAAAGTAATACTTTTAGTTGGTTAGAGTTCATAGATAAAAGTAAAAAAGGTCAAATATGTCATTCTACCTAACTCTTATATATAAAATCTATCAACCTTGTAAAAAACTATTGAAACTAGCACAAAGATATGACAATGGGGGGAAAGAAACGTGGGTGGGTTGGTGGGGAGGGGAGGAGAGGGATCAAATGGTTTGAAAAGTGCTAGTTTATATAGTTTTTAGAAGGTTTAATTGTTAAAATCCTAATTTGCAATTAGAGCACCTGCAATGCAAGTAGCATTTTGTTTAATTTGGGGGAAAACATGAGCATTGCATTGGGGTAGTGGGGTAGTATTTGAATTAAATGGGTGAGGTTCAATTAATTGGACCTGAAAATTGAAGGTTGGCCGAAAGTGGGGAGAAAAGAGGGTGGAGATCAAACGCCACATCTGAGGGTCTAGGGCGGGCGCGTGGCACCCACACGCGCCTCAGGGGCGTGGCGCGGTGGGGCCCGCGCCACTAATGCTTGTCTGCCACTATTAATTATTTCCGTTTTTTCTTTTCTTTTCTTTTTTTTTTTTAAATTCAATATGAATATTGATTTTTTTATGTTGTGTTATCAAATTAGGGACATATATTACTATTGCCAACGGCCCACTGTTCCAGGTCGTTGGTAAAAAATTTAACAGATGTTCTTCCCTATAAATACATGCAAAAATATTATTTTTTCACCAACATCTATAATTTTCTCCCACTATTTCTTCATATTTGTTTTTTGCAAATAAATCCTATAATGGCAGGAAGATCTTGGGCGAGAAATTGATTCAATAATTCTTCGGATGCGGAAGAAAATTCCAATCCTCGTCCGCCAACTTCCACCACCAGGCCCTAAAATTTTCCTATTCGACCCAACGTGATACCAACTCCAAATTTCCCAGTTCATCTATATCCTCATATGAACCTCATGGCTACCCAGGGTGCTCCATATTTTATGTATCGAAATAAAGGTTCCAGTATCCTTTTATGTCGCCTCCTCCTTATGGATTTTCTCCTCAGAGTGCAACAACGACCCCTTAGTACTCGTCCAGAAGAGCGAGTATAGACGGATTGAATACCAACAGGGAATGCAACACTCCGTCCTCAGGGACAGCTTCCCCATACTCACCATGCTCGTTTCCTGTGGGGCTGGAGCATATTAACCTCGACGAAGATGCATGTTCCGACAGCGTAGGTGACGTCTCACAGGGGAGAAATTAAGGAGTCATACAATCCAAGATGTAATGGAGATGAAAATGAGCGGTTAGCTCGATGTTGGGCGCATCATAACTCTACCTAAATATTATTCAAGAGTGAGAAATCATATATATATATATATATATATATATATATATATATATATATATACCCTCTCTTTGTATTTTAATATATTTAATTATATTATATTAAAAATCGAATTAATTTTTTTTTCGAAATTAATTTTATTTTTTACAAAAATTCGACTATATAATTTTTATCTACAAATTATAAATATTATTAATTAATTATATATGTTAAAATTGTAAATACGATTTAATTAAATTAAAGATGTGAAAATAAATAGGGAGGTTTTAGGGTGGGACCCTCAAATAGTGTCAAATAGTGTTAATTTGACCTGGATTGCATTGGGGGAAATAAGTAGTATTTGAGTGGGGTTTGAACTTTTGATGTGGCAGTGATGTGACATGTAGTATTTGGGTGTGTATTGTGGGTGCCCTTATAACATAAATTTTTAAAGTTGACAATTTCATTCGCAAACTTTAACTTTTTTCTTTTACAATTTTAATCAATTATTTAAATTCCAGCAATTTTACGCTGTTGTGGCCACTAGTGAACGGGTTCAGTCAATGGGCAAGTGGTTATTGAAATTTTCTTTCTTTACCATATATTTAGTATACTTACCCAAATTCCTACGACTTGATATACTATTTAGTTAAGTTTTAACTAAACAACAGGTGATTTCATTCTTAAACTTTACATTTTTTTCCGAACACATATGCAAAAATAATAATTGAATAATTGAAAACGAAGTGGATGTACATGAAGCCCACCACAAGTAAGGAGTGGTACTATTCAACAAACCAAACACAGTTGTCATTGGATCTCGAGAATGACATACATTAAATGAGGATAACAATTTGGCTTAATCAATTATTAGGAGAACTGGAATTCAACATTACATTGCCTTTTTGTCCTCTTCAATTTATAACCACTTAGCTGTGGGGTGGGGCCCTAAACTTCGATATAAATAGATATTCTTTTTTCTTTTTTATTTATAGAAAGGGATATACATATGTATTCTTTTGTAGATACTATCTATATGCTTTGATTACAAAAATTCTTGTCCTTAATACAGTTTTTCTTTTGAACTTGAAGTATTCAATATTTTTTTATCGTAAATATTAGGTCTAAATACTGAAAATGAATAATTTTTTTATTGAAGTGGAGATCAAAATCAAAATTTTGATTACCCTAGTCACAAACATGTAATCATATGATATTCTTAAATTTCTAGTTAAATTAAAATATTATAATTCCTATGAGTAGGTCAATTTAAATAGTAAAATAATGTTGTTTCATTTAATTATGGGTCAAATAATACATGTATGCAATTAAGCACGTCAAAATTTCAATTTTAAGTTTCACATTAACGAGCTCGAAACTTAATTGAATGCATTGCACTAAAGAAATCATAAAGGTAAAATATTTGTGTATTAAAATTAAATATCATATTGTAAATGATAATTGAAAAAAAAAACATAATTAACCTAAAATATTAGTGTCTTGAATAAAATATTTATTTCGAACTTGAAGTATTAAATATTCTTTATCGTAAATAAGCTTTTGAATATTATCATGCAAAAACCAATTACATCCTGTCGCTTTTCTAATTTATTTGGTAACGTTTTATGTTGAAGCACGGAGAAAACACTATGCAAGGTAAAATTCATAAATTTTGAGAAAACGTAGCTAGAAAGAGAGAAATTGGAAATAAAATTTGTTTCTTTACTAGTAAAATATTAAATCAATCAAATAAACTAATACAATAATGGATATATTTATTGATACTGATAATCTAACTTAGAATCCTAGTTCATAGTTATGTAATTACCTAATAAATAAGGGAAATAAATCTAACGTGTGTGTATGTGTGTGTATATATATATACCCTATTATGAAGTATGAATGTTTTGTTTCGTCCAATTTATGTTATTCCTAATATCTATATATATATAAAAACAAAATGGATTTATACTATAATTGGAAAAATAGTGTTTTTCCCGCCCAAACTGCTTACTATATATAGTAATAAAAAATATTTTTTTAATTAAAAAAAGAACACAATATATGCCTAAAATATCTCCGAATCTGGTACATATATATGTAATGGTAATGTTTTCGCAAAATTAGGGAAGTTGTTGCTGAATTTATTGGAATGAGTTTTTTTGTCCCTAAATATAAGTAATAATTAGTTGTATCCAGAATTACTTTACAAAATTATCAAATCGTAAGATACAAATCAATCTTTAACTGTAATATTTTAGAATGAGTCTTTACAAATATTATTTATGTTACAATACCTAAATAAATCAGTTATTTCTTTTATCGAAATTACTATGCAAATGAATCTACAAATTTATTTTATCGCATAAAATTAGGGTGAAAAATACTAATTCTAAAAAATGTATTATTTTTATACCTGGAAATAAAGCATTTCACCCCCCTCTCTCCCCCCCCCCCCCCCCCCCCCCCAACTTATATACTTATTTGGGAAATAAAAAATTATTTTATTTATTTGACTGTAAATTTTAATTTATGACTGGCCCACTTACCTACCCTTTTTTACTCCGATAAATTAGGAAACGGTTTCCTTAACTAGCTAATTTGGTAAAAATTAAATCAAATCATATTTTTTTTGTGGAAGTTATATATCCCTCCCTAAAAATCTATATATATATATATATATATAATAAGCCAAGTCATCCGAAATTAGTAAATTGAAACTTTTTTCGCCCATTTTAATAGTTACCATAAATAGATGTGAATTTGGATTTTGAAATTTGAAAAATCCAAAGATATTAGCGGGATCCAAGTTTTCGAATATTTTTCCCGTCTAAAATTCAGCAATAACAAATCTGTACATATATGTATAACAGAATTTGTTGCACATTTTTTTAAAATTTTGAAATTCGAATTTAAAAAAATAAAATTATCCAATAACATTATTGCTCCTATAAATACATAAGGTCTTCAGTAAATGAGAATCACTTTTGCAGCTGGTATTTCTATTGTTTATTCATTTCGCAATTTACATTTTTTACTGCAAATTTCTATAATTCCTTCATTCCTTGATTATTATGTGTCAACTTTGATAGTTCATTTCGTAATTTACATTTTTTATTGCAAATTTGTATAATTCCTTCATTCCTTGATTATTATGGGTCAACTTTGATAGGTACTTCAAAATGGATGCTCCAAAAGTACTACATGCAAATCAAGATAAGAAAATATCAGCACACTGAATCTTGATTATGGCGAAAACAAGTTTGATGATTGCAGAATTCAAATCTATATACCATCATCGGTTTTTACGGTAATAATGTAATCATATAAAAATTCAACCTATATTTTTAATTTCTGTTATGTGAATTCTTTATGTTATTGTCCATATATTGTGCTAAACTTTACATTTTGTTTATAACATGTACAGTCTTAATCCGTTCAAAATATTGGCAAAAGATTAGAGACAATCAACTCATCCGACGATCAGTTGAGACTGGAGACTAATTTTGATTTTATTGTAGCAGAATTCAGTTTTTTAATTTCTGCAAAAATAAGTTCATGTATCAACTTCAATTGAAATTCTAATTTTATGGCAGTATTTCATTTTTGTCATTACAATATGTTTACAATTAAACTTTGATAAAACTCAGTCGAAAACGTTTACTATACGCAAGACTTTTAAGAAGAAATATCCCATTTAACAACTATCATGAACTATTGCAGAAAAAGTTTCAAAATATTATCATATAAACAAAATAAATTTAATATACAGATTGGTTGATAACAACTATAAAATGATATCACATATAAATTTAGAATTATCACATAATTGGAATGATTAGCGAAATCAATACTCATTATAGACCGAATTTTTATTTTAATATAAATTATAATTATGATGTGTATATTAATATATGAATTGCCATAGCTTTACCAAAAAAATAGATGTGATTTTATCAATTTTTTTAATATACAATAATATGTAATCTTTAATTGAAGATATCTGATAACAGAATGTCCAGATCATTCCAAATCTTTCGGATATGATTTCTGATTTTCTATACTCCTATAAAAAGGCAAAAGGATGGCCGCTTGCTTGATCTCAAGAATTTCTAAATTGTAAAAATCAATGTATATATATCAATAATGATATGGAACCACCAGTGAGATTTTTTATAGAGACCACCATGATGTGTTCGGTCAGCTAACACACTCCACCAAAAAAACACGCTAAATATATTTTTGATTCCTTCCTCGCCTCTTATTCCACAAAATAAGTTTTTTTAGTTTTTTTCCTCAGTACAATATTATTTTTTCCCAAAATTATTTTATCTTGTAAAGTATTTTATCCGTTTTTTTCCACAGTACAATATTATTTTTTTCCCAAAATTAGTTTATCTGTAAAGTATTTTATCCGTTTTATTTCTTCTCTCGAAAATAATTTCATTTGTTTTTTTTCTTCTCTCATCTCTCTTCCAAAATCTCAATATTAAATTATAATAAATTTTGGAATAGATCGTACTGATACAATCCAGAATTGCAATACAATTTAATAAGATTGAGAAAAGAATATATTTTCTTAATGATTATTCTTATATAAAGTATTTTATTAGTTTAGTCCATTAATTTTCTAAATTAAAATCCAACTTTATTTATATTCATCTTATGGATATAGGAGATTATTGGATAAAAAAATGAAAGATTTGAAGTCATCTTTTAAAATTCTAAATCCAAATCCAACTCTATTTATATGAATGAGCTCATCATATGGACTATGAGGATTCAGTTCATCCTAAATAAAATTGTATTTTCTATGTCTTTCTTAAAATTTATTTCTAATAGAGGATATTTTGTAGGTAAACTAATAAAATATTTTATATAAGAATAGTCCTTAAAAGAAAATTATGTTTGTTTCTAATAGAAGATGTTTTGTACGTAAACTAATAAAATATTTTATATAAGAATAATCCTTAAGATTATTTGTTTCTCAATTCTATTAACTGATATCGGATTCTGGATTATGTAGATTATATTCTCTTGCTTTTCTGCAAAAGTTTCAAATAGCAAACATTTTCTTGATAGATTTCTTATTATTTTATATAGTAGTTCCTAATGGGGAAATTGTATACCGGCTTTTTCTTTCTTTTCCGATGTTATTTTCAATATTTTCAATACTATATTTTCAAAAGTGGGAGTTTGTGATACTACTGGAATTGACGATATATACTAATTGACGGTACAACTTGATATTTTTGCAATCAGGTTAGGATTGCTCTTTAGTAAGCCTATCTTCTATCGTGGTATATTCTTAGTTGTTTTTATAGTTACGAATCAAGAATAATTGAAGATTTTGATATTTTATGGGAAAGCTACTAAAGGTTCGTTTATAAATAAGTATTTCAAAATTCGTTAACATTTATGTCTTTTTAGAAACTTGAATGATCTATATTAGTTTTTTCCGTAATTTTTTGCTATAGTATGTTGATACTAAATCTTTTGTGTTTTTTGCATGATGTTTTTTTTTTTTAAGAAAACCTACTAATTTCGAATTTTTTGAATTCCTATTTATTTATGATGAATTTTGATGTTATTATGTTTGTTATTGAGGATTTATTTATGAGAGTAAAAATGACAATTAAAACATTCCTAACAAGAACACATGCACACACAAAAAGTTACATATTCAAATTTCAACATGTTACACTTTTAGCACTAAATTAAATGATATTTTTATATATAAAAAATATTAATTTAAACTCTTTCCCGTGCATCGCACGGGATAACTACTAGTATCCTTAGTAGTATCATAATTTAAGGATAACTAAGTAATTTAAAATTTAAAATTATTTATTTATTTAATTACAAATATAAATATCTATATCTATATATATATATATATATATATATATCAATCTGTCTATCTATCTATCTATCCATCTATTATTATTATTACTAATATAAAAGTATCGATTGTTTCGTCTTGTTATTTTGTTTCGTCTTTTCTTGTGATACCTAAAATATCCTTAGTAAGTATTAAATTTTTGGATAGTTAAAGTAATTTAAAATAAATTATGTTTTCTCATACTTCATTATAAAAAACAAGAATTCCTTTATATTTTAAAATACTCCTTATACACTGCATACTTAAATAATTATTCTTCTACACTTTTAATACTTTGAATTTTAAAATAAAATTTGTTTCATATCAAAATAGATCTAAAAGGTATTTTAGGAAAAACATATAACTGTGATTGTATGATTTTTTAAAAAATAAGTTTAATTAATTAATTAATTAATTAATTTAGAAACATCCATTTTTCAGACACTATATCTACAAACTTGAAAATTACACTTTATAATTTAGTTTAATGAATTAGTTGAAGCTCCCGATCGAGATTTCAATAATTTAATTCACATGGGTTGCTAAAATTTGTCATAGTGTCGTTCTCAAATATCTTTCCTTGCCAGATTGAATATCTTTTTCATAAATCATATCAAGGATTTTTTTTTTTTTTAAATGTAAGTTAATAATTCTTAACCATAATTGAATAGATCTATAGTATACCAAAAATAAATTATACTTCATAATCATAGTTGAATTCTGAAAACACATACTTTGGCCATACACTATAAATTAATATATTTTGAACAAAGCATTAGTGGTATTAAGTAACTTAAAGGGATAATTACAAAATGACCGCCGAACTATTAGCACTTTTTCATTTCGGCATATAAACTATTGACATTGCCTAAACCGCCGCCAACCTATTTAAATATTACTTCTCGAAAGCTGCCGACCATAATACCGCCCAAATTCATTGCACACCCGGTTTTGCAAAACCACCTTTTGGAATAGAATTTGGGCGGTATTTTGACTGGCAGCTTTCGAGTAGTAATATTCAAATAGGTTGGCGGCGGTTTGGTCAAGGTTAATAGTTTATATGTCGAAGTGAAAAAGTGCTAATAGTTCGGCGGCCATTTTGTAATTATCCCTAACTTAAATTATATTATTATTTAAATTATCCTTCTTCTACACTTTCAATACTTTGAATTTGGAATAAAAAATTAGTATCATATAAAAGTATGATTTTTTATTTTTTTGTTTTGTCTTATTTTATGTTTCTTCTTTACTTGTGATGTCTATAATATTCTTACTAGGTATTAAATTTAAGGGTACTATAGCAATTTAAAATAATTTATGTTTCCTTACATGATTATAAAAAAAGAGTCATTTTATATTTCAAACTCCTCCTAAAAAACTTTATAATTAAACTATTATTCTTCTATACTTTCAATACATTGAATTTTGAAATGAAATTAGTTTCATAATAAAACATATTTATAGAGTTTTCCAGTGATATATTCTTTGCATTTATTTTAAGCAATTGTACTAGATAATATTACATTATGCTATTATAAAAAAATCAAATTTATTATTATTTTCAATCTTATCTATAACTACATATTACAATATTCACACTGTCAATTATTTTCGAAAAATAAAAATAAATTTTATGGCATAATCTTAAAACTTTTATAATACATACGTTTTTACTATTCACAGTTAGATAGTACTACAATTTTTATTTTTGCATGTTAAATTTATTTAATTGACCATTAATAAGTAAATATAATTTAAGCTCTCTTGCTTGTATATAATGTGACTATATATTAAAATTATTTTAATATAATAAGGAGAGGAAAAAGGTACATATATAGATAGACAAAATAAAAATATTGTATTTTCTTAACACTATTTATTTAAGTTAGTTTATATTAGAAGAATGAAAAGCCTAAAATAGTTGAATGATAAAAAAGAAATAGTGAGCAAATTCGTTGTGCTAAATATTATCTTTTACAAACGCTAACGTAGGGAGAATCGCAATAACAACTACGTTCTTATCAAAACTGAATCTTATATAAGTGTGAAGATACATGCACAGGCACATGTGTAGCTTGTCGTCCGATAAATTTAACATTATTTTTAACTCTAATATTTGCTTTACAAAAAAATAAATAAATTAATATCTCATTTACACCTCTAATTACAAAGTAGAACATAATACCTAACTAAAACTGAATCTTTGAGGAAAACATACACGCACGCACAAAAAGTAGGCAGCTAGGTTCCTGATATGATTTAAAAATTGAATAAACCCAGAATAATCAAACAAATAGGAACTTACCAAAATAAAATATTTTTTTATCTTTTTATTAAAGAATAAAAATATCATTAAATATCATTTGTCCAACATAAATCTAACAATCTAAACTACTTAAATTCTAATCCTATTTAATATTAATAAATCTAAATGAAATCCACATATCCAATCTATCTAATTCCTAATCCTATTTAATCATTAAACTACCTAATTTATAAGCTTATTTAATACGCTAGGCCTAACAATTATTGATCCTAGCTCGCATAATCATAAGTTGGAAAAATTAATGGAGATCCGAAGTTAGAGAAATTAGTAGAGAATGTAGAGAAGTATAAACCAAAGTGGAAGAAATTAGTGGAGAACCGAAATTAAAGAAATTAGTGGAGAATATAGAAAAGGTGGTAATGTTTCCTTTTTCCGCTCAATTCGATACAAGTTCACTTTTTACGATTAAATCCCTGAAACTGAACTTATATATTGTGTTGTTTTTCAATGAAAAGAGGGTTGAGTCAACCACACTTACTAATAAATTATTGTAATTTCCTCTTAGATATATATATTTTATATGTTGTCTTTTTTTCTTTTTGTTACTAATTAATTGATTTATTTCATTCCAGATAATATATCAATCGACAATTGTGCAACGGACTTTAGGAAATTTTAATTTAAAGCAAAATTTATAATGTCAAATTTAGATACTACAGTTATTACATAATCAAATTGCCCATAGATGAGGAACAAAAAAGACGAAGGAGCTTGATGTCCAGAAGAGGAAATATTCAAATTTGAATTCCGCAAGGAAAAACAATTCAAAAATAATGTTTTGAAGGACAAAATTAATAAAGAGGCAGCTTGCAAGTAATAGAAGAGCATTATTGAATCCATCTTAGTCGAATGGTGAGTAATTCAAATTTTATAAATTAAAGTAGCTTAGTTAGCTAAATCCTATTGTAATTTGGTCAGATTTTATATAGGATCAATATTACATGAACTGATAAACTACGAGTTATAAGGACTGAATAAAGTACATGGCTGCATTCATTGCGGTGCTAGATGATTTAAGTACAAACCTCCAACTTTTTGATGTGATAATGGAAAAGTGAAACTTGTTCATGTTGGAGTACCAGAAGAATTATAGGACTTACTAACCTCTAACATGGATGTGGCTATTGAGTTTTGATTAAACATCAGTTCACATAATTCTATATTTTATTTTACTTCATTTGGTGTCAAATTGGATAAGGAGCTAGCCTCTGCAAGAAAAGACATTTTTAGTTTTCGTGTACAAGGAATGATGTAACACAATCTTCTAGCATTAAAGACTGACGATAGTCATTCTCCTTTCAAATTGTATTTTGTGAATACTCATAATGAAGTTAAGAATAGAATGAAACAAAACTTGCATGTCCTAGAAGTTATTTTCCGGAAACTAATCAAAATTTTGGAGAAAAATCCATATGCTAGAGATTTTTGAAGATTAAAGGAGTATTCTTCTTTAGAAGATGTTGCACTTCATATTTCAAAAGATGGGAGCGTGGATCAACGAGTCGATAATTCTCCAACATCATATCAAGCAGCAACTATATGGATGGAGGGTAATAATGGTAACATACCATTTCCTCGAGACATAATAGTTATTGTTCATTCTGAGAAACAATACAGAATAATGCATTTTTATGGATGTTATGACTCATTGCAATATCCATTGCTTTTTTCAAGAGACGACACTGGTTGGCATCAAAATATTTGAAAGAGTAATGGTAAAGAAATTATCATAAAAAGAGATCAAGGTACATATTTTAATATAAATTTATAGTATTCAAATTTAAACTCTATCTCTAATAATTCTCTGTGTTTTGCATCAAGCTACGGTTTACATTTGAAAAAAGAAAATCGAATGAATATACTACTACATGGAATAAATTATCCAACTTTCACTTTATAAAATTATTTAACACAACACTGACACGTCCTTATACATATCATGTACGACAAATAATCCAACAAATATAGATGACACTTCTTGAATCATGTCATTCTGTACTCTAGATGATATTATATCTCAAGATTAAGAAGGTAAATATATTCATATAAAAGGTTATTATATCAATAATAAGTAATTTATATATCAATATCAATCACAAAATTAATTATATAATGTTATTTATGTTACACAATCTATTTATTATATTACATATTTTTTTTATTTTTATCTTTATTATTTTTTTAAACGGTTGTTGCTAAAGGAAGTGATAAGAAAGTCTCCTGTAGAGAAAATAGTTGTTATAAGCTTCATATTCGAAATCAATGGCGACCACGACTTTATTAGTTGGACGATTGTGCAACAATATAAAGTTTATAAATATATAAAGCTGGAGACAACAAGGTTAATTTTTTTTTGAAACAACTAAAGAAAATTGAGAGCAGAATTATATCAAGGAATCATGGACATTGTTTTCAAAGAAGAAACTAGAGGCAGTGAAGTTGGAAAGAGAATCATTCTTCCACAATCATTTATATGTGGTCCAAGTGATATGCGGACCAAATATCTAGACGCATTGACATTAGTGTATAGATTTGGAAACCAGGTATGTTTATCACAATGACTTGCAATCTTGATTGGAAGAAAATTCAAGAAAATTTATATGATGGTCAGCTACCACAAGATCGTCCACATTTAGTTGTAAGAGTTTTTCAAACAAATTGAATGATTTGAAAGAATAATTATTCAAAAAAGAGATATGTGGAAAAGTAGTACCACATGTTCACGTTGTCGAATTTTTAAAAAAGGGATTGTCATGTGCTCACATGCTTGTTATTTTAAAGCCGAAGTATAAGATAAATAAATGATAAGTATATTTGTGCAGAAATTCCTGATCTAGAAAAGTATTCTGAACTATATGAGTTGGTAAAGAAACATATGATGCACAGACCATGTGGAGGAAATAAATGCATCGATGGTTAAAGATAAGTGCAAATGTCACTACCCAAGACTGTATTGTGAAATAACTATACAAGGAAATGATGGTTGCCCGACTTATTGAAGAAGGGAAAATGGATAATTAATTCAAGTTCGCAATGCACAGTTAGATAACCAGTGGGCAATTACTTGCAACACACATTTATTATATAGATATAATAGTCGTATGAATGTAGAAATATGTTCTGGAGCAAAATATGTGAAGTGTTTGTACAAGTACATCTATAAAAGGTCATGATAAAGTGACGGTTAATGTGGCACAAAATGATGACAAAACCACCATTGACGAAATTAAACAATATCCAGATGCACGGCGAATTTCTGCTCAAGAAGCTATGGCGATAAACTTTAATAGGTAAAAAGCAACTACCCATCTAACCTGCTTGCCTTGGGACCTCGTTTAGCATTTAGCTCTGAGGAAAACATTCGATCATTAACCTCACAATAGTAGAGCAAAAACAGCTAGACACTGACCACTAAGACTACAAAACTAGTAGTTCAATTCTAATAACACACACACGCGCGCACGCGCGCGCGCGCGCGCACACACACATATATATATTCAATTCACACATATGAATATATATAAAAATTCGGGGGCCCTGGCTGTCTAGGGGCTCGGTGCAGCGGCACCACCCCGACAAAGGATGCTCTGCAGGTTTATTAACCTAGTAATTGATGCAGTTTTCTAAACAAGGTAGTTTTAGGATAGCTTTTATCCATGTCCAAGATTAGAATCTTTAGTAGGTCAAAACTGTAAGTCCTTTTGTTTCTTCTTGTTACCTATTTCCTTATTATATGTGTGTTTATTGATGCAATCACATTCTTTACTACACCTGAATCTATTAAATTTCTTAACTCCTTTAGATTTCCAACATTGTACTGTAAAATCATATTAAATTAAGCTTGTTTAATACACACATTCTTCCTTGAATCATACTCATGATTATCTTTCTATTTTGTTTAATTTAGTGTATTTAATGTTCACTGACAATTCGTGATGGATTCTACTTAACATCTCGAGTTCAAGCCTGAGATTGGTATGAAATTTGATAGTTTAGAGAAGGCATGGAAGTTTTGGGTTGAATACGATGGGAAATCAGGTTTTGGAGTTAGAAAGCAATATACTAACAAGAATGAGAACGCATATTTTATTACTTCATACAAATATGTTTGTTGCAAATAGGGCGTTCGTAAAGAAGAAAAAAGGGATTCTTTGACCCCTCAGCCCTTGGCTTGAGACTCGAACAGATTGTAAAGTACGACTGGGAGTCAAACATGGTGATGGTAAGTATAAAATTTATGAGTTTATCAAAGATCATAATCAACCACTCCATCTTTGAGATACGGTTCATCGGTTGGCTTCCTAACATAATGTCACAGAAGTTCAAGCACATGAGATTGATATGGCAAAGGATGTAGGCCTTAACATAAATCAACATTTCAGTTGATGAGTACGCAGGCAAGGGGAAGGGTCAACCTTGGTTATACCAAGATAGATGCTAAAAATTATATCTGATCCAACAGACATAAAAGCATAGTGTATGGGGAAGTTGGTTGTCTAATGCGATATTTTCAGCAACAATTATCTAAAAATCTATCATTTTATCACGCTAATCAAATGGATATGGAAGAACATATAAGTAATGTTTTAGGCCGATGCAAGAATGTTGATTGATTATAAGTACTTTGGTGATGTTGTGTCACTAGATACCACATATTATATGAACTGTGAACATTGATCACTTGCTATATTTTCTGGGTTCAATCATCATAGAGGAGCGGTGATTTTTTGTGCAACAATTTTATATGAAGAGACTATGACATCATTCAAATAGTTGTTAAGCAAAAAAAGACCTCTTACCATCTTCACTGACCAGGATCAAGCTATAGCAAAAGCCTAATACGAGGTGATGCATACATTTCGTGCATTGGGCACATGGCACTTAATGCAGAATGGGAACAAGCACTTGGTTTTTTTATTTTAATGAAGAATGAGTCACATTTCTTAAGTGATTTAAGAGGTGTGTGTATGGTATTGAAGATGAGACCAAATTGAGGAAGCATGGAGTGTCTTACCAAAGAAATTTAATATTTGCAATCTAATTACAATGTAAAAGAGAAATAAGTTCTTACTTACATGAAGATTGTTTTTATGCTTAGTATGAGGAGCATACAACGTAGTAAGAGTGTCAATTCTGATATCAATCATTGTATGAATCCTGTGAAAATTTTATGCACTTTGAATGGGTCTTGGAGGAGAAGTGGTATAATGAGTTACTACGCGAATTTGATACACATTAAAAGTTGCCAAGATTAAAAATAGAGAGTTCTACTATGTTGAACCAGCTTTCCGAGATTTATACCCCTCCTATCTTTCACCTATTTCAGATAGAGTGTTTTGTTTGTTGCTGCCTATATAAAATATTAAAATGAAACCCATTCATTATTCGAATATGTTGTTAGGTTAATTTATAAGAAAAGAGAATGGAGGGTGACATTTTATCCCAACATCGAGATGATTTATGTAGTCGCTATAAATTTGAGATGGCTAGATTATTGTGTTATCATGCTGTGAAAGTATATAATGTGATGGATGTAAAACTACTTCCTTAGGATTATGTTTTGAAGAGGTGGACAAGAGAAGCTAAGTTACAAAGTACAAAACGATATAGGAAAGTCTGTATATTGCTTCGATTGGCAACCAAAGTATCTCTTTAGCCATCAACTTTCTTCATAAGATGGTATGTGATCTAAACAAACAAGCCATGGAAATACGTTCAGCATAATAGAGTCAAGACACTAATATTAGTACCAAGAAATCAGCGACTGGACCTTCCATGACACAACCAAAGGGATTGAAGAAGAAAATCGATTTGAAAAAGTCAAGACGACTGAAGAGTAGAACTTCAACCCAGAAAAGAAAAAAAAAGCAACTTTGAGCTTTAAGGGGTGTGTGTGTGTATATTTATATATTATTGACATTTTAGGGTAAAAATATTTTCTTGATTTCTTTTTTTAATCATTTTAGGATATTGGAGCACAAAATGGACTGCCAACATCTTGCTCGCCACATTTGATGCCTTTTAGATGTGTTCAAACAATGAAAATTTAATTCAATTACACCGAATTCTTTATGGTATGAGTGAAGATTCATATCTTATAGTATTATAGTAATAAAAGAAAATCAAATAACTTATAATTTATGTTGTTTTTAATGTAGGTGTTGTTTGACCATCCCCGGTATTCTCTTCAAGACATGGGTTTCAATTGAGATATATCCAATCCTTTTGTGATTAGTTGGGTTTCTTACTAAAGGTATAATGGTGAAAATCTAACATGAATGCTCAAAATGTATAAATTAATAATAAATATTGTGTTTTAATCATAATAAATCATTGGAATGCAACTAAATTCTTATATTGCATTTACCTCTAGGTATCCACTTCAACAAATTAACGCGGTGCTTCGAGCAAGGAAAATGTTTATAGATTTTTTTAACTTTGTAAATTTGTTGTCGACATGTATAAAGTTGAAGTAATCTAGTATTCACAAAAAGTGATATTTTTTTTCTTTTCTTTTTTTATGTTTGGATGTTCTAAACATAATCATTTGGATATGCATACTGCTATTTCAATCATTCTAGTTTTTTTTTTTATTGCATATCTTTCATTCCAATATACATATGTGTGTGTGTGTATGTATATATAAAATCAAATAACAAGAAAAGATTAAAAATTACTCAAAGTTAATGTTGTACAAGTACTAGGTGCTAGCCAGGTGGTAGACTGAGATTAAGTGACTAGTTGAGGCCTGGGGGGACAGAGCAACAATCAATGGAAACCTAACGCCTAGATAAAGACTAGTCGAAACTAATAAAAAAGTTTCGAAACTGACCCCAAAAGATCAGAAGAAAGATAAAATAGCTAAAGAAGAGAAAAATATAGATAATAAGTGCTGGAAATGAAGAAAGGGAAAAAAAAATTGAAGGTGTAACTAGGGGTGGTTCGGTACGGTATACCGTACCGAATTGCCCATACCGTTACCTTACCGAAATTTTCGGTACGCCGAAAATCTATACCGTTACCATACCGAAAATTTCGGTATACCGAAATTCGGCATACCGAAAATTCGGTATGATATCGGTAAATACCGATACCGTACCGAAAATTCGGTATACCGAATTGTGTATCGGTATCGGTATATACCGATCCATACCGTTGATTTTGGTATACCGAAGTTTCGGTATACCAAAAATTTACGGTATACCGTTAGGAATTTGATATACCGAAATACCGAACTACCAAAATACCAAAAAAAATTCGGTATACCGATATATACCGAAAATACCGAACTTTTTTCGGTATTCGGTATATACCGAAATACCGAAAATTTCAAATTATCATACCGTTACCGTACCGAAAATTTCCGGTACGGTATCATACCGTACCGAAAATTCGGTATACCGAAAATTTCGGTATTTTCGGTAATTTTTCGATACGGTATGTGTGGTATTTCGGCATTTCGGTATTTTTCCCCACCCCTAGGTGTAACATTAATTGAGTTATGTTGCTGCTAAAAAGAAAAAGTAAAAAATATATTAATAATCAAATGTTGGTTTGCAGAAGAAAAAGAGAAAAAAAAAAATAAAAAAAAAAAAGGAAAACCAACTTAAAACTACATTGTTTAGAAAACTGCATCAATTGAAGGACTATTAAACTTGTATGATCGCCCCACACAAATGCTATAAAACTAGCCTTAACCGCGCCCCAACAAATTACAAAGGCTGAAGTACAGCCTTTCGTCATTGCATTTTGACACTCAATAAAAAAGATCAGGTATGACACTATGCATAATGTGGTCCACATCGATGAAAAATGGTTTTATATGCAAAGGACCCCAAGAGAACATACAAGTTGCAAGAAGAATCCGAACCGTACAGGTCATGCAAAAGCAAACATTACATCCCAAAGTTAATGTTCATGTGTGCAGTTGCAAGGCCAGTATTCTCAAGCTAAGGCTCGGTTGAGTTTGATGGGGAAATTAGGATTTTCACATTCACAACACAAGAATTGGCAAGGAGAAACGGTCGGAACAGAGCTAGAGGTACTCTTGTGACTAAACCAATAGAATCAATCACAAAAGAGGTTATCAAGTAATGCATGTTTTTTTCTACAGATTATACCAGCTATAAAAGCAAAATGACCATAAAATGCAAGCAAGCACATCATCATACAACAAGATAATGCTAAGCCACATATCAGCAACTTAGATGCAAAATTTAGACATGTTGCTTCAGCAGATGGATTTCAAATGCAACTAGTTTGCCAGCCCCCTAATTCCCCAGACACTATGTGTTGGACCTGGGCTATTTTAGGGCCATTCAGTTACTACAAGTTGAGAAACCGTCATCTACTGTGGAATAGTTCGTCTCAAATGTTTTGAAGTCTTTTGAAGACTTGGAGGTAAAAAAACTAAACAATGTTTTCCAAAGTTTACAAGGCTGAATGATTGAAATTATGAAGACAAAGGGACACAACTGCTACAGGGTGCCTCACATGGGAAATGCAACTTTAAAAAGACAGTTGAATCTGCCAATTTCATTAGAAGTTGATGATGGGGTAGTAAGAGAAGGCATTGAACATCTAATTGCATGTAAAGAGGCTGCTGAGACTTATGATATTACTGGCTGGAACTCACATTTAGGGTATATATAGGGAGGGTAAGGGTGTAATAACTGAAGTACATTTTGGAGACAATGTTTAAAGCATAAATACAATATTGTGTACATTTTGCTTAGGCTATAAATACTGTCAAATGACTACTTTAGTTCAGTAAGGTTATGTAACCCTCAGAAATTTATCATCATTGGGTTTTCTGTATAAGTTTAAAGCTCTTCATCAAGTGTAAGTATCAAAGGGTCAAATACAACAGAATATGGAAACCAGAGCCTAAACTATCAGTATAAGGGACACCAAACTGGTTGAGTGTCACCTCTTAAGCATCACACAATTTAGGTTGGCATCACACAATTTACCAACATCAACAACACATGAGGACACAATAGTCTACAAAATCAGCATATAAAAGCATCATATAGTTTAGGCTAGCATCACACAATTTACCAACATCAACAACACACCACGACACCATAGTCTATACAATCAACATATAAAAGCATCATATAGTTTGGACCAACAAAGCCATAATAATCACAAGTTACAACATCATTTAGTTTAGACCAGCATCACAAATTAGCATTTTAGTGAGCAGAAGGATACCCTAGCCTAAACTATCAACAGTTCAGAATTGTGCATTTCAAAATTGTGCACCATAAATCTCAAAATCAACAGCAAATCTCTCCATATGAGCTTAAACCCTAGCCAAACAAATTAGCCGACCGAATGTGTTATAAGAACATATTATCGATATAATTACACCAAAATTCAGCATATCCCCCACAAATTTCACACAACCAACGCTTCTTAAAGAATAGAGCACACATGCACAAAAAACTCCAAATAAATTGCTCAAAAAGGGAGACAGCAACGCAAATCGCATATTGGATCAAGAAAACCACAAAATAACTCCACAAACACAATAGATGTGGCAGAAACAGAATCACCTTGGAAAAAATCGGGAACCAAAGGGTCAAATGATTCCTGAAATGCTCTCTTTTTTCCTTAGAATCGAACCACAAACTCATCCCGGTCCTTGGATCCGCCTTGATTACTTCAGGAATGCAAATTCCACCTTGAATCTCGAACGGGAAACTCAGATCCGACTCGAGGTCTGGCATCTTCACGTCTGGAGAATGTGGATCATCAGGGATAAATTGAGTTTTGAGGACAATGGTTTCCTTAGAATCAGCGATAACTCGCTCAAAATCACAAGAATCATTCATGGAATCGGTTCGCATTTTCTGGATCGAAAAAAGGGATTTTCCGACAACAAATGGCTGGATTTGTGTAATGATGGAAGATGATGAGATGAAGGTTGTGTGTGAAGGGGGATATGGCGATGATTTGGCTAGGGTTTTCAGTTTAGAAGAGCGATGCGGCTGGCTTGGTGTGAGAGAGCAGGGTGAAGACAAAAAGAATGAATTTTAGGGTTCATGAGAGAGAGAGAGAGAGAGAGAGAGAGAGAGAGAGAGAGAGAGAGAGAGAGAGAGAGAGATTGCTTTGGATCTAGAATGATCCAAAGCAGTTTGAGAGATGGACAGTTGGGTATTGGGTTGGGCAGGATAGTGGTTTTAGGAATCAACAGTATAGTTGGTGGTTTGGGTTTTGGTTATGGGTTTTTAAATAGATTAAGATTTGGGTTTGGGTTAAGAAAATTATGGATTTTAATTAGTGTAGAAATAGGATTTAGTAATGACATTTTTGTGAATAGGGTAATATTTGGGGGTGGAAATTGTGAGAAATATTTTCATTTTAAGGGGTGTGCAAGATTAGATGGGACGGACGAAAATGAAAAGTGTGCAACTTTAGCTGGGACGGAGGTAGTAATATTTAATTGATGATGTAGGACCTATTTTGTGATTTTGCCTCTAATACGTAGCACTGTTCCAAGCCATACAAGTAATACCACCAAAATCGAAGGCATTGTTAATACATGTAGGAACAGTGAAAAAGTGTTGGACTTGTACTTTATACTGGGCTTGAGGTGTCAATAGTATTTGATACCAAACGAGGTATTAGCTGGTATAAGTCGACACTATTCATCACTATACACACCTTATACCACCTTATACAAGCAACCAGATTAGCCCTTACGAAATAAGATTTTTTTTTAATTTTGGAATGAAAAGAGTAAAACAATGTAAACCCCAACACTTACAAATAATTAAGGGTGTCAAATAGGTAGAGCTGGCAATTCGGGCGGCCCGACTGGTCTGGGTCGGGCTCAGTCGAGCCAATGGATAGTTTCGGATCGAGAAATGCTAGGTTTAACCCGACGAACCTCGGGTCAGAGAAGTTCACCAATGAATTTTTCCTTTTCTTTTTCGTTACCCTAACCATGAAGGAGAATTATATATTGAGGCGAACTTCAGGTTAATTCTCTTAAGAAAAAGTCTAAAGAGAATAGTTCGGTTTAATTTTATCTACCCTAAGGGGGAGCCTAGATTATTATGTAAGGTTTTATCCGAATTTTAGCATTTATTCTGGGTCGGAAGGATAACCTGACTTTCTATTTTCACCAGGATAACGCTAGATAAAGTTAGATAAAATATCACTATCCTAAATTATCTACCAAAATAAACGGAGCCAAAGAGGAGAAGTAATCATAGATAGACCCGTCCAAAGAAAATCTGTGACAGAAGTATTCACATTACAAAGTGGCCCATTAAGCACATAAATATAAGAACAACGACATGGAAGTTTACTAAAAACTCAATATAGTTTGTCCTTAATACTAATAAACTCCAAAAAACACTTATGTATCAAGAAATAAATATGCTAAAGGATTGCGTCTTATGTGCTCCTATTTCATCGTAGCAATTTATAGGTATAACTTAGTCCGATTAATTTGGTAACATACACCAACAATGAGCTAATTAACTAAAAAAAAAAAATCAATTATATCGGGCCGGCCCCAGCAAAAAAAGCTAGTTCGGGCCGGGCCAAAAAAACCCGAATTTTTTCGGACCTCTAATATTCAGGCCCAGCCAACTCTATATTTCGGGCTAAACGGGTCGGCCCATCGTGCGGGGCCTGTTTTGCTAGCTCTACAATTAGGTGGGATTGCAGGTTTGTGTTTTGGAATGAGAGCGCTATTATAAACAATTTATAAGAACCCTTGTATATTTATTTGAATTACGAAGTGACCACCAACCTAATTTAAAATCGATAAATATAAATTAAATTCTATGAAAAAGTAAAATTTTAGTTGAAAGGTCAACTTATAAATTGATCAGCAAAAAACTAAATTGAATTAAAGTCCCCACAAATCATTTTGTTCCTATCCAATAAGAATAAATTAATACAAGTATAACCACAATTTAATTATACAAGTCACAAAACAAGCTGCAACTCTGAAATTAACACAAAACTGAATATAATAATTAAATTTTCATGTTTGTTCTATAGAAGTTGTTAAATCGAGAAATTCTTAATACTTTCTTTATAAGTGGCATTAATCGAAAAATATCTTTTTGGATTTTGTTGTATTTTGTCAGATTAGACTTTGGTAGAGATTGATGACTTTATGACAAGTTTGACAAGGAAGATAACAAGAAAAGATCTTGCACCAAATCATTCCATAAGAGAGAACATCATATCCCAAGAATCAAGGGAATAATGTCAAAACTTATCTTTTGAACAAAGATTCACCAAGAAACAAGATGAAAAAATAATCAAGGTTGACACGAGAGAAGGCTGGAGACTTTGTGCTATTTGCGGCATGCATGATGGAATGAAGTAAGAATGGAATGGTTAATACTACCTCCATTTCTGATCCTATGATTGGTAAGACTTATTTTTGGGAATCAACATTCCCATATATATGAATCATGATTCCTTAAATATGGATTTAGTGATTCCACTTATACCCCATGTTATTGTATATTCCTAATTATTTTGGAATGAAATTGAATCAATTAAGGAAAACTTATTTCATTCATGGTGCATTGTTTTTTAATATCAATCAAATGAATTATTATTCTTCTATCATTCATTTTCCTTACTCATTCATTTCATGAATTCATTCCATTCCTTTTTAATTTCATTCGACCATACCAAGTATGTCGTTAGTGTGTGTCCAAAGAAATGAATTGTAACTAGAAAAGTTAGATTACTATAATCATACTCGGGTGAGTGCGTGATAGTTTATAGATTGATGTTCTGCCCATATAAAAACATCGACTAGTTGGTAAAGGCAATTTCGAGAGAATATTATTAGATGGGTTTGGGAGAACTCATTGTGCAGTAGAAGAGATTCCGTGCATCAAGTCCGTCTAGGAGACCAGGAAGCTAGGCAAGCAGTTAGGGGGAGTGTGTATAGGGTTGGCAGAGAAAGTCCTGAAGTCTGGAGGTCCAAATTGTACTTGTGCACACCATTTTCTCTAATGAAAAAAGACTGAGAGGAAGAAGGATTCTTCCTTGAAGTTTTATTCATATTCTTGTTACTGTTGTCTTATGTTCTTACTTCACATGAACTTTACATGCGTACTTAATTATTTTGTTCATGTTCCTTGTCAAGTTGTACTTTTTACATTAATTCAATTCAATTCATTTGTGACCCGAACGTATTTAGGATCAACTCTAATCCTTTACATTTGAATTCGATCATTCTTCCTAAATTGCCACCCAGCTAACAACATAAGGAATCACCAACTTTGTAAATAAATAAACATAAGGAATCACTAAAAAGAATAATGAAGTATGAGTACAAAATATAGTTTTGGCCGTACAATTAAATTAAAAGTCGCAAATTCAGAATGTATATAGTACCTACCAAACTGAAGAAAGAATATGTCGGAGTCCAGAACAATCACATGCAGAAGGATCACAACCAAATTGCTCCAAGGTGTCGCAACCAAAAATAAAACATTTATCCCAAATTAGTGCTTCTAATAAAAATATAACTTACAAATTATTTTTCTGTTCAGTTTTCAGTGAGATGGTGGAAGTGGCAAGCAGGACCTTCTACTTCAAATTGTATTTCATCCTCATTTCAACTCAATCAATATATGTCACCTACTTGTTTCTGATGTCAACATGATATCATCTTGTATACGTGGCATGTATTAGTATAGTTGGAATAGTAGATGAAACACTACTTGAAATGATCCAGTTCGGTGGAGCGGGGAGGTGGGCCCTACCCCTTAATCTTCACCATAAATTAGTAAATCTCATTAGCCTACTGTGGCCTAGGCATATGGTTTAGGTAATTTGATTTAGTTTTTCTTTAATGAGTTGATTTATCCAAAAGAAAAAAAAAAGGGGGGAGAGCAACAGAGTAAATGAGATTCTTCAGTTTTATTGGTATTTCAGACTAATCACCACAATTCATGTGTATCTATAACAACTTTAAATAACATATGACATGTATTTGCTATTTTAAAATACTAGATGAAACACAATTTGTATTAACTCAAGATAAATGAGTCGAGCTTGAGACTCAAATAGATATCGAGTTTGAGCTTATTGATACTCGGCTCGACAAACTCATGAGCTTAATCGAGTTTGTGCTATATTACTAGGTTACCCTTTTGAGTTGAAATAATTATAGATATATCTTAGTTCTAAATTAAATAAGGTGAAATCCTAAGGTCTCCATTAACAACCCATTGTACTATAATTAACATTTTTAATTTTAATGTAATTTTTATATTTTGTATCAATCGAGTTGAGCCGAGTCAATCTCGGGCTCAACGAGTTTCTACCGAACCGAACTCAAATTAAAAGAAAAATAAACTTAATCGAGCTCGAACCTACCAGTACTCGACTTGGTTACTCCCCTCATCCTACACAAAGGTTCTATTGCAACAATATTTTTCGTTCAAAATAAGGATTACATTACCAGAGTTGAAATCTTTAAGCCAAAATAAGTTATTCATAAATATAGGGGTGTATTTGCCTCAGTAAATTTAGGAAACTAAATTTTAATAAAATAAGTTTATGAACTTCTTCAATCAGGTTTAACTTAGCATTCTCCAATCTCAAGCAAATATACCGTAGATGTTTGAATAAATTGTAAATTAATTTGATTGAAATAAAATGTTAGATTTTGACAGGTAGGGTGAGTAAAAATAAATTTGCAAGTGTATAGGCGGTGGGGTCGAGAAAGGATTGGAGTGTGATTTAATCTGACAATGGAACGGGACAGTATGGTGGGGATGAGCACACTGGAACTGATCTGTATATGATGCCACTTCAATTGATAAGACTGGACACGAGACTATTGTACCAGAAACAATTGGTGTCATGTGTCAACGCCGTTAGATTTTTTATAATTGCACTTGCATTTATTATAACCTGTTACCTTGTCTTTGTCACATAATTATAAATAATACTAGCACTACGCACGTGCGTTGCACGTGGTTATAATTTTTTACTATTTTTTAATAAAAAAATTATTTTGTAAGTAAAATAATTGTACATTGTGATCACTATAATATATATACACAATCTCGTAGATTATTCAATATAATAAAAATTAATTCGTAGGACAAACATAATTTTGAATCAACTAAAAATTAAAAGAATCACAAAAGAGAAATAGAAAAGTTAAATAACTTTAGTCTTAATAAAACAAGTTATAATAATTAACGTTAAATGATTCATATAAAATGACATACCATGATATAATGTAGAAATATATAGTCTTACAAAATTTTCTATTATACATGTAAAGTTTGATTTATTCAAATTACTGTTTACTTCTTATTATACAGAGACTTGATCATCATTAATATATCTTGAATAAAGTTATACAATGATTGGAAAACTATATACGTAATAATGAGACATATATTTTTATGTTTTGCACCAAATCACTGGCATTAATTTGAAGAAAAATACATTTTTAATTGTCTTGTTACATCATCAACTGACATCCATAAGTTAATTATTTGTTATATACACACAAACTATCAGGGTCTAACGTACTTTTCTATAATTCTCTAATAAATAATTTCGATTTCAACATACATTTGCACATGAAATTCTTTACATATTTTAATGTGTGGAAAAACTTCCAACAATTTAGTATCAAGGTCCAACATCCAACTTTTGTTATGAATGTCATTTTCTAATTTTTTCTATTATTATTAAGTATACACTACAAGGAAAAGGGTCTTTTGAAACCATAAAAAAGTGGTCTCAAATAGTGAGTATTTGCCACAACTTAAGCAAAGTGGTCTCAAATAATGAGTATTTGTCACAACTTATGAGTATTTGTCACAACTTTATTGTCGTCTCAAAAACTCGGTCGCAAATAATATATTTGTGACCACAAAAGTGGTCTCAAATGCGTCTCAAATATTTTTTGCAACAACTAATTGTCTCTAAAAGTAGTGTTAAAGTTGTCTCAAATAATTTGTAGAGAGATTTGTGACAACAAGTGGTCACAAATAACTTATTATTAGTGACCACACTTATGGTGTCAAAAAGTCTTATACAAAAGACTTCTTTTATTGTAGTGATAACCCTCTTTAATATAATTTACTAATCGATTTAAGATTGCTTATTTCAATTTCCCTTAATTATTTTCTCAATGCAACGTCGAAATTTAAAAATTATGTGCAATTTAAAATAAAAATCCTACTATAGTAGTAATTACAAAATTATTAATATTTTTTTATGGAAGGTTGATACATAGTGTCTCACAATCTTCATTCAAGACACATACTACAATCCATATAAAATATAATAAATGTTTTAACTAATTTGTAATGTCTTTAATTCCTTATTTAGTTATAGTGAAATACTCCTAATTTTTCAAGCATTGCACATCCATTTAAAAGTCTTACATATACAGTTTAAACCACGCATTCCGATTTTATTTCTCTCATTTTATTCTTTATTTAGACTGTACAATACTCTATTCGACGTAATTATTTTTTTATCTAATCTATTGTCAAGTTAATATTAACATTTACATTTCACTGTCTTTATTTTTCAGCATATTTTAATTTAATTATGTGACACTCATTCACATAGTACAATTTTTGAATTACTCACAGTACAACTTAATTCATTATTTCTTTGTGGTTTTTTTCATATTCTTTATTGTACCCTATAATTTATATAGCATAGTAAGTTCCTTTATCAAGTTATTACATATGCTTAATATATATATATATATACACACATATATATATAATATTTTTATTGATTTAATAATTTATTTAATGTTAGATCTTAAATATTTAAAAGAATCTGGTGCAACTATTCATGTCCACTAATTTTTACGTTTGCCATTTTATTATTTATATTATTAGTACAATAAAATTTCACACCTCGATCTAAACTCCAATTACTATAAACCTTGTTATTTTTATGTCTCAAATTTTCTAACATAACAGTTTTTTCTTTGGTCTACTAAAATTACATCACTTATTAAAAGTATTTCATTAGTGAGTATGTTTGTAGGTGTGTAAGGTATGTGATTAAAAATGATGTTCAACTTATAGATTTATTTGAATAAAACCGATCCATTGTATAGACCAGTAGTATTTAAATTTACACAATATCACTACCGATGCATTTATAGTGTTTATATCTTCATATATATCTTTTACTGATTTCATATATAAGCTACTTTTACCACTTTTCTCCCCTTTTTTTCATCTTATATATATATATGACATTATCATATACTTTTTGAATTCAATAAAATTCGTAAATCAATTATTATTTTCTCTTGTTGTAATGTTTATAAATGCTACTTATGAAGTATATCGATTTCATTAATCTACTCATTTCTTGCAAGCATAATAATTCGATTTATATTTACTTAGTAATGCTCATACAAAAAAATTTAGTGTGTAAACATATATATTGCTAGTTTAATCTAAATTTAAACAGTAAAGCTAAATGTATCCCTAGTTTAATCCAAATTTTGAAATACTACATTGTAATAATTAATTTGTATGGACATCTAACTGCATATATATATAATTTTTGTTTTTGTATTCTTTTCTCATATATCTGACTCTTTCATATTAGTTTATTATTTGATTTTTCAATTATATTATCTAGACTCGTCTATTATAATTTTCTTTATAATGAAAAATCACTTAGACCCTTTAATAATTATAATTTTTACATTAGTTTTTTTATAATTTTGTTCATTATGTTAATAAAGTTATATCTACTAATAATAATGTCTATTCATAAGTTTGTGTTATATTTCTTCACAATGTATTTTCTCACTTGTATTCATTTTATCATCATATAGTTCTTATTCAATTTTTTTGACATTATTTTCTATTGTTGGACTTTAATAAAGTGGTATGCACAAAAAAACATACAATTTCCTATTATGTCTTTTTACTCACTCAAAAGTTAATTTTAAAATATAATCTCAGCAATTTCACATGCAAGTCATTTTATTCTTTGATTTCAGTACTTGCTTCAAGTTTATATTATAATGAAGTTTAGTTACTATTCGCATTAAGCTCTAACACTTGATCAATTCAATAATTTACACTTTAGTCCAAATATTCTATATTCAAATTTTATTTTTTCATTAGATAACTTATATAACTTCTATTATTGTTTCTTATTAGTGTTGTAATAATGATACTTCAGTAATTTAAAAAAATAGGGAGATTATTGCAAGTAGCAAATTTATAATATTCAAATAAATTGTTACTCTTAGATAAGTATTATTCTAATTTATATTTATAATCAGAGTTGGCTATTTTATTTATGATCAAACACTATATAAGAATTTGTCAATAATTTATACATAGTAACATAAATCATTGTGAATCATTTATATATTGTTCTGACATATAATGTTTACATTTTTTAAATAGTCTAAACGATTTATTTTAATCTCATCTATTTTTTTTTCAAAAAATTCTTTTATGGCATTTTTTAATTTAACTTTCTATCATTTTTATATAATAAAAAAAAATAAGTACGATCATATGTCAATAATCGTGTGCCTATTATTCGACTATGAAGTCAAACTCATAACTATTGAAATCATATTAAACTTTTACATTTTACATATTTTAAATATTTTATCATGTCAGTATCATTAATCTTGAGTCACTCATATATTGTGAAAAATTAAATATTATATAATGCACTATTGTTGTTTTGTTATAGTTATTGGAATGAGTATATAAATGTTATATCTACGTATCGTACCTAAATTAAAAAAAAAAGTAAACTAAAAAAATTATCTCCAGAAATTTAAAGATGATAAATTAAATCAATAAGAGCTTTCACTATTATTCATTGTTCTAATTTTTATGTATATGATTTTTTCTTCTTGTTGCTAATCCTAAAATCTATTAGTACCTTTTCGCCATGAAAACACAAAAACTTAATATAATATTCAATACCTAAATACCTTTATGGTATACCACTATTGTAATTTAAGATTCTTGTGGTGATTTACCAAACAAAGGAGTCAAAGTTTGGAGCTATTAAACTTCTACTAAACTATGTTTAATTTTCTATAACTTTTATACATATTCATATAAATATCTTTTGTGTACATTTCAATTATTTAATATTTTGAGAATCATAAACTAAAGTACTTTAATATTCATATCTTATATTCTTATTCCTTCTTAGTAATATACATTATATTATTTTTTAATTTGTTTATATACTTTCTTCGGTTCTCATAAATTTCATATAGTTATTCTAATTGGATTCTTTTATGATTGTAGAGAAATGAGAAAGATCGATTCACAAAAATTTAAGAGTAAATAAAAGGAATATATGATACATTATAGTTGTCTTATCAATTTTTTATTTTGGTTATGGTTAGTAGAATGAGTATATATATATATATATATATATATATATATATATATATATATACTAAAAGTAAAAAAAAATATCTCTAAAATGAAAAATGATAAATAAGCGCTTTTAATATTATTCAATTGTTCTAATTTTTATGTATATAGTTTTTTTTCTTGTTTTTGCTAATCATAAAATCTTTTAGTATTTTTTTCACAATAAAAACACCAAAACTTGATAGTTTTGCAAACATTTAATATCTAAATGACTCTAAAGTACCACTATTTGAAATTAAAAGTCTTGGAATCATTATCCTAGTAAAAAAATCAAACTTCGGAGTTACTAAAGTCATTATAATATGTTTAAATTTCTATAATTTTCTTATAAATACATAAATATCTTTTGTGTAACTTCAATTATTCAATATCATGAGAATCATATACTAAAGTAATTTTACTTATTATAAGTACATTTGTGCTAATTGGTCTTTCTCCTTTCTCTTCAATTATAGACGAAACCAATTAGAAAAATTATCAGAAATTTATGAAGAATCGAATAAAATATAAAGAATAATATAATGTATTTTACTACAAAGGAATAATAATATAAGATGTTATGAATATTTAAGTTCAACTTATGTCACCAGTTGAACTATATATTATATGAAATGTGACAGAAAATTTCAGAAGTTGAGACTTGAGAGAGAGATGAATTTTTATTATAAAATGGATCTTACTAAATAAATAAAACTTTAAAAAATAAAGTTACTAAATTAGCGTTAAAAATTTACTAATTAATTTCTTTTTCTAGAATTTTATTTTTTGACAATTATATAAAAGAATCTCAGTATAAAAGAGATAAGAAATTTAAAAAGAAACTTAAAAATAAAAATAATAATGTAATGTATATCATAAAAAAATATATATATATAGAATATGATTAATAGGTAGGTTCAACTTATGCCATTAGATGAATTATATATCATATCCCTTAATTTTTGTAGGGTATCATATCCATGAATTGATAGATGAATTATATAGGACGTACTCTAACCAAATAAATAAAACTTTGAGAATATAGTTGATAAACTAACCTTAAAAACTAAAATTCATTAATGATATAATAGGCAAGTCAAATTTTATCTAACCATAAAATTTTAAAGATATAGTTTAGAAATAAAACTTTAAGATATAGTTACCAAATTAACCTTAAAAATTGAAATTCATTAAGGATATAATAGGCATATCAAAATTTGTAAGAAACAACTCACACTTTTATAATAGAAGTAGATATTCTCAAACAATATCATTCGACTAAAATTAGATGTAATGAAAATAAAAGATGAAATGCGAATTAAAATAGAAAATTAAATATGCTTGGTTCCCTTTTTACGTGATCCTTCTGCATTTTCAGCTACATTATCTAATTGCCGTCAAATTAAAAAATCTGTCAAATACTCATTAGCAATTATTTTTCACATGGCAACAATTTAATAATAGAACATAAGATATAGAGAAGTTATGCAGGAGAGAATCTGAATCGAAATTGAATTATGGAAACTAATTTAAACTCAATTAGAATTGATAGAGTAGGCAAAATTTATGAAACCTTTGCGTGCGCCTGTAGTTTATACCACATAATTTCAAATTATTATAATTTTATGATCATTGATATTTATTTCATGAACGGTGTGTTAATTTTAATAAAATCAAACAAGCTTAGTATATTTATAGTCAAATTAAATATTATTATCTCCGTCACGGTTAATTTTGCACACTTTTTGTTTTTGTCCATTTCAGATGAACTTGCACACTCCTTAAAAAGAAAAGTTATAACACAATCTCTACCCTCAAAATCTCCACCCTCTATCTTCATCCTCAATCCACCTTTAAAAAGTCAACAAAATCCCCAAAAATAACTTCTTAATACTTGAGTCAACTCTCTCAGTGCAAGATTAGCCGGCATGAAGGTAGTATATCTCAAAATTAAACTCAACCAGAAAATAAATTAGTTTATAACGATGGCTAGTACAACTATTGAGCCACGATATCTAGATGTCAAATGAGTTGGAGGGAATTGGCTAGATTGGTGTTCGCATTAGTATGATTGTCTAACGGGTTGAATTTGAACCAAGCTCGTGGTTTTGGGTCTCCTAAACAATATAAGGGTCCAACTCGGCACACGAGCTATATGTATGATACATAGTAAAGTTTAAGAGCTAGCGACAATTATAATTTAGTTATACATTAATTCTCATATATATCAGGTGCACACATTTTAGATCTATGTAATTCATGTTAAAATGGTGGGTCCACAAAACAATTTATATCGAAATGTATTAGTTGTTCTGCAGAAATGTATTACCTTCCAACATATCTTTCTTCAGAAAAGGTAATATATTTCAGTATAAACACTAACACATTTTCACGATGATAACTTTCTTTAGAACAAATAATATCTTCAGCATAAACACTAATTTGCATAAAAAGTTACCCATGCCAGGATTTCATTAATGTAACTGGTGTACAAGACAACTACTCCCAATTATATCCTATAAGTTAAAGATATATCAAAACTTAGCTACAACAAAATATATATATATATATATATATATATATATATATATATATATATAATATTTTATGTCGTTTCAAAGTTTAAGCAAAATCTAAAAAAAAAAATTCAAATTAGTACTGTATAGGCATTATTTAGAAATGATTGTCCTTGTACGATATTTGTTTAGTGATATGATAATCAAAATAATATAAGATCTTCTGATACCTTAAGACTCTAATAATAGTTATAGGATGTATATTAATTCCATATCGATACTTTATTAGATATTAGTTAAAGTTATATGTTCATTCCAAGCTTAACAAAATAAAGGTAATAAAATCTTTAAATTTTTAAAAAAATTAAATTTAAAAATAAATAAATTTATGCACTAAATTATAACCTAGTAAACCGTAAGTACACGGTGCTAATGTAGCTAGTGGCAAATAAGGTCGATCCCACAAGGTTTGTTCCTATGTCTAACTTAATACCCTAACTTTAATACTTCTACCCTATCTAGACTCTCGAATAAGTGATTGAGTTTTATATATTCAAAAACCTAAATTGCATAAATTAACTAATTAAATAAGAATTACTTAGCAAACAAGAAATCAGAAAGCAAGGAAAATTCAGATGAGATTAAGACGTATTCTAGGACTTTGATTTCAATTACGATTTTCTATGTATGATTATCCTAAATTCTAGACTTTTAAACCAATCCTATCGTTTATTAGACGACGCTTATGTTGATTAACCTCTCTCGGGGATGATGCTAATATGTTGATCAATTTGGAATAATCACCCTCTCAAGCTAACTAAACCTAAAGACTCCCAAAGGTATCTAAACAAATGCGTTCGTAAACACCTTACTCCTTTCGGACGAATATTGATATTTACGCTATGTGTTGTAAGTATATTAATGAAACTCTCCTCTCTGACGTCGAATCATTAAACTAATATATAATAATCAAGTGATCAATTTGAAAATATCATGAGAATAAAACAAACACATAGATAAAATTAACGATAATAACTAAGTTAAGAATTAAAACGAATAAATCAAAATATAGTACTTTCGTAATCTACTTTCTAATCCTAGAACAGAAGATGTCTAGCTACTCATGTCTAGAGTTAAAAACCAATGTATTTCATGGACAAACATAATTGGTAAATAACAAAAAGAAAAAGAAGTAAAAAGCCCGCTTCTTGATCTCGATCTTCGTATCGGGGTTCCTTGCTCTTCGATCTCGCCTCCAAAGTATTTTTCAATGATCCAAGTCTCATAAGTTGAGGTAGACTAGGGTTGAAATGGGCTCAAAATAAGTCAAAATGCGTATAAAAAAAATATTGCCACCAAACCGAGTCACTTTAGCGCCTTGCCCGAGTTGAGTGGTTCTGCCCTTGCGTGAGTTTTGCAACTTCTCGGCCTCGACCGAATCGGTGCATTCTACCCAATGCTGAAAATTCCTCATATTATGACTCGACCGAGTCCATTTCTAGCCTCGACCGAGTTGGCTTGTTCTAACTCTACTTCATATTTTCTTTGTTTCTTCCCATCATCTTGTTCGTCTCTTATCAAAACTTCGTCCAAACGGACTTTTTGGCATATAATTTCGTGATTAATATTAAAAGTTTAAAACAAGTACAAACACGTCATATAGCCAATATAACGAATTTAAGCACATAACGGCTAAGTACACATGTAAATGATACAAAATATACTCCTAAATCGACCTAAAATACATGTATACGAGACGTGTATCGATAATATTTTTTAATTATTTTATATATAAATTACTTAGAAATTGTGTCATTTTTCAATATCCATTTAGTAAAATGGATTTCAAAATAGATTGTTTCAAAAGTATAAGTTCATTTGATAACTAAGAACTCTAGCAATAGCTATAATGTGTCGGTCACTACCTATTTTGACACCTTAAAAGGTAAAATTACTCTTGAAATAAAATCTAAGGAAAAACTAAAAAAATAAATATATAAGATCATTTGACACCTACAGACTCTATTATAGGGTGTCAATTACTATCCATTTCGATATCCTAAAAGGTAAAATTACACTTATGATAAAATCTTAGAGGAAAAAATAAAATTATTAGTTCATGTATAATTTACTTAGAAGTCATGTCCTTTAACGAAATCCGTTTAGTGAAACGGTAATAAAAAGTAACCTCAAAATTATAAGATGATGTCACACCAAGACTCTAGCAATATTTGTATGGTATAAGTTCCTATCTATTTGAATATTCTAATAGGTAAAATTTAACTTATAATAAAAGTTGGGAAAATTTAACCAACAATAAATAAATTTATCTTATACGTTGGTTATAGGTAGAATCATAATTTTGTAATACAACTAATCATTGGATTCAAAATTAAAAAAAATAGAACATCCGAAAATTCGCGCTGAGGGGTGACAATTTATATTTCAAAATTTTAACATCCCCCTTTAAAGGTTGACAAGCAAGAAATCAAATTAAATTCTATTTAAAATTACTTAAAATTTCCTTGAGTGTCTCACAAAGTGAATGAGCATGTAATTTTGATGAAGATGGAAGATAACAAACGAACAATAGATTTAAATTTTAGTGTTTTTATAGTTTCCTGCAAAATAGTGAGTGTCACTAATAAACAGCTGATTTTTTTTTTTTTTATGAAAATTAGCCTTTTTTTATATGGGAAGATCATATATAATATGATATCTAATTCATTTACACTTTTCTACTTGAAATCATCCGGTAGTTAAGATTGAATATCATAGGGATTGAAGGTATGATAAAATTCAAAACGGAGTAGGTCGACTCACTCACATGCGCGACAGTGGCATACAAACATGGTTATGCATGTTGCATGTGTAAGCAGAAGAAGATATCAGCTAATAGAATTGTTATTCTAGCTGAAAAATTAGTGTCGTATTATCATTAGTGCGAACTCATAGTCTAAACCAATAGCAAGCATGCGACAATAGATATAAATAGTATGTGCAAGGCTATTTGTAATTCAGCATTTCATAGTGAAATAAACTTAGTTTTGAGCTCAGAAAATACTTGATAATTTTTAGTTGTGATCTAAAACTTCTATATGGTATCCAGAGCCTAGATTATTCTATGGCATCTACAAAGATTCCGCCAGTAAAGTCCCGCGTGTGGCCTGCCCTCACAGCTAAGACAGAGTCATCTTAAAAAATGTAGGTTATAGCTCGTGACAATGATCAGATTTAGCTTCATGGCTCGGATCATCTACAAATGCACATGGTAACCAGATATAATGGAGTAGGTCGATGCGTAAAGTTGTGCTAGAGAAAACAAGTTATTGTCACTAGACAAGTTCCAATACCATCTGAAGAAGCAACATTTAAGCAATGGCCGAAAGTCGATAACATGGTGATGTCGTGGATCATCAGTTCGTTATCAAATGAGATTTCAGATGCCTTTTTATAGGTGCATTCATCAAAGAAGCTTTGGGATAGCATTACAAGGAGATTTAGGCAGTGCAATGGACCTCAACTTTACCAGATCCAAAGAAAAGTTGCACGCATATCTCAAGGTAGCTCTTCTATAGCCGTTTATTTTACAAAATTGAACAAATTATGGGATGAGATCAACCTGTTGTTACCAATACCTACTTGTAAATGTGAAGCTGGTAAGGCTTGGTTGGAAATTGGCATGAACAACAAGCTCATGCAGTTTCTTATGGGAGTCAACGATTCATACGATGATATAAGAAGTTAGGTTCTAATCATGGACCCTCTACCGGATGTTGATAAGGCATACTCAGTGATTCTAAGAATTGAAAAGCAAAGAAGTGTGAAAGAAGTCTATTATGATGTAGGAGATATTGCTGCAATGTTTACCAGGATAAATACGCAACGCAGAGGAGGAAATGGCCGCATCAATTATACTTTTGGAAACATAGAAAGATGAGGTTTTGGAGCACGAAAAAGTAGGGGATTCGTGTGGAAAAGTTAGGAGGGAAGAGCTAAATTGATATGTGACCATTGCAATGTGTTGGTTTTTTGGGATAATCCATCAAACCTGGAAGCGGGCCGTTATAGAATGGTATCAGAGCAGGACCTCTCCCAGTACGGTGTGGTTCGGGGATAAACCAAGCGGAAGTTGGCGGGCATTTGACGTCCGGGACTAGCGATGGTGGGGAGTGATTATCGGTGCAACGAGGAAGAAAGACACGAACAAGGACAAAGAACGACTCCTGATAGGCTTCTAGGTGAAGGAAAACATGAACGAACTGACCCCACACCCGAAAAAGAAGGGTGTCTTTAGGTTGTGCGGGTATGGGACTGTACAGTCGCTTTGAGGATCATTCCAAAACTGTGCAGGTATGGGACTGCATAGTTGAAGAGAGCTTAAAGAATTAGTGGTACTCATATCAACAAGGTGCATCTTCCATTCAGGTGTTCATTCTGAGAAAAATTCTCAGGTTGTCCCCGCTGGCCAGCGGGGGATTCGGTATAGTTTTGCCTGGAGTAATTTCAAGATGGATGACCGTCTGGAAAGTTTCTCAGGGTACCCGTGAGTGAGGACAAACCACGTTGGGAAAGACTTATGTTGGTTTGTGGGGACAGTCCGTCAAACTTCGAAGCGGGACGTTACAGTCAAACACTTGGCCATGATATTGGAGAATGTTTTAAGCTAAAAAGCTACCAGAGTGGTACTTTAAGCCAAAAGAGGAAAGGATTTAGAATTCAACCAATTTAGCTAATAATGCTCAGATGGTTAACTCAGCTATCGGAATAGATTCCAACAAGGAATCTGCACAAATCTGAAATATTGCTACAACAGTACATCAAGAGCTGACCAAATTGTTTGCATCCAAAGGTAGTCTATCATCAACTACTATAGAAGCACGTTATGGATTTGTGAGTTTGAGTGGCTACAATGAAGATGCATATCCGTTCTTTGCTTTCACTTTGCTAGAAGAATTACAAAGAGGTTCTTGAATAATTGATACTGGAGCTAGTGAGCATATGCGTAATTACATCTCGACTATGCAGTTGCTTACCATAATGAGCAATAAAAGCATCAATGTACTTTCCAGATGGTTCTCAGAAGGTAGCAACACATAAAAGTCAAGTTGCTCTCTCAAATACAATTATTTTGACAGAAATGCTTTATCTACCAACTTTCAAATAATGTGAGCCTAAATATAAGAGCTTTCTTTTTACCCACGCATTATGAATTTCAAAGATTTGATACAAAGGAAGTGTTAGCAACTGGCCCAATGATAGGGAAGCTCTGTGTGTTTTAAAGGGACAATGTACTACGAGTAGTTTTATCTCCTAGCTTGTCAATGACACTCTCAGTACACTTTTGATATCTGGAAAATAAGGGTAGGACACACATCACCCACCACTTTACAACATCTTAGTTTCTTGAAGCATGTTTGTGCACCTGAGGTTCTGAAACATCACAAGGCATGCGATGCGTGTTCTTTTCCAAGCAGTGCGGATTGCCTTTTTCCTTCTAGCAGTATTCAATCCGCTAGAGTACTTGAGTTGTTACATGCGGATGTATGGGGTCCTTATAACAAACCAAGTATCACAAACACATCGTGCTTCCTTAAAATAGTGGATGTTTTGAGTATGATAACTTGGGTATGTTTGTCGGGGCATAAGAGTTAGGTTGTCAAGTCTCTTTGGACATTTCTTAGAATGGTGAGCGTTCAAAAAGAGCAGAACATAAAGGTCATCAGGTCTGATAACAACATATAATTTCTTGGTACTGAGTGTCACATGCTATTTTCTTCTTTGGGTTCATCAGAGAACTCGCGTTTACACACAAAAAAAGGGGTAGTGAAGTGCAAGCACATACATCTACTTGAAGTGGCAAGAGCATTGATGACAAAGTCTACTATTCCGAGCTACCTCTGGTCTTATTCTATACACACAACTGCTTTTATTATCAATAGGTTACCTACTGCAGTTCTTTCTTGGAAGACACCATTCTCAATTTGGTTGGGCAAAGGTCCTGAAACTTGAAAATTTTAAGCCATTCAGTTGCTTGTCAATGCTATTAGTGTGCATCTACACAAGACAAAATTCACTCCTAGAGCATACAAGTGTGTTTTGTTAAGCTATCCACCTAGGCAGAAAGGTTCCAGATTATTTGATATTGAAGACCAGATTATGCTGATTTCTAAGGATGTTGTGTTTGTGGAACATTTATTTCCTCATCAGTCTATAAAGTAAAAATATTCAACTTATCTCCCATTGCCTTATCCAGTAAATGAAACACGTTATGCTCTTCCATCATCAAATGATCTTCTATATCCAAGTACAGTGCCTATGGAGCCTCTACTTAGGAAGAGTACTAGAGTCACTCAGAAACCAGCTTATCTTAAGACTATGTTCAACATTCTCAGTCCCTTTCTGGGTAACTACACTAGTGCTCACTGTCCACTAGTTACCTTTACAGATTCCACCAACTTTGATCAGGGATACTTAGCTTACATTGCCAGCATAAGTCAGCTGGATGAGCCTAGCAGCTATAAGTAGGGAAATACTAAACAGCAGTGGCTAGAAGAAATGGCAAAAGAGATATAAGCATCAAAATATAATAACACCTGAGATTAACTGTTTTACCTCCCAATAAGAAAGCAATAGGATGTAAATGGGTTTTGAAGACAAAATTAAACCTTTACGAGATTGTGGAAGGATATAAGGCACAATTGATAGCCAAAGGATACCACCAAGTATAAGAAGTGGATTATATGGAAAAGTTTTTCACCTATAACCAAGTAGGTGACAGTCAGGTTTATTATTTCTCTTGCAACTATCAAAAGGTGGACCTTGTTTCAGTTTGATACCAAGAATGTCTTCTTGCATAGATATCTCACTGTTGAATTGTACATGAAGCCCCCAACTGGTTACTCCAAAGCACAACCAGGGCAGGTATGCAAATTATTGAAAAGTCTTTATGGCCTAAAACAGGCTCCAAGATAGTGGAATGTTGAGTTCTATGATAAACTATCGGTGTTTGGTTTCAAACAGTCTACTAATTACAATTGTTTGTTTACTTGCCAGAAATGACAAGACTTTATGGCTTTATTACTCTATGTGGATGATGTTCTCATCACAGGGAATGTTGCTTGTCCTTTTGAAGATTTGAAGCATTTCATGAATAAAATGTTCACCATCAAAGATTTGGATGAAGCTAAATATTTTCTAGGACTGGAGCTTGCCAGAACGAATGAGGTACATGTTTTAATAAAAGGAAATACATCCTTGACATCCGTAAAGACACAAGTATGCTATGCAACAAACTTGCACATACTCCATTTCCTCAAGGACTTAAGCTTTCTCTTACTCATGGTTTTCTTTTGACTGATCCAGACAAGTATATGAGACTGGTGGGAAGACTTCTCTATTTGAATCCCACTAGACCAAACCTGACTTTTGTTGTCCAACAACTAAGTCAGTTTGTTAATTCACCACACAATACACACTGGGAGCTGCTCAATACATGATGAGATATTTGAAGAGTACGACCTCTCTTCGTCTCTGTTATTCTAGCGAATATGATGTTAGTTTAAAGGCATCTACTGATGCTGATAGAGGTTCGTGTTTGACTCTCATAAATCACTCACATGGCACTGTATATTCTTGGGAGAGAGTCTTATTTCAGGGAAAACTAGAGAAACAAACCACTGTCTTCGGTAGCTCAGCTGAAGTTGAATACCAGGCATTAATTAGCATCGTGAATTAATTTGGACGAACTTTGTTGCCTTAAATATTCTACTGCAATTCCTCATCCTATGTCTTTGATATGTGACAAGCAGACGGCTCTACATATAGTTGAAAACCCCATGTTCCACGAGCGCACCAAACATCTTGAGATCGATTGTCACTTGGTGAGCAATAAGTAAAAGAGGGGCTTCTTCGACTTCTCTATGTTAGTTCTCATGGTCAACTTGTAGATATATTCACCAAACAACTTGGTGGCGCTCAGCACCGTTGAACTATTACCAAGTTAAGAATGGTTAACCCAATCTCAACGATGACTCATATGCGGGGCAGTATCATACAAATATGGTTATGCACGTTGCACGTGTGAGAAGAAGAAGAAGAAGAAGAAGAAGAAGAAGAAGATATGAGCTAATAGAATTGTTATCCTAGCTCGTAGATTAGTTTGTTGACATTCTTAGGTGTCATATTATTATTGGTACGAACACATAGTCTCAACCCATGGCTAGCTTGGGGACAATAGATATAAATAGTATGTGCAATGCTATTTGTAATTCAGCTTTTCATAATGAAATAAACTTAGTTTTGACCTCAGTAAATACTTGATATTTTTGAATTGCAATCTAAAACTTCTACAACATCTAATGGCTGCAACAACACAATGATACCTGTATTATGAGAGTATCGAAGTTAGACTCATTATCTATATATGTTTGAATAATATATCTAATTATACAAAAGTTAATATTAAGAAATAAAATATTTTTAGGAAAAGAACTCCATCCCAAAATAATAGCTAGTCATATTTAGAAAAAGTTTCAAAATATGAGTCTTGTCTAATAATTTACCGCATTGTTTTATTAGTAAAAGCAAATAAATTAATTGAAGTATATAATTTCATAAATAAGTTACAAGTGATTTAATAAGTTAGATTACAAACAAACATAGCCGTGCAAGTGAGATCATATATTTTTACTCTTAAAACATGTTTTTTTATATTATTTTAGAACGAATTTAAGAGTATATATATTATTAGAGGTGGTGAAATCATTCTAGCATATCCAATATTTTAGACAAATTGTGGCATAAAATTTTGCTTAGAAGTACTATCGGGTCTAATAAATCAGACGTCATAGGCGAACAGTTCAACGGACCGTGGACCGGCTAAAATGTCATCGTATGCTCAAGGGGAATGAGTTGTGTTCGGCTAGGCTCCTTAATTTTGGGTCGATCAGACTCAACCTAACATATAATATTGTCCCGACATATCAAGTCGGATCGGAGCATCTGAATTGTCACCGTCGAAAGTTGCTCCCACTTGAATCACATAGGATCCATCGACCTTGTACTATATACCCTATAATACTACCATAATTAGACATGCTCAATAGGTTCATACCCACACTAAATTGAAGGACCCATCCCCCATAACTCTCGATAACTAATTCACATGGTACATCTCATAAACGACTACACCAACAGACATATATATATATATATACATTCTGGTTTTTGTTGAATTATTAAAAAGACAAAATAAGTCACAAGTACTCAGTGCTAATATGGTACTCCCAGATAAGCCATTTGTGTCACAACTTAAATTATTGTGCCTTCTGACTAATTTTTACCCGTCTATATAGATTAAAAAAAAAAAAAAATCCTAAAGAAAATCAAATTTTAGTACACAAATACAAATTTCCTCGTCAATTTTATTAACATTGTTCAAATCTTTGACCTCGTATATAAGATATGTAGTCAGATATAACTGCTCCATAAAAGCTAATGACGCAATATCATGTTACTTAATTTCGAGGGTAGGATAGTAAATTAATGCATTTATAGATATAAAAAAATGTTCCAGTGGATAATATCTTATACAGGTAGTGAAGTCAGACACTACTATCACTACAATAAAAATACTTCTAAAATAATAAAAAGTTGCCTTAATAATAAGAAATTGTTGCAAATATATTATTAAAACAGGTTCGTGGCTAATTAGTCGTCTCAACACCGGATCGCAAATCATATATTCACTCCGCCTCATAATTACAGTTTTAATTGCTTTAAAAAAATCTCTTGCTCCAAAATGAGACATGTTTTAAAAGTTAAATGTCTCGTTCCATTAGCCCAAATAAAAATTTCAGTTTTGTCCACGAATTAATTATATATAATTGAATTAGTCAAATAAAAAAATGAAATAAGTTGTGTAAATGAGAACTGATAATTTTCAACGAGTTGTATTTTCATGAAATTGATCCAAAAAAAAAAATTGTATATTTAAAAAGATGATTCTCATTATGGATAGATGATTTATTTGAGATGATAAAAGTTATCTCAAATATTTAGTGCAATAACTAATTATTTTTAAAATAGTTTTAAAATAATTTTAAATAATTTGTAGACTACTTTATGATAAAATATAAATTTAACTACTTCCTCCGTCCCGAATGAACTTGCACACCTTTCGAATTCGGCCGTCTCAAGCAAACTTGCACACTTCTTAATAAGGAAAGTTATAACACAATCTTCACTCTTAATTCATCTTTGAAAAGTCAACAAAATCCCTAAAAATCAAATTTTCTTAATATTTGTGCCGGCCCCATTTGGGACGGAAGGAGTATTATGTATTTGCAATTGACAACCCTTTCGCCAATATCTAAATTACAATTTGTGAAATCACACACCAACATTCTTGAGGATGATCATGCAAAAAACATCCAACTTTATTATGAGAGGACTGAAGTCTTGAGTATTTACAAATGAGTACAGTTTCAATTCAGTTTTCACATGCATGGATTTGGCACTACACCAAACCCAATAATACTCACCCTTATCTCTATAAATGAATAGATACACAAATTAGGGGGTAGTAGGGCCCACTATTCATCAATGAATGGACCCCAAATGTTGTGAAATTTGTACCCCACACCACACACACACACACACAATTTTCAATCACGCTGCACATTACTCTTTTAGTGGAAGACAATTCAATAATTTCAAAGGGCACCACTGTATACACTATCTGCTTCAAAACAAATCATAGACCATCTAATTAAGTAAATAAAAAAATATTCACAAAAAGTACATAAAAAATACTTTAAATTATAAATTCCCACATCCTATAATCAATTCACTTATAAAGATATAACTTCTAGATAGTGCAAGCAAAGGATTTAATAGCAATCTTTATTGTTGAGAAATTTGGATATATAGTACAAAATTGATTTCAACTCCTTCAATACCATAGTATCTCATCTTCAAATATTTAATATAAAAAAATAACAAAATTGAAATGATCTTTTATTCTTGCTTATTGGGCCTTTTTTTTTCTTTTGTTTCCCCTAATTTCATAAACTTTGTAAGCTTCTCCAAAGAGTTCTTTTTTTTAAACAACACTCAGAAAAAAGAAAAATAGAAAAAGAAAAAAGAAAAGAAGTAATATTTTATTTATTTTAAAAAGAGTTATTTGTTAGTTATAAGCAGTGCATGTGTGAGTAAAGGAAAATTGTGTGCATTACTTTGTGAAAGTTTTTGGGCAGCAGTGAAACTGAATTCACAAGAAAGGGATGAAATTAAGAGAAAGAGGAGAGAGAGATGGGAGAGAGATGGGCTTTCTTTTTTGTTGTTAATCCCATTCTCTTTGATTTTATTTCTGTTTTTCAAGATATAAACATCATATAAACATCCCCATCAACAAAACCACATACATTTCATTGTCTAAAGGCTTTTTAATATATATTATCATCTATCAGATAAACTCCCTATGGTGAACCACTAATCTAAACTTAGCATTTCCAAAGGGGGATTCAAAAGAAAAATTAAAATTAAAAATCAAAGTAACAAACCATTTCCAGGTATATTATCCCATCAACACCATCCATCCATCATCAAGTCAATCACCACCACCACCACCGAGACCGATCACATAATGCTGCAGCTTCCGGTGTTCTCGTCACTAAACATCGCATACTGATCTGCCCGTTCCCCAGGAGGAGGTGGGTAAGGGTAAGGCGGGTAGGGTGGCATGTAGTTCACAGCCGGAGGCGGCCTAGCATACATCATCGGCTGAAACCTCTCGTTCCCATTCGCCCGTTGCTGGTTCATCATCATCGCCGCCATTTGTTGTTGATAGAAGGGGTTTCCAGCCATTTGTTCAGGTGCACCACCACCACCACCACCTTGATAGTACCCTGCACCTGCACCTGCACCTACACCTGCACCAGGACCACCTGCACCACCGCCACCACCTCCGTTTCCACCGCCACGATTCATCGCCGGCAGGCCTTGAACAGCTGCAAGATTGTTCATTTGACTCATTTGTGGACCCATGGGACCCATAGGCATATTCCCCATATGGCCCACATTACCACCACCATTCATGGACATCATGTTTGGCATGCCTTGAGGCCCATCATTCATTCCACCCCCTTTCTTGGCCCCCCCATTTGCCATAAAATTACTCATATTTACAGCCCCACCACCTCCACCACCACCATTCTTACTTTGACCACCATTTCCACCGCCACCTTGCGGCTGCCCACCACCGGGCTTGCCGCCTTTACCACCACCTTGATTTTGGTTTCCACTATTACCCCCATTACCACCCTTCTTGCCGCCATTCGCACCACCACCAAGATTCATTTGCACCGGTACATTCCCATTCCCACCACCGCCACCTTTCTTCCCATTCCCACCGACAATATTCCCACCATTACCACCGCCACCATTCGGACCACCCTTCATCATCTGAGCATTCATCATGTTCTGCATCATCATGTTCGGCGGCATCTGAGCCCCGCCGTGCCCATTCCCCATCATCGGCTTCATCTTATTCAACGGAGCATCATCCAAATCGTCCTCATCATCCTCATCGTCATCGTACTCATCATCATCATCATCATAGTCATCATCAAACTCATCATCACTCAAACCCTCATCCTCCGGCGGCAAATTCATCTTCCCTGCTGGCGCCTTCTGCATCTGATTCGGGTTGCCTGCAACGGGCCCCATTTTCATATCCTTCATAAACTGAGGCGGCATTTTCAGATCTTGAAACCCTTTCATCTGTTGAAGCTGTTGAAGTTGCTGAAGTTGCTGCTGAAGCTGTTGATTCTGGCTCGGCGCACCACCGCCACCTGGAGCAGCCCCTTTCACCTGGTTGTTTCCACCTCCACCTCCACCGCCGCCGCCCTTCTGAGGCTGGCCACCCTTGTTGCCATTGCCACCTTTACCATTGTCAATCTGCAAATTCTTGAGCTGATTATTAAGCTGATTCTGATTCTGATTCTGATTACTAGGTTTAGGGGCACCCCAAATTTCTGCATGTTTGCCATTCTTGGTAAGCTTCTTGATGAGGGTGGCGGGGTCAACATTACCAGAAACCGTCACCTTCCCCTGCTCTGAATCTATTTTTGTGGTGTAAACACCTATCCCAATAAATTCAAAAGTCACACCCAAATTCGTGATAAATTAACCCAAAATTCAAATTAAACAGATCATGTAAGTGTGTGCACGAGTGTGTGTTCACAAATTAAACAGGGTCAAGAAATAGAAGGTATTTTTACCATCAATTTTCTGCAAGATTTTCTTCACTTTATGCTTACACCCATCACAGTGTATATTGACTTTCAGAACACAAGTCTGTAGAAACAAGCAAAGCCAGAGAACATAAACAGGGTAAAGTTCACAACTTTATCACTCTCCAAACCCAGAAACACACTAAATCAAACCACAAATTAACCAAATCAATTCAATAAAAATTGAATCTTTTTAACAATGCCACTAAATTCTTGAGTTTACAACAAGAAAAACCCAAAATGAGAAAGAGAAAAAGGTACCTGGATCTTCAAGAACTCTTCTTTACTCATGTTTATCCACTCAAAACGCAAGAAACAGAACTCTGAACAAATATAATGAGGTTAAATTAAAAGGGATAGATAGATCTGAGCTAAGAAAACTCAGAGAGAGCAAGAAAGAGAAATGTGTATTTTAGGGACGGTTGTTGAACAACATTAAAACTCCTCTGCTGAGTTCTGGTTTCCTCTAATTCAGAGTTAGAGAGAGAAGAGTGACCAATGTGTGCTTGTGTGTGTGTGAAAGAGAGAGAGAAAGAGAGTGTGTGAAGAGTATTACTATTACTAAAACAAACAAAGTGCAGACTGTCACAGAAGAGAGGGTGTCACACTCTCACCTCCTTGGTTTTGGGGCTTTATTTATGGTTATTAAAAAAATCAAAGCTTGTGGAATTTCATATATTAAATTGTGTGTTTCTCTCTCTCTCTCCAAACTCCATGAACAGAGTAAGAAAGATAATTACCTCATAAAAACCTTAATTCTTTTTTTACCAGTGATGGCTTCTTTGGCAGGCTATGGCTTGGCTTTATATAGGGTTAGTTTTCTCGGCTTGGCTTAACTGTGGTTTCTGGTCAACTGTGGACACTAACTGTGGTAAGATAAAAAACAAATTCTGCCAAAATGCCACATTTATTACCAGAGTTGTGGTCAGATTTCCCTCTCTAAATATTTGGTTGGTACAATAAATTTACTCATTTATTGTTGCCTTATTACAGTAAATATCATCTTTTCACTCTCCAGATTTCTGCAACTAGGCATCTTATTCTGCGTTATTGCACCACTTTTTCTCAGAATTCTGTAACGCTGTTTCGTTTTTCTAGTCAAACTGTTTTATTTTTTATTTTTATCTAGTTACAATTACGTAAAACTTACTTCTATAATCACTTTAAGGATTGGAAAAAGGATTTCGCTCAATCCCATGTGGCTATTATGAGCAAATTACAATAAATTCTACTAATCCTAAATAGAATTCAGCAAATTTTATGCGATTGACTTTATGCATGGGATAAATTTTGTAAACTGTTTTTTGGGTCAAATAAGACACTTGTAATTCTCTATCTTAATGATGATGTCTCGACTATGTCGAACTACGTTGTTTTGAAAAATTTATAAAAATTATAGGACACCGTAATTGAAATAGAGAATTCGAATTGAAAATAAGATACTCTAATGTTTAAAAAATAGTCAGCTTTCAAGTTTCACACAGATTAAAAAATTCATTTATTACACTTGTAAATTATTGTTATACCCTAATATGATGAATGAAATAGTGTTATATATAAATGGAATTTCAATAAATCAGTTAGTATGGGTATATTAGGAAGAAAAAATAATACATTAAAAAAAAAAATGAAACTATTTTGATGGGACAGGGAGTATTTGTGAAACATTAAATTCATTTTCCCTCCTCCAAATTCTGGAAAATTATGTCTATCCACGTCATAATCAGGGCAAATGTTATCCTGCAATGGAATAACTTTAATGATTAGTGGTATAAATGTATTAAATGAAAAATTCCTTAGTTATTAAGAGGAAAACAAATCTGTATTTTTGTAAACCAAAAGGAAAACAGATATAAATGACAATCCATGAAACGAATACTAATTATTATTAGTTTATTTGTTTAGTGGTCCAAATTAAATTGGATGACCAATAAATGATAGTAGAAGAGTTTGGCTTCTAATTTTAAACCTGACGGAACTGTATATCCAAAACCTTAATTGAAATGTTTCAAGCAAAATAGAAAACGAATCCGTGACAGATTCAGAAATTTTCTATGATGGGGCACAATCAATATACAATTCTATAAAATATAAAAAGTAATTAATTATGGAGGCACAATACTATTTTTTAAGCTTATTTAATTTAATATTTTAAAAAATCAATAACAAAATCAACTTTTTTTTAAAAAAAAAATTGTGGGGCACATGCCCCATATTGGATAATGTGAATCCGTCTCTGAAACGAATAACCGAAAAAACAAAAGAAACAATAATAACATGAAGTAAATGAAAATATAGATAAACGATTTTGTATTATAGAAAATTAGATAACTTAAAAAAAGTTCATCTTGAAAAATGGATGAATATTTCCACATAGCTTAATTATAACATTGAATAAGATGTGAAAGTAATGTGTAATCACCTCCTCGCGGCGGTGTAAGTCTGTGATAATAATCATAGAATAAAAAGTATAATCATATATATAACATACCTCGTAAATTAATGATATATGCAAAACATATAAAAATCATAATAATTGTTGACGATTTTCTTATTTTTTATTAATTTATTTAGGGAAAGAGAGCTCTGTAATATTAGAACAACAATAAAAAACCAAGATTTCCTAACCATTTTTGAAAATCTTAACTCATTTGAACATACGAATGGGCAAAATGAAAAATAAAATAATACATATATATATATATATATCAAGAATCGTTTGCAAATATGATTTTACTAGCCGCTGGTAATAACCTATCAAAATTATTTGACCGTGTGCACAACGAACAAAAAATTAAAACGATAAAAATAATTGTGAGTGCACATCTTTTCATGTCCGGAACTTCGCTGGTCCCGAGCACTTCGAAAACATGTTAGTGCGCTTAAAAGACCCATAAAACACCAGACTCTACCCGACTCAAAACAAACTAACTGAAGAAAACGTTAAAAAAAACTCCCTTTGTGCAGAGACTCGAGGAATTCCACCACACCACTAAAGGAAAGACTTCATATGCGGCCATTGCAAAATAAATTGCAACAAGCTTTTTTTTCCTGACGATGATGCGGGATAACAAACACAACGGCGAAGGATGAGGTAGAACAGAGCGGCGAGGATAATAAGTGATGTAATTTGGGTAAAAAAATAGAGGAAAAAGTACAATTATAATGCGTCAGATAGTAACGTAACGACTATAAATATTAAAGTTTTGAATGCCTTACTAAATAATAATTTCCGTTCATAGAAAATATAAATTATCATACGTCATACAGTGACGAATAGCTTTACCTATTAATAATTTCAAAATCATTATTTGTAATATTTCCGTGGAGTGGAAAAATATAAGTTGGCACGCCACCGAGTAGGGTTTCTTAAACCTAAGGTAACTAATTCGGATCTTCTACAACCAGGATGTAACTTCTTATACAACAATTGCATGACATATAGTCACTACCAATATAATAGTGGTGGGGATAATTCATTATACGTCTCATAACTTTGTCCTCATCAGCAAAATATCCCAATTTTTTTTGCTTTTCAAATTGGTTCCGTAACTCTCAGAATTGTCCAATTTTACTCCCAAAATTTCAATTTTCACCGAAAATCCTTACATGCCTGCTAAAATTGGGGGTTTCAGGCGATCTCAGATAAAGTGGCGTTGGGTTTCTTACGTGGACTAATTATTTCATTCTTTGAATTTACACATCTTAAAAAAACGCCACCATCACCCGAAAAAATAAAAAATACTCCCTCCGTCCCGGCCTAATAGGCCTACCTTGGCCGTGCACGGAGACTAAGAAAAAAAAGATTTTGTGGAATCTTTGACTTTTTCAAATGTGGAGATTAAGAGTGGAGATTTTAAGGGTGGAGATTGTGAGAGAATTTGCCATTTATGGTCTAGACCAATTAAGTTGGGACAAACAAAAAAGTGAGGTAGGTCAATTAGGCCGGGACAGAGGAGTAATAATTTATTTAATTTTTTTCTTCTACGTTATCGTCCTCCTTCTTCTTGTCGTCGTCGCCTGACGCCCCCTCTTGCTGCCATCCGAACCCCTTTGTCCAGGCTACCTTTGTCGTCCTTCACCCACCGTCGACGAATCATCTGCTGGCGATTTCAGCCCCTTTCAAAGCTCCAGCCATGTCTCGCCTCTACCCTTTTCTGCTCATAATAGTCTATTTATCGCCTTATGGCGGCGACCTCCACACCTCTTGCATTTCACCGCTGGTCTGCTTAATTATCTTACACTCTCATGCACCGTCAAGCAGGCTTGAACATGTTGGGATAGTTAAACAAATTCCACATCGAAAATATAAGGGAATGATCACAGGCATATAAGAAAAGATGGATCTCCATTGATGAAGTCTTTTAGGAGTTAGCCTAATAACAAATCCTTGCGGGTTTGGCCCAAAGTAACAATATCATACTAATATGGAGATCAAGATCTAATCAGGGCCCAATAGAAAAATGTTGGGAGAAACTTTTTTTTTTTTTTTTTTTTTCAGTTTTCTTCAACTTTAAAAATTTAATTTAATTTCTTTTAGTATTGTCTTATTTTTCCTTTGTGATTTCATATTATTTATTTCTAGAATTTTTTTTGATTTTTTTTTCAATGAATTAGTTTAATTACTTGAGTAATTTTTAAGTAAAATGGTAAAAAAAAAATATGATTTATTTAATTTTCTATTATATAAATGCTTTTTGTATTTTTTTAGGTGAATGGGTAATTTTTTATATTTTATGTTTTCTTATAATTTTCTATTTTCCGGTTGTATTTTAATGTAATTTTTATTGTATTTCATATTATTTCATTTGTATTTTTTATTTAATTTTCTTTTTTATGAGTTTGCTTTATTTGAAATATATGTATTTTTAATGAATTATTATAATTACTTTATCAATTTTTAGGTGAAATGGCATCCACCAATGCGCCACATTAGGTTCAGGTGACACGTCACAAAAAACAGCCAAAAAATCCTCAAATTCAGTAGGCACGTGGGACTTCTAGCGAAACTTTGAATTTTGGGACTAAAATTGGACAATTCAGAGAGTTATGTGACGAAATTAAAAAAGCAAAAATATTAAAATATTTAGCGGGTGAGTGTAAAGTTATGGGACGGTAATGATTTTTTTCTCATTAGTAATGTCATATTATACATGTACTTTGAACACACATAACTGCAAGGGATGAGACAACACAGAGGGCCGGAGTGGCGATGATCAGAAAGTGATGTACTTCGGGTAAAAAAAAAAGAGAAAAAGGTACAATTATAATGCGTTAGATAACAATGTGACGACTATAAATATTAATCTATTTAACGCCTTATTAAATAATAATTTCCATTCATAACAAACGTAAGTTGTCATATGTCAAATAGTGATGATCAACTATAAATAATATTAATAATTTCAAACTCATTATTCGATAATATTTCCATGGAAAGGAAAAGTATAAGTTGTCGTGTCAATGAGTAGGTCTTTTTTAATTCTAAGATAATCAATTCGAATCTTCTACAATTTGGGTGAAACATCTTTAAGCAATTACATGAGTTTATTTTCAAAATATAAATTCAAGAATCGAAATAGGTGGTCAAGTGGCCATGTAAAATCGTTAATTAGCCCAAATAAGACTAATCCACTTTTTTACATATTAATTTTCGTTAGGAAAACAAGAATCGGAATAGGTTGTCAAGTGGCATGGTAAATTCTTTGCATAAATCTAAGGCAATTTATAACTAGAGGTGACACGTCCAGCCCACTCGATATTTAAGACGGATTGAGCTATAGAAATCTTGGCTCGAAGTACCATCGAGTCCAACATGTTTGATCCGAACATTGTACTCCCTCCATCCCAATTTAACTTGCCTACTTGCTATTTCGGTCTGTCCCAACTTAACTTGTCATCCATAAATGACAAATTTCTCACACAATCTTCACTCTCAAAATCTCCACCCTCAATCTCCACCTTTGAAAAATTCAAAGATTCCACAATCGTGCCCGATCAACTAGGCACGTTAAGCCGGGACGGAGGGAGTAGTATATTTAGGAGATGGACTGGATTTTCCTCATTAATTTTTAACCTGGCAGAATTTGGACAGGTTCAACTCGACCTGACATATGACATTGAGGGTTGGACATCCCGAATTGGTATCTCTAACTAAGTATGAACTGTCGTATGTGCTAATCTCTTAACAAAACGAACTTTTCCAAGGTATCATAGCCTTCTTTATTTGGTATTATTAGCCAAAACAATGAAGGGCGTTGAAGATAATTGTACGCCAATATAAAAGAAAATAAAAAAATCCTAAAAAGATACATGTGAAAACAAAGGGAGCATCATTTATGGGCCTCATTATAACATGCAAGTGCCAAATTCACAATAGGAAAAAGAGTACTTAAATACCACCAACAATCAACATTAATTTATCTTTATAACGGGAGCCCAAAATTATAGGTGGCAATTCGGACGGTCCGGCCTGACCTTGTCAAATTTATCGGGTCAACGTCATATATCGAGTCGGATCGGTCCGGGCTGGGTTAAAATCGGGCCTAAAGTTAGTTGGTCTGACACAACCTACCCCCTATAATATACTAAAATTATCGGGCCGACTCGCGGCGCCTCAGGCTTTTGGCCCTTCGGATCGGGCCTGTCAGGTAGTACTTTGGGTGAAGATTATGGCTCAACCCATCTAAAATATCGGGCTAGATTGATTTTCCCATCTCCACCCACAACCTGATTTGCTTCTCAATAAATATGAGTCACATTGTCTTTTTTTTTTTTTTGGTTGTTTTTTTAGTGAGAGAAGTGAGGTTCTAACTTCTAAACACTGACCTCTTGGAAAAAGGTGTCCTCCCTCGCGTAGGTGGAAGCACGTTCCCCCTAGGGTTTTCGCTAGGGTTCTCCCTTTCACGGTCGGTCTGTTGATGATCTTCCACGGTGTTGGTCGTGATTCTCTTTCTTTGATACTTTGTCTTGTTTTCAGTTCCCTTTCGTATTAGAAGGGTTTATTCTAGGGTTGGTGTCTAGGGCTATGCATTATGATCTTTGTCGTTTTGGATGAACCAAAGGTAGTAATCTGTTCTTGCTAACCAGATTTAAATTTGTTTATTCTTCTCTATTGCATTGATCAAGGGTTTCCTGATATTGCACAAATACTGATCTAGAGGGTGAAATGGATGGCTAGGGTGACATATGACATAGTGGATCTAGATCAAGATGATGAATTTATACAGATTCGAGAGGCTTCATAGATGGCCTATCTAGTTGGAAGATTGTGTACAGTAAGAGCAAGAGTTCCATCTATATCATTGAAGTGATGCGCAAGTCATGGAAACATACCCAGTCGAAACACTTCATTGCTTGAGATTGGCGTAATGGACTGATCTTATTCAAGTTTGAGAATCAGGAATCTAGAGAATATGTTCTTCAAAATCAGTCGTGACACTTTGAAGGTGCACCTTTTGCCATTAAACAAGTAACAGGAAGCGAATAACCATCATTAGATGTTGTGGAGGAGGTTGCATTGTGGGTTAGAAATACAATATCCTGATTGCGTGCGTGAATGAACAAGCAATTAGATTGATTGGGCGGAAGGTTGGGGAAATTAAGAAGCTTGATCTGACAAAGACGGGCACTTTCGAAAAAATCTTACGGTTCAAAATACGGATCAATATAATTAAACTTTTGATGAAAGGAGTGATGATCAAAACAGAAGGGTAGAGTCAGTGGATTCCTTTAAAATATAAAGGAATGCCACTTTACTCCTACATGTGTGGAATCATCGGGTATCAAATGCGTAAATGTGCAAATTTTGACAAAGAAGAGGCGATTGATCTATCAGAGGCTTCATATGGTCCTTGGCTTAAGACATCTCATTTGCAGAAAATGAGGCTTCCAAAAAAAAATGGAACTAACCATAATCCTCAGGTTAGTAGAAAGTTGTTTGATGAGCAGACGAGGAAGGAGGAGTATAAGGGAGGGGGAATGATTATATCTAATCAACTGAAGGTGAAGGGAAAGACTGAAATCAACAAAGAAGGAAAGGTTGATGCATCTACACAGAACACTACAGTACCAATAGCAGCTACGAAGAACATATCCAAACAAGGTGAGAATCATCTTACTGATACCCTTACCCACCTATCATTATCGGAACCAAATAAACGAAATCCTACACTTAAATCTCACCTTAATCCTACTACCCCCGTAGTTACCAAAATTACAAAATATGAACTTAAGTCCCTTCATAATCCACATCAACCTACCCAAACAAGTCAATACCAGTGAATACCACACAACCGACTCACTTCATAATAATCCCCCCACAATACCAGACGCTGGAGGAAACATAGGTGATTACACCCTCCTCATCGATTACATTAATAACACCCATGGTACAACTCTCATACCCCTTAAAACCCTACAACACCTTGTCCACCAAACAACCTATGCAAACGCAGGAACCCACGTAAAAACACCTCTTCTTATCCCAAAAATCGAAGCACCATCACCCAGTAGAAAGATACCCACTCGGAAGCCAGATTACCATAGTCGCACTTCTACCCCCACAATCTTGGAGAAAGAAGAAAGTCAACATTCTTAAACGGACTCAAACTACCCAAACGTCCCCATACCCAAACCTCATAAACCACAAAGAAAACCCAACTCAAACTCAGATACTGAACTTGAGACATTGTTATTTAAGTGAACGAAGGAGAGTGATATAGAAGTGGATGCCAACAACTTTAGCTCAACGATGGAGATTGCAGACGGGCAACTCAGCCGACACCAATGAGTTGCCTCGTTTGGAACTGTCGGGGGCTTGGGAACCTACCGACATTTCGTGTGCTCAAGAACTTCTCTAAATCTGAAGATCCCATGATGTGTTCAAGCAAAACGAGACTGGCTGGATCAAAATATAAAATTTTTTTCGATGCATCATTATATAATTACTTTGTTGTGGACTGTGACCAAACGGGAGGAGGGAGGAGTGGAGGGTTGATGCTAGTTTGGAAGAACCAGATAGGGTTAGAATTATATCTACCTCATTGCACCATATTGATGCAATTGTGCTGGATTCTTCAATCAATATTGAATGGAGATTCACAGGACTTTACGGTTAGCCAGAGGAGTGAGGTCTTGTTAAACAGTGAGAAACAAGGAGGTGCGATGAAAAATCAAAGTCATTTGTTGGCGTTTCGGGAAGCTCTCGATTATTGTGAGCTGGATGATCTAGGCTATTTTGGATATAACTACACTTGGTCGAATGGCCAGGTTGGGGATGCTAATATACAGGAACGACTGGACAAAGCAATGGCAAACTTGGAATGGCGAGAAATATTTCCTCAGTTTTGAGTTAATCACTTACTTACGAGATCTGATCATTGCTCTATACAGATCACATGGCGGTATAAGGTGGGACGTGCTAAGAAGAAGAAACCAAGAATCTTTCGCCTCGAGACTATGTAGATGCAAGAGAGCTCATGTTTCGAATGTGTTAAAGATGTATGGGAGTGGACAAGGACACCACAAAATCCGTCCGAGTTGATGGGAAAAATTAAAGGCTACGGAGTGACACTAAAGGCGTGGGAGGGAACACACTTTGGCAATGTAAATAGGTTGATAAGCAAGAATGAGGGGGAATTAGATAAGCTACAACAGAAACTCCCCACGCTTGAGAACATTAGTGAAATACGAAGCCTCAATAAGAACTTGACGTTGTTATGACAAAAAGAAGAGGTGATGTGGCATCAACGTTCGAGAATAAAGGGGGATAACAACACGTCTTTCTTTCACCAGATAACGACAGGACGAAAAAGGAGAAATACGATTGACAAAATCATTGACAGCAGTGGACAGGTTGAGAATGAGGATGAGATGATAGTTGCCATTTCTCAAAACTATTATCAGAGTCCTTTCACCTCTAGATCAGATTTGGAAATTGATGGGGCAGAATAAAGAATAATAGCTGAGTTGAAGAAACACATAAACAGACCTTATACCAGAGAGAAAATCAAGGCAGCGTTGACTCAAATACATGGTACGAAAGCACTAGGACCCTATGGTATGGTTGCTATTTTTTTATCAATCTCATTGGAATTGTTCATTCTGATTTTGAACATATTGTTCTTGGTGTCTTGAATGGGTATGCTAGTTTAGAGTCTTAATTGCACTCACATTGTCCTTATTCCGAAAAAGAAAAATCATGATTTAGTTACTGATTTTCGTCCTATAGCGCTTTGTAATGTGGTACTATCGTATAGATTAAAACCCCTTTTTATTGATCCCCTTCAGTCAGCTTTTGTACCTGGTCGTTTAATTTCAGATAATCCCCTACTTACCTTCAAAATTTTCCATTCCATGAAAAATAATCGTGCTAAAAAATCTGGGTCGTTCGCTTTAAAACTTGGTATGAGTAAAGCGTATGACAAAGTTGAATGGATTTTCCTTAGGAGAGTCATGATAAAAATGGGTTACTCGGTCCAGTTTGTGAATACTGTGATGAAGTGCGTGTCGTTTGTCTCATTTAAGTTATTGATCAATTGTGTTCCTGGTGATGTTTTTTTTCCCCACTCGGGCACTCCGACATGGGACCCAATTATCTCCGTATTTATTTCTACTGTGTGCAGAAGCATTCTTTGAATTACTTCGGAAGGCTGAAAGTGCTAACCTATTGAGGGGAGCTAGGGTGTGCAGAGCTGCTCCTCCAATCTCCCATCTTTTATTTGCGGTTAACAACCTAGTGTTTAGAAGAGGCAATGAGACTGAAATCCGCTTGGTAAAGGAGATTATCAGGAAATATGAGATAGCATCTGGTTAGATGATCAACTTTGAGAAATCAGAATTGGCGTTCAGTGAAGGGGTAACTATGGAATTTAGAGAGGAATTAGCAGCCTTGTTGGGGGTGAGAATAGTGGAAAAGCACCATAAATATTTGGAATTACCTGCGGCCATAGGACGATCCAAGAAGGAGTATTTGGTGGTATGGTGGATAAAGTTCATAAAAAACTCAATGGATGGAAGGAAAGGACGTTGTCAGTAGCGGGTGAAATGGTGATGATTAAGGCAGTGGAGTAATCCATACAAGCAAACATAATGGGTGCTTTCTTCTCCCGACTTCTGTAACAAATGTACTAACATCTATCATTTCTTAATTTTGGTGGGGTCAAAAGGTGGATGAGAGAAGAACTCATTGGGTGGCATGGGCAAAATTATGTAGATCGAAAAGAGAGGGAGGATTGGGATTTCGGGACTTTCCAAGCTTTAACGAGGCCATGCTAGCAAAACAAGGATGTCATATATTACGCGATCCTAATTCTGCACTTGCAAGAACATTAAAGGCAAGATACTTTCTCCGACATAAAATTTCTTAGAGGCGAAGATGGGATATAATTCGAGTTACTCGTGGCGTAGTATATTATCGGGAAGAGAGGTTCTCATTAAGGGAGTGAGATGGGATGTTGGTGATGGCATAAAACATTTCGGTATGGAATGATGCATGGTTACCAAATGGCCCTTCTTTTCGGGTGACAACAGATAGAGAAAGTTGGCCGCGTAATTTGTGTGTACGCGACTTGTTTACAGTTGATGGTAGTGACTAGGATCAAGGAAAGATTGAATCCATCTTCCAACCGGATGAGACAAACATATCATCTCTATTATTGTCGCTAGTAATCAACCAAAAGACAGATTGTGGTGGCACGATATAAAAGATGGTATTTATTCAGTTTGAACTAGATATCAAAGAGAAATTGCTAGTTTGGACGCACTACCAACCCAAACTGCATTAGTTAGACGGGGATTACAGATTGATGCAAATTGCCCCCGAGGCTTGTCGAATATCTTAGAAAAATTGCAGCAGCTAGAAGGGCTTCGATGGGAGGCTAGTTATACAAAATATCATGTGGAAGCGAAGAGGATCTTTTCGAACCATTCTGCTCCATGCTATATGGAATTTGGATAACATATTTGTTTTCAAGGATGGAAAAGAAACTCAAGAGGGATGCTTAGGAGGAGCAATATGCAGAATAAGTGCTCTGCAACATCAGTGAAGATGGCGGATAAATGCTATCGGCCTAAACAGGATTATATTAAACTGAATACTGATGCATCATTGGTGGCGAATTTGCGGTCTGGTCTGGGAAGGGTTTTACGGGACAACAATGGCAGGGTGATCAAATTGTTCATGCATAAAATGGACATTACTTACGCGATTGAAGTGGGCGAGGCAATGGCGTGTAGAGAAGGAATTCGCATGCTTGCAGAAATGGGCATGAGCCACCTGGTGATTGAGATGGACTGTCTTAATTTGTTCCATAGACTGACGACAAACAAGTCGGATTTTTTTGAAGTTGGGTTTCTTGACCGGCAGATTTTGGACTATGTTCCACGTTTTACGTCTGTCTCTTTTTCGTGTGTTCATGGGGTAGCTAATAGTTTAGTGCACTATCTTGCAAAATTTGCTTTTTCACTTTCTTTTCCTTATTTTTCCACTGGCGATGTACTAGGGGCGTTAGTTTACATTGTAGACACTAATATTTTTGTTGATCTATAGAAGTATTTCGTTTCGTTTCTCACAAAAATAAATAAATTCTAAACCCTGGCCCGAATAATAAATTGATGAGACGACATCACTATACTATCAACGTAAGAACTACAAGTCACATTGATTTATGGAGTATATAACTAGTCAACACCCACCGTTCAAAGAACCATAATAGTACTATTTGAATTAATCATGTAAACAACGTAAAATGAATCAACTTCAATCCGAAGTGAAGACTAATCATTCTCAAAGTTCAAATTACATGTTTCAAAAATTATATTCGATCATAACTTGTCGCATAACTTGTTTAATTTAACACGTGTCGCATAACTTGTTTAATTTAAAAATAAGTGAAAATCATAAGACATACGTTGCCCCCAAAGTCATGTGTGATATAGAAAAAGAATACTAATTTTAGAACATAGGATTTAAACCCTGATTATGCTGCCTGAATTTTGTACGAAGTTCATTGATGCTCTTTATCAAATATCCCCAAACCAATGAAGTGACACATGCATCGCTTGTTTAATTTTTTATTTTATTATTATTACTTTTATTTATTTATCTTTAATTTACTAAAAGAATGATCGATGACGCCAAATATCAGTAGTAGAGAGATTCAAGGAAGTCATGTAAATTTTTAAAATAGAGGTTTTTTTTTTTTTTTTTTTTTTTTTTTTTTTTTTTTTAGCGGTAATTACTAAAGAGAAAGAAAAAAATGTTGCAACGTAAAATATTAGCTACATAGGTACAAAATTAGGTTAAACATCCTCCACGCCCAATTAATATTTTTCAAAATTATTAATTATAATAACTTCAAATACTTTTACGTTTTCAAACAAAACAATATTTCTATGAAATATTCAATTATTCTATAAAAAATATTCATTTATAAATGTCTTTGATAACCAAAACATAGTTATATCTACAAGATTTTGCACTAAAAATATATTTGCAAGAAATACGTTATATCATACTTTCTAGCAAAATATATAAATACCCACATTCAACTTCATCTTCATCATATAATTTCATAAGGGGGACGAACTTACCATAAATATCATTTACATGTCAAAAATATTTTGGAAATTATATTACGTTACGTACTCACTTATAACTTTTTTGCAAATTTATTGAATCACTATAAAATCTTTCTTTCACACACACTATAACAAAAGAGGTCTTTTGTATAACATGTTTTGACACAACAATTGTGGTCACTAATAATAAGTTATTTGTGAGCACTTGTTGTTACAAATCTCTCTACAAATTATTTGAGACTATTTTAAGACTATTTTAAAGATAGCTAGTTGTTGCAAAAAATATTTGAGACGCATTTGAGTCCAATCTTGTTGTCACAAATATATTATTTGCGTCCGAGTTATTGAGACGACAATAAAGTTTTGACAAATACTCATAAGTTGTGACAAATACTTATTATTTGAGACCACTTCACTTGTTGTGACAAATACTCATTATTTGAGACCACTTTTTGTGATCTCAAAAGACTCTTTTTCTTGTAGTGACAATATATGGGTATATATATCAATATTATTTAATCTTTAATTTTGTTATTACTTGTGGAATATATTGTTGCATTTTAATATCCATAGAACTTCAAAGAAATACGTTTTATATAAGTTCGTGTATTATACGGGTATTATACTAGTTTATTTTAAGAGGAGGACAACGCCATCTATAAACTACACCATGGAGGGAACCAATTTGTCTGCGGTTATTGAATTGACAAGCAGATCGTGCCATGGATAATGATCTACCTACCACTTATCAAACTAACAAGTTTATAGAATAGTGGAAAAAGGTTAATCTTAGACACTTACCCGATCTTTAACTTTTTTTTTTCCAAAGAATGTAGATGTCATTTTTTACTACCAGGTTTTTCAAATTTAATTACAGTTTTTTATAATTTAAATAAAATTTAATTTATGATTATTAAAAATAAAAATATTTTTTTATAAATATAGAAAAAAAAGAAACATTCCAAAATAACATAAAAGTTTTAGAAATATAATAAATTCAAGAATATTAAAATAAAAACTTAGAAAATAAAATTCAGATAACAAAAAAGAAAATTAAAAGAAAAATCCATAAAATTATAAAGAAAATTTACAAAAAAAAAAAAGGAAAAACAAAATTTTTAGAGGAAAAAAAACTAAAATATAAAAATCCAAAAACACTAAAAAAGTAAAATTTGTACAATAAATATAACTCAACAATTTTTCTGCAATTTCTTATTCTTTTGGAAATTTTATTCTTTTCTTAAATATAATTTTACAGAAAATTTCATTTTTTAATTTTTATTTTAATTATCTGTAATTTTTTTATTTATATTTAAAATTTCAATATGTGATTTTGGGAAAAAAAAATTCTAAGTTATAGAAATTTATTTTTATTTATGAAAATTTGAAATTGAATTTTAATTACTCCCTCCGTTCCGGTTAACTTTGCACAATTGTCTTATCAGTCCGTCACACTTAACTTTGCACGCCCCATAAATAGAAACAAAAGTCAATATCTTCAGCCCTCAAAAGTTACACATAATTACATACTTGACATTACTTAACTTTATTAAATATTTTGCAATTAGACAAATTAGATTATCAGTTTAGATTCGCTTAAAGGTGATTTATATGGTACCACAACGGTAACGGTACCACTGTGAGATAAAAATGAGATTATATAATTTAGTGGGTCCCTCATATTTAAATACATATGTATTATTCTCTCACAGTGGTACCGAAGTTGAACTCTTAACTTAATTATCTTAACCTAATTAACTACCTAATTCAGCAACCACACACCCCAATACAACCCTCCCCCCTCTTCCTCCCCCCCAAAACCCTAGTTCTATCTTCTATCGCTCTCTTCCCTCGCCGCACTTCTAGATCTCTCTCAGATCTAAACCTGATCTTTCTCACCCACCTCCCCCCTTATTCTTTCTACAATTTTTTTATGGAAGAATCATGTTGTGATTCCGATGAGGACTTCGTTTTCGATTATGAGGAATCCTTCGTCTGTGTTCCTCCTTCTAGGGCCGAGGAGGCTATTCCGGTGGGGAATCATGCTTCCGTCTCGAAAATCGGTGTTTTTCACCGGTTGAAGGTGGATGGTTTGAATCCTGATTTGCGAAGATACTTTTTCACGTGTCTTGCTCCAGATCTGGTTTCCTGCCGTCTTAAAGGTTAATGTGTCCTCTCCTTAGTTGAATATAAATAAATTGAAAAAAAAAAGCCTAATTTCTGATTGTTCTTTGAGGGTTCCAGTCTAACAACGAATCTTTTGGTTGAAAAGAAAAACCAAATCAAATATGTCCCTGTTCTTATTTTTTAGGAGAAAACCCCAAATCGATTTTTAAAGTTAGGGTTTCTTGTCCCTCTTCTGATTTTTTAGCAGAAAACCCGAAATCGATTTTTAAAAGTAGGTTTCTTGCCCCTGTTCTGATTTTTTAGAAGAAAACCCGAAATCGATTTTTAAAAGTAGGTTTCTTGCCCCTGTTCTGATCTTTGAGGAGAAATCCTAAAATCGATTTATAAAATTAGGATTTCTTGTCCGTGTTCTGATTATTGAAAAGAAAACCCCAAATCAAATTTTAAAATAAGGGTTTCTTGTCCCTGTTCTGATTATTCGTGTGAATTAAATAATGGTGATATTATTGAGGATTTTTGTCCCAACATTAGTTGGGTTTGAGATGTCTGATTATTTGTCTGATTTTGATAAGGTAATGTACTGATGTTGTTTGCTTTAGCTTGTTCCTTATGTTAATGTCTATTAGTCTTGCTTTAATAGATTTTGTATTGGATTCTAAGTTGGCTCTAATACGAATGTTTTTGTGAATGATGATAGGTTGGTTCACTGAATCATTCTTGATGCCGATACTGTTGTCATTCTATGTGTTACATGAACGATAAAATTTGTTGCACGGTAGCTAAACAAGATGATGTGCAATTACCTGATCCCCTCTATGTCATCCAACAGATAACCTGGTTGCTAAAGTAAATGAACAAATAATTGTTGAAGTGTTCATTGTTGGCTACTTAAACTAGTCTTATTTGACAAGTTTAATGCTGCCCTCAACATAAGATAGGGCTTGAGGCTGATACAAATCTGTTCTAAGGGTAAAAAAAAATGAACTAAGTTTGATAAACTAAAATTTACTTTATTTGATCACATTGTTTACAGTTTAAACAAAATGTACACATCTATTGTGTCTATACTGTAAACAATAGAACAAAAAAAGATCTAATTTACCTAATTCACATATATCCAAGTCATGTCATGAGTCCTCCTATGTCATTAGTACCTGCAGCCTGTTCAGGTGCAATTAGATACTCAATTCCTTCTCTTACTTTCTGTTCTTCAACTTCTAATGTTATAAGTAAGTTGTCTTGTCTTGTGACCGCACTGTCGTGATGCGGTAAAATTAATTAAACCTAGCTACCCTGCTAGCTCGTAGAAGTGGTAAGTAGGGTCGATCCCACAGGGAGCAGGAAGACTATTAGTGTTTTAAATAGATCCTAATACTAGCAACATATATAAATATATAAATAATGGGGGTTTATGAATTGATGTATATTAACTAAGGAACTAAAACAGAAATTAAGCAAATTAGTTATGAACTGTTCCACTTATGAAATAACGAATCCCAGCCCTTAATCTTATCTCCCCCTAGTTATTACTACCCTGTGATAGATGCAATTATTAACCAATTTTATCCTTAAAACTCCTACCCCGAGGTTAGCAACAAGCTCTGCTAACCTCGTTATCCCTTATGTTTAACTAACCAAAACAAGCTCTTTGGTTAGTCTATCCAGTTGAGTGACCTCAGAATAAGCTCTCTGGATCTCATTAACCGGACGCCTAGAGAACTAGGATAACGGGATAGACACGGTGTGGACCTCGTAAGCTCGGACCCATTCAGACCGAGCTATATACTACCCTAGCGATATCACTCACTATTCGCTACTAAGTGGCTATAGGTTCATAACAATTACGGATTACGATTATAACCTAGCGTTACTTATGCAATTATAATCCTAGGTGATCAATCTAGCATACAAACACACAAGCATTGAAGGATAAGTAAATAGTATAACAACGTTTTAAGAAATCAACCGATTAATAATCACCGTAAATATCACAAAATAATAACAACTAGGGTTCGACTCGATTAAGGACTGAAATAACCTACTAGCCGCTCATGGCGGTGACAAAAGACAAATTAAACTGAAAATACATAATTGAAAGACTTAAGGACTAGAAAACCCGAGTATTGCCGATCTTGATTGCTCGTCCCCTTCGGAATCTCTCAATCTTGCTCTCTTCTAATGTTCAAGTCCCCTATTTCCGAGCATAAGGGTCCCTTTTTATAGAGGAAGTCAATTTGGGTTGATTTTGGGCTTTAAAACGGAATTCTTGTGGCCCAAGGATTAATTAACCACCTTAACGGGCTGCGACCGCGCTCATGGGCCGCGCCCGCGCCCGCTCTTAGTCCAGCAGCACGCCGCGGCCGCGCAAGTGTGCCTCGGCCGCGCTACTCGTCCAGACTTTTCCCGCTTATTCCTTCACTTGGACCGCGGCCGTGCCATTTTGCCGCGGTCGCGGTACTCTGTTCTTTATTTTCCGGCGATTTTTCCATCCTTTTGACATCCGGACTTCATTTCCTCGTTGTGCATCCGGCCGAGTACGAATACTTAGCCGTAAATCACCTATTTAGCTCAAAATGAAAACACAAACGTCAAATTGTCCAAAGTCACTAAAACAAACCAAATACTCTCCATTCTACACGCAAACATCACAATTCATCACTCTAACAAACTTAAAGTGCATAAATAAACGCGTGTACCAAAATCCCCCAAACTTAACCCTTTGTTCGTCCCGAACAAATCTAAATCAAACAATACTCAAGACACGGGTTTTAAGGCACTTTAAGTGGCAATTACGAGTTTCAGAAAGGTTTTCCAATAAAACACAGCAACATGATGTAACCGAGCATATTTGACAGAGCAACTTCAACTACTTTCATTGCTTATGATTTTCAACAATTGATCCTCACCGGAATTGTGTATCACTCTTCCCTCAAGTGTTTAAGGTATACAAAGTACTACACTCACACTGACTTATATGCAACGACCACCATATGCTTGCCTATTATTTAAGTCGGACCTAGTGCTCAACATGTGTGGCAAAGAATCAAAAAGGTCTTTAATTCGGTTGTAATAAAGGCTTAGGTAAGGTAGGATAAAATTTGGATGAAAGTGACTAAAATGTGGACTAACCGAGTTATTCCTACTCAACCACCCCTCAAAACAATCACTCACATCTCACTCTCCAAATCTCAGTAAATCACCCCAAGGGATGACTTCTTCTCCCCACGACCGCATCTTTTACAACCAAGTGCTTCTCTTTTTTTTTTTTTTTTTTTTCCTTCATGTGGGTGCCACATTTTCTGGGGCTACCCGAATTCCCCTTTTTTTTTTTTTTTAAGCACTTTTCTTACTCCCATCCTCAAATCATGCTTCATATGTACCCAACTCATTTCTTTTCTTATTTTTGCATTGTACACATTAACAAGTCTAAACTTTTTAGCACATAGGAGGGAAACCTTCTTGAATTCTCTATCACCAATTCCCTTTTCATTTCTCATTTCACTCCCCTTTTTCAACCCATAGGGATCCCAAATAACATTCCCGACTACCTCTCCTTTCGCCTCCCTCTTAACTAGATTAGTCCAATAAGGTCAAAGGCAAATTGGAAAGATATTCGGCTTGTAATATTCGGCTAACAAGTGATAGGCTCACGGCTCAACTGGGCTAACTAAGGGAAATTACTTTTTTAAGTTTGCGGTCAAAAAGGTAATTATGTTGAGAGTCTGAAATAGGCTTAACCAAGAAATGCCTAAGATCACTTTCTAAGCCACAACACACATTGACTTATTCACGACAGACATGCAAGGCAAGTTCTAGGGTCTATATGCACATAATCAATGAAAATCACACCGAAAGAATTTGTACAAGTTACTCCAAGACTGGAGGTACAAAATAGGCTCAAAGTCCTCACAGGGCAATTTTACTGATCGATGTTGCAAATTATAGCTCAATTTCATATCCATTACCCGTCATGCTCTATCATATGCTATTATAAACAAGTTTTAACAACAATCATCATGAACTCATTGCCAACTTATCATGACCTCAATGTGTTAATTTTATCTTTACAGCACAATTCAGTTTTCTTTTCCCTTTCTAGACTCAATCTAGACTCTACCACAATAATTCATAAAGGCTCCACAAAACACAATACTAAAACAAAAACTACGGCTCACAGGCCCAACACACTATCAATGGCACATAGGCCCAATCCTCAACTAATGGCTCACAGGCCCAACAACAAAATAGAAACGGACAGCATATTAGAGACGCTGCCAAGTCGCCCCACGTCACACCCCCCTCCCCCAAACTTGGTTGAAAACCAGAGTTTGAGGGAAGAAAAAGTGGTGCGGCTTGGTACGTACTTACAGTGCTTTACTGAGGCGGCAGCGGGGGTGGGTGACCCCCTTGTCCCCAAAAGGACTGCATGTATTTCCACTGAGCTTCTTGCTGCCTCTGCCAGTCCTACTGTTGCTCTGACCACGTCTGTATCTGTGCCCGACGATCATCATCCGTCTTGTGTTTTATGGTAATCCTTATTATGTAAAAATGCAAAAACATGAAAGAGAACTAATCTAATGCTGAATAAAAAAAACAAAATAATTAAAAAAAAAACCGTAAACATTGGGTTGCCTCCCAACAAGCGCTGTTGTTTTACGTCGTTGGCTCGACGGCTGCATATTCCCTTAGCGTTTGTGCCAAGGTGGTTTCCACATGGGCCCAGACCAATTCATGCACTTTACCCCATTTCGCCTTTCATCTTCCTTTTTACGATGCCGCACCAATGCGGACCAATTCAGCTTACTCCTGCACCTATTCTCACAATCATTCTCAACAACAGGGTTAGTCGCATCAGGTAAGAAAACAGAATTTGCATCTTCAGGATGTCCGATAGCATCATAAATATTCATCTTAACGATGTGGCCATCAAATTCCATACTCAGAGTCCCCTTACCTACATCAATCTTTGTTTGGGCAGTGTTCAAGAACGGCCGCCCTAACAAAATTGGGGAAGATGTAGTGGAATCTCCTTGCATGTCTAGAACATAAAAGTCAGCGGGAAATACTAGTTCACCTACTTCTACTAAGACATCTTCAATTAGACCATCGGGATATGTATTACTACGATCTGTTAACTGAATTACTATCCTAGTTTCTTTCAGTGGTCCTAGTTTTAATGCATGAAATATCGCTCTTGGCATTACATTAATGGATGCTCCTAGGTCTAGCATGACACGTTCAATGTTTGTGCCCTCTATTCTACATGGAATGACAAACATACCTGGGTCCTTACATTTTGGTGGCATCTTCTTTTGGAAGATTGCTGAGACGTTTTCTGCCATCAGGACCTTTTCGTCCCCCTTGAGTTTACGCTTGTTGGTACATAGCTCCTTTAGGAACTTGGCGTATCTGGGGATCTGCTTGATAGCATCGATCAAGGGGATGTTGATGTCAACCTTGCGAAACACCTCTAATATCTCCTTCTCTTTGTCAGGTCGTGTCGGTCTGATCATACGACTGGGGAAAGGAAGTGGCGGAGGTGGAATGGATGCAGAATGCATTGGTTTTTGCTGAACAGGGGCCGCGGCCGCGCTGGGTTGCCGCGGTCGCGCAACTTCTACAGAGAATTTTTCGTCAGGATCGTCAGTTTGGGCGCGGCCGCGCATGTCTGCCGCGGCCGCGGCTCTGTCTTCTGCTGTCTTGTCCGAAACGTCGTTTTTATCATCTTCCAATGGTTGCCCGGGCTTCTTAAGCTCTCCAAGCTGGTTACCACTCCTCAATGTGATGGCACTGACATTTCTAGGGTTCATTTCAGGTTGTGATGGCAGTTTGCCACTTTGCATATTCTCTAGACGACTTATAGCAGTTGCCATCTGGCTCATCTGTGTCTCGAGATTCTTGATGCTTGATGTTGCATCCTTTTGAAATTGCACAGTGTTTGTTGCTAAAGTCTTCACAATATCCGCCAATGATGAGTCGGGTGCTTGTTCGGCTGGCTGCTTTGTGTAATACATACCTCTAGGTGGTGGAGGTCTGTTTTGCCCACTTGACTGGCCTTGCTGATTACCATAGCTGAAATTCGGATGATCCCTCCATCCTGGGTTGTACGACTGGGAATATGGGTCGTACTTTCGGCCTTGGAAGTTTCCAGATCCGACAGCATTGGCGTGTGCTTCTAGCTCATTACCCAGAACTTCGCAATTATCGGTTGTGTGGTCTGTGGTATCACATATTCGGCAGGGTCGCGTATTTGAGCTCCCCCCCAAAACAGCCTTCTGGACCATTTTGGTAAGCTGATCAATCTTCGCATCCATTTGAGAATCGTTCACCTCCCTCACTATCCATGTTGAAGCATCCCGTGTCCCGAATTGTTGAGTCTTAGCCGCCATTTTCGAAATGAGTGCTCTAGCAGCTGTCGGGGTTTTGTCACATAGGTCTCCCCCACTGGCAGAGTCTAGCATGTTCCGGTTTGACTGCGTCAGCCCTTCATAGAAGTACTGGATGAGCAACTGTTCTGTGATCTGATGTTGGGGACATCTGGCCACCAGCTTTTCAAAGCGTTCCCAATACTCGTACAAAGTTTCTCCGGGCAGTTGTACCGCTCCACTGATTTCCTTCCGGATGTTCGTGGCCTTAGATGCCGGAAAGTACTTCTCCAAAAACTGGGTCTCCATTTCCTCCCAAGTTTTTATAGATGCTGAGGGCAGGTAGTAGAGCCAATCCTTGGCCATAGCCTTCAGAGAAAAAGGAAATGCCCGCAGTTTTATCTGTTCTTCTGTGACTTTCGTCGGCTTCATACTCGAACAGACGATGTGGAACTCCTTCAGGTGTTTGTGCGGGTCTTCTCCTGCTAACCCATGGAAAGAGGGTAACAGGTGAATTAACCTTGATCGGAGTTCGAAAGTGGTGTCCTCCCCCAAGTCAGGGAAGGTGATGCATAGAGGCTGGTGAGTAGTGCCAGTGGTGGCCAATTCCCGCATAGTCCTTTCGGCTGCCATTGCTTCTTGCTCAGGTTCAGACTCGGAAGAATTCTCGGTGACAAAAAGAAACTTGGGTGAGTTCAAGTGTATCGCAAATATTAAAAGAAATAGAATTACGAGACTCAATATAGAACTAATAAAAATAAACACTTAAAATCTTGCACCGCTCCCCGGCAACGGCGCCAAAATTTGACCGCACTGTCGTGATGCGGTAAAATTAATTAAACCTAGCTACCCTGCTAGCTCGTAGAAGTGGTAAGTAGGGTCGATCCCACAGGGAGCAGGAAGACTATTAGTGTTTTAAATAGATCCTAATACTAGCAACATATATAAATATATAAATAATGGAGGTTTATGAATTGATGTATATTAACTAAGGAACTAAAACAGAAATTAAGCAAATTAGTTATGAACTGTTCCACTTATGAAATAACGAATCCCAGCCCTTAATCTTATCTCCCCCTAGTTATTACTACCCTGTGATAGATGCAATTATTAACCAATTTTATCCTTAAAACTCCTACCCCGAGGTTAGCAACAAGCTCTGCTAACCTCGTTATCCCTTATGTTTAACTAACCAAAACAAGCTCTTTGGTTAGTCTATCCAGTTGAGTGACCTCAGAATAAGCTCTCTGGATCTCATTAACCGGACGCCTAGAAAACTAGGATAACGGGATAGACACGGTGTGGACCTCGTAAGCTCGGACCCATTCAGACCGAGCTATATACTACCCTAGCGATATCACTCACTATTCGCTACTAAGTGGCTATAGGTTCGTAACAATTAAGGATTACGATTATAACCTAGCGTTACTTATGCAATTATAATCCTAGGTGATCAATCTAGCATATAAACACACAAGCATTGAAGGATAAGTAAATAGTATAACAACGTTTTAAGAAATCAACCGATTAATAATCACCGTAAATATCACAAAATAATAACAACTAGGGTTCGACTCGATTAAGGACTGAAATAACCTACTAGCCGCTCATGGCGGTGACAAAAGACAAATTAAACTGAAAATACATAATTGAAAGACTTAAGGACTAGAAAACCCGAGTATTGCCGATCTTGATTGCTCGTCCCCTTCGGAATCTCTCAATCTTGCTCTCTTCTAATGTTCAAGTCCCCTATTTCCGAGCATAAGGGTCCCTTTTTATAGAGGAAGTCAATTTAGGTTGATTTTGGGCTTTAAAACGGAATTCTTGTGGCCCAAGGATTAATTAACCGCCTTAACGGGCCGCGACCGCGCTCATGGGCCGCGCCCGCTCTTGGTCCAGCAGCACACCGCGGCCGCACAAGTGTGCCTCGGCCGCGCTACTCGTCCAGACTTTTCCCGCTTATTCCTTCACTTGGAATGCCGCGGCCGCTGTACTGTGTTCTTTATTTTCCGGCGATTTTTCCATCCTTTTGACATCCGGACTTCATTTCCTCGTTGTGCATCCGGCCGAGTACGAATACTTAGCCGTAAATCACCTATTTAGCTCAAAATGAAAACACAAACGTCAAATTGTCTAAAGGCACTAAAACAAACCAAATACTCTCCATTCTACACGCAAACATCACAATTCATCACTCTAACAGACTTAAAGTGCATAAATAAACGCGTGTACCATCTTGCTTGTGTTGCTTTTGCAATGTGTGGTAGCTTGTAATTGTTGCCACCTTTAATCCTCATAACCTCTACCATATAAGCTTGCAGACTAAAAAACACATTGTTGAGCTTAGTGATTTCAAGTTCTTCAAATGATTGAAGAACATTAGTCACTAAGTCTTGCACATTATAGTTTCTTGTCTCAACTTGTAGAGATTGTATTGCCTTAAAATAGCCTAAATCTAACATATTAGTATCTTGTGATTTGGGGGTTGGCACATAAGCTGAATCTCAAAACCATATGATGTTGTTGCGCTTCTGAAATCAGGATCAAAGTTGCTTAAATGCGGCTTTGCATTATCTTGTTGAATGATGATTTGTTTACTTACATGAGCTGGCCATTTTGCTTTAATAGCTGGTATAATCTGATGGTACCCAATGATGAAACAGTGTGAAATTAGATAATAAATTATGTTAGTAATGTCACTAATTTGTCCCAATAGATAAAACAAACTGTTAGGGCACATTTAGGAGACTTACTAATAGCAATAAACTAAATGATGAAATTGTTCTTATAGTTTGAAGAATCACCTTATCCAATAGGCAATCCTTAATGAACTGTTTGGTAATTGATTCAATTGGTTTGGTAACCAAAGTGTCTCTAACTCTATTAACACTATTTCTGAGGGCATGTTCTAATGTTGTGAATGAGAAAATTCCTATTTTCCATCAAACAACAACTCCCCATCTAAAGTGTATTGTGGCCTTGCCACAAAAGTATTGTGCCCTTACCACAACACACATAAAACATTACCTTGGGAATAAATCGTTTGCTCTTACATGCCCTATATGGATCTTCTTCCACTGCAAGTTTATATGCTCTCTCGCTTGTTCGTTGCATGTGAAACCACTTCTTATCTATGTGGACAACATTATGCATGCTTTCATACCTGATTTTGTGAAGATTTATATCCATGTGTAAGAAGTCGAGGCTGTATTTCAGCCTTTGCAGCTCATTTGCATCACTTAACTTAGGCTTGATTGCATTTGTATGTGGCTTTATGACCCCTGATTTCACCCATCTGCCCGCTTGACTTTTGCTGACACTCAACTCTTTCGCAAGTCTTCTTATTGTGCCTCTTTTGGAATATGGGATGGCTTTCATAGCATCTTCATCTAATGCAATAGTCCTTGATGAAGCTGATCTGAATTTGATATCTGGAACTGAACTGGTTTACCTTCTGAAAACCCTTTTTTTGCAGATTGCCAAATAAGCTGAATCGTCTATTTTAAAACTCCAAATGATGCTGCCACTTCTCTTGTCTTACCGGTATTCAAAACTCCATTAGTGTTGTTGGGAAAAAAGAATTTGAGCGATTAGAAGTCGGTCTGATGGAGTGAAGTTTGGCCCCTTCCGTGTGTTTGTCATCTTTTGATCTTCAGAATTTGAATCTGATTTTCTAGTTTGTAACTGCATTCAATGCTGATTTTAGGGATATTTACAGTGTATTGTTTGAATGATTTGAATGTAGTTTAACTTAGGAGGGATATTTGAACGTAATTTCAGGCTTTATTGAGTTGCTTGTATAATTTCAGAAATTGGATTTTGGTGGAAAATTTCCCCTAAATTATTTTAACGTAAAATTCTAGTTTTTCAGCCTGTGAATCTGTCATTTTTTTGGATTTGCAGATTTTTTGTGTTTTTTTTACTATTCATCAGTTTGAATTTAGGAAATAGGGAGGGAAGTGTTAACACACTAATCCCTCCCTTAAAAATCAGATTAAAAATCCCTTAAAAGTCAAAGAAAAGCCAAGTCTGTTATTTTTTAACATCCGTATCCGGTCAACTGTGCAAAGTTAACCAGTATGGAGACTGTACATTTTAGAATATGAAATTAGTTTTTAAAATATGATATTTGGGCGTAATATAGGAACCAAATGTTGCATTTTTTATTTTAAAAATCTGAATTAATTTTTAGTTTTTTTCTCTATATTATAATTTTGTTCATTTTTGGGGACTTTTTCTTTTAATTTTATTCATTATCTGGAATTTTATTTTAATTTTATGCACTTCATTTTCATATTTCAATTTTTTTATAAATTATTTAGAATTTATTTTATTTTGCTAATTTTTCTAGAAATTTATTTTTATTTAAAAATCCAAAATTAAAATTTAAAAAGTTGGCCGGAAAAAAATAACGGTTCGGCTTGTAATCTGAAGAATATGAAAAGTATGAGACCCATTAGATGCATTTTACTTTTTAATACTGAGGCTTTAAATGGAAAAAAGAAAAAAAAGAAGTCAGCTCTGTTTGTTATATTAACTCCAGGTAAAATATATCATTTCTTAGAGGCGCATTTTTCACGGCGACTCATTGTTTAATGCAGGCCACTATTACTTTAGAAAATGCATTAAACTTTCTCAATACAATCCATTCAATTCTAATTTTACCCTTTACTAAAAAATTAAATAAAATCTTCAAACAAAAAAGAAAAAGAAAAGGTTGATTAATCATTATATGTTCGTTTTTTTTTTTCATTTTGTTCCTTTCTCGATTCTAGGGTCGCATTTGTTTATGGTCTTAGGTGGTTGGAGTATTGTAGGTTGTAGGGAATAAAGTGGAATTAGTAAGTTGGGGTATATAAATGATTGTTTGTTTATGTTGGTTGGAAATTGAGTTTGAGGGTGATTATAATATAAAAGGTGATAACGTTGAATTTATGTGTGTAAGAGTTAAAGAATGATTGATTATTGATTAAAATGTGTATTGAAAATTGTGTTTGATTGGTGATGTATGTAAGAGTTAGTTAGAGAATGAATGAGTGATGTTTTGTTGTTTGATTGCTGATGTAGAGGACCACCTCTAGTGGAAGCAATACATTTGCCCTCAACCGAAAAACAAATGTGACCTAAGTTGAGCTCAATTTACAATGGATTGACCCAACCTTTAACAAACATAGCCTAGGTTTTGTGTTTGGCTAGCATATTGGTTTTTCATCTTCAAGTGGCGTCATCACTTTTTCCTTTCCTTTTAATTCTATCTTAGTCTCCATTGAATTCATAGGGTTTATGGATTTGAATCCATCCTCTGTTTTCCTTTTCACACTAATTCGCCGTATCTTCAAAAATTACTGAATCTTAGGAACATAGAGAGTCCTAGCCGCCACCATTAACAATCTCTTCATCTAAAAATCTAGCCGCCGTCAACTTCTTCCCTTATGGGAGAATGGGGGAAGGTTCATTTTTAATTGTGTTTTGCGCTTTCTCTTTTCAGTCCCCAAAATAATGGAAGATCCACCATGCCTCTCCGCTAGGGTTTTAGCGTGAGACTTCAACCGCGTCTATGTACGTTTTTTTCCGACCGTTCCTGGTCTTTCTCCACTAGTTTTTTGCTCCGATCGTCAAGTTCTCTTCTGTCTGGATCCGTCATTCAAATCCTTAACTCGCTACGCATGCAGTCATGGGGCAAGGAACAGATCTTAGTTCTAGGTCTTTTCGCGGGTAATATTTAGCATTTGTTTACTATTCAGATCTTGCTACTTATTGTCTTCCCTTCTAAAATGTTCGGCTTTCACCTCTTTGTAACCCTTGAACTAGAAATCTTGCTTGATTTCATCAATGGAGATTCTAGTTTTAGGATCCGTGTATAATAGTCGAGGCATAAATTATTTTCAGATCCGACAACATTCATTTTTTACAACGAGATTCGGCTTTGTAGATCTTCTTATACATACTCATAAAATTAGAATCGTTAAATGACAAATAATCAGCAATTGGGACGAACAAAACAACGTTGCATGGATTTCTTATACATATTTTTTAATTTGGGTGAAGTTAATTTGAAGGATGTATTTTGAAATCCACATCATACACATTTGATAGACTACACACAACACATACTACACGCATACACATACTGCACACACTTCTCATGTACAAACTACACACACAATTTATACTTCACACAGGCGTGTGCACACTACATGCACACAGTACACATACTCCACACACGCTCACTACACAAAAATTTCACATGTGCAGAATGCATATACTTCACACATTGCACACACATGGCAAACACACATAACACACGCTTCACAAACTACACACAATATACATCTACATACCATGAGTACCCCCCCACACACACACACTTCATACACACTACACATACATTATACACATATTTCACATACATACTTCACACATTACACACATTAAATATCCGCACAATACATACTAAACACACCTCACAAACACACACCACATACACTTTAATAGAATGAAGGAGACAAGGACATATCCCCTAATGGTTGTATATATTTGTTGTTTCTAGATTAGGAAGTTAGATTCATCTAACTTCACAGACACAAGTTGATTTTGTGGTTATATAATCTGAGCTTGAGGAGTTATAGTTTCCACGGTTGTGGCTGCTACTGTGGTAGCTGTTTCTTCTGCCGTGATTCGGAGGATTTATGAATTTGATTATGGAAAGTAAAGAAATCAAAGCCAGGATAAATCCGCTCTGATACCATGAAAGAAAACCATAAATGGAGATACAAGAATTGAATGAGATATTGCAAGAAGAATCATGGCTGAAGTCTTTACTGTTTCATTGATGTTTTTGCAAGTAAGTTTTGCATTCATTACAACTATATATATAGACTAAAACCATAATAACTAGCTATCTCTAACACCAGACAAATAGTACAAGAGTAGTAACAACTTCTACTCTTCTATGGCTTCAACATTTAAGACTCATTAATGTGTTGTAATATGAGCTGCAGTTTCTTTGTCTTGCTTGCCAGATTTGCAACAACTTGTTTGACCATTTTCACTTTGCTTTTTCATCAAGACTTCAACATAAGACAACATCCCAGCTTGTCCCCCACGGTAGCAGTCCACATCAGCTCTGCTTGTCACATTGGAACTGCTTGACACATCAGCAGTGATTTTATCAACTCTCCTTGCTCATGGCCATCAATTTACGAGCAACAGTACACCATTCTCTGATGCTACTTTGTATCGTTCACTCGTTGGTGCACTGCAATATTTAACTATTATACGACCTGATCTCTCTTATGCCTTCAACCAAGTGAGTCAGCTTCTACATGCTCCCATCACCGATCACTATCAAGTTGTCAAATGCATACTACGTTATGTCAAAGGCCCTGTAGCGTTTGGCTTTAAAAATTTCATCTGTTCGATCACCTTCGCTCCATGGCTACTCGGATGCTGACTGGACTCGTTTCCTCAAAACTCGTCATTCTATTTATGGTTATTCTATCTTCCTCGACAATAACGTAATCTCTTGGAGTGCGAAGAAATAGCCGATCGTGTCCCGTTCTAGTTGTGAATCAGAATACTGAGCTATAGCCAACACCACTACTAAACTTGTGGGTCCATCATGTTCTACGCGAACTGCGTGCCTTTCCTGCATCTGCACCAATTCTCTTTTGTGATAACAAAAGTGCCTATTTTTTAAGTCAAAATTCGGTTGCTCACAAGTGTGCAAAGCATATCGAACTTGACTATCATTTCGTCCGAAAATTGGTTGCTTCTGGTAAACTGTCTACCTGCTTCGTTCCTACGAATCTTCAGCTTGCTAATATTTTTCCAAAGGGTCTTTCTCGTCCATTATTTGAGCATTTTCGTTCCGAGCTTTACGTCGGCCCTTCGTCGTTTAGCTTTAGGGGGGTGATAGAACCAAAACGTGTACATGATCTTTATAATTTTAGATAGAATTTGTATATTTAATTTTATTTCCATATCCTTTTGTATCTTTGTTTGTTGTACTCATATATAGTTAAATGGAGACCCTCATCAATCAAGGTGATTTTATAAATCTTATAAATTTAATTTCAATTCTTATTTAAATTATCTTTTAGAGATAATATATTTTTAAATTTATAATTTGTTATTTTATTCGGTTATTCAATTCAATATGGTTTGGTACGATTAGTGTGCTTTTCAGTTTGGAAAATTGAAAAATATTCATATCCGTACCAAAAAAATAATCGGTTCAGTTCAATTTCAAAAAGAGTCAAATGTCAACATATTTTTTCGGTTCAGAATTAATTTGATTCGGATTTCAATCTGATTCCGATTATTACCAAGCTCCGTGCGCAGCTCTAAATTACTCCCACCCTGAAAGCAGGCCGAAATTTTCATAGAATACCTGGGTTCAGCCCACACGATTACATATAATTATTGTACACAATTGTTTCCCTTGCAATGCAATTTCACCTTTTTAAATTGCTTTTGATTTCTTTTACCATATTTGGAATTCACGAAGCATAGACTCGAGTGAAATAATGAATGCAGAGTCATTTTCGGATGACACTTTTTTTTACCGAATTGAACAATTGTTGTATGATTATTCTGAAAAGTTTATTTACCTCTTACGCTTCCTGGAAAATAATTAAAGTATTTACATTTATTTGCCTCTTTCTGCATGACAATCTTACATACCCACACTCTACCTTAGCATCACCAAGATTTTGCATCTTACAAATTGTCATCCAACTGTTCTCCAATCATAACTATAATAATAATAATAATAATAATAATAATAATAATAATAATAATAATGAATTCTTCTATGATACAACCATAATAATAATGAGTTTTTCCAACTCTTATATTGATACAACATACTTTTTACTTACTATAGTAGGTAACACCAAGTAGTGTTTTATTTGTTAATTTAGTAAAGCAGGTCCCTCTATTGCCCTATTCCTTTTCCTTTATCAAAATCCCGCCAAAGTTTTACCTTTATTTTTATTTTTATCTTTATTTTTTTATTAATGTTTTTTCAGATTGAAAAAAAGAAACATAACTAACCTTTATTTACCTGTTTCTTACCAAACGTTATTAGAGAATGGTTCATTCTACAATTTAAAATTGAACTCAATTTAAAATTAATGATTTTTTTCTAAAGAAAATTAAGAAATCTCGATAATTTTAGAAATTGAGTTTATACAATTCACATTCTTATTATTTCTTAAACCAAAACTTCTCCAAAATCACTTCCTCAAATAATAATAATGTATATAATAACTCATAAATTAGCATGTCATGTTTAGCAACTAAAATGTAAAGAAGAATTTTACTATTTATACTTTGTTTGAAGAAAATACATAAAATAATATTAAATATCAACGCCAAATGTTTTTACCTTTTCAAATAGTGAAACCAAAAGATTTTATGTGTAGATAAGTATTGACAACACTAAATTATATTTTATTAAAGAATAATTTTCATATAAACTATGCATAACCTCATCAAATTAAAATGAACAGGCTATCCACAATTTTACGAAGTATATTGACACAACTCACATTCAATTTTTTTCTTCTCAACTAAAGTTTTCCTAATCTACATCCTACAATAATAATAATAATAATAATAATAATAATAATAATAATAATAATAATAATAATAATAATAATAATAATAATAATAATAATAATAATAATAATAATAATAATAACTCCAAAATAAGCATACCATATCAATAACTGAAATGCGTAGAAGAAATTTACTAGGAAATATAAAAAATTCTCGGAATAATAAAAATGGCCGAAAAATAGAAAGAGAATTCAATACAACACAAAAGGTTTTTACAAAAAATAGGAAAACTAGAATTTCTAGCAAATAAAAAATAAATTCCTAGAAAAAAAAAACAGGCGTTCCTTTGTTTCTTTTTCTTTTCAAATTAAGGTATTTATTTTCAATTTTTTTGGAATTATGCACTCTGCTTTTTCTTGGAATTTTTTATTTGCTGGATGTTTTTCTAGGAATTCTAATAATCACTATAAACAATTATTTTATTTATATAAATTGTGCTAGTCCTTTATTCAAAGTTTGTGTTTTTTATTTTCATTCATGTGAGTTTTTTTATTTATGCTAATGTTGTACAATTTATATCTACATAAATATTATATCAATTTTTAGCTATAAAATGATTGGTAAGGGAAATGAAAAGGACAAAACAGAAAACGAAGTAATGGTGTCCTACTCAACATCACACAAGAAGGAAGCTGAAAAGTAAAAAGAAAAGAAAAACAAAACAAAACATAACATAAAAGTCAAACAAAATGGGAAAAGATGGAAATCTAATGGTTATTGTCTACAGTTGTATTAATATAATGATTGTATAGTAAAAGGACCCTAATTTATAACTTATGATATTATAAAATTGGGCCTTTATATAATACAACTATTGCATTGATAGATCATTAGATTTATTTACTTTTAATATTACCCATGAGATTAACTGTAACGCCCCAATCCCATTAGCTCGGGATTAAAGTGCTACTAACTTTTCTTTTCTTTTGATTAAATAATAAATCAGAAAATGTGCGAAAGCGTGACATAAAATGTTTATCGGATAAAAATAGAAATTTTATTGACGATAATATACTGCCAAAACAAATTTACACTGGAGGTTTCAAAGTTCCTCAGAAAATGAAAACACCCAGACTCAGTGTCATGTAAACTTATTTTTATACATTGAAGAGGCAAAAACATCTTAAAGTTGCGGGTAGGAAAAAGGAATCCGGTGACCTTTGCCGCAACAGCCCCGCCACCTCGCTCAACTAACCTGAAGATTTGTAATAAATTATGGGCATGAGTATAAACTCAGTGGGAACTTTGTAAGCAGTTATACTAACGAAGGTGCACAATAATAAACACATCCTTGACTTAGGAGTTCATCTTACAACTCAAAAGCCATATTGCTAGACTAGGGGCCAATCTTACGACTCCCAAGTCCCACTCAAAAGCCAATCTTACGACTTAAGAGGTATCATATCATAAGCCCGAAGGCAAACATATTTATAAAGTACAAGTTCAGTAGCATAATATACTTACAAATAGCCCAGTCACCCACCTTGTTTGCTTGCTTCAAAAAAACTAAAGGTAGGTTGCAAATGTCCCAAGGCCCGATCCGCACTACACCAAGCACATGTTGTTTGTTTAATTAGTATTACTTATCGGGTTCGGTTATATTTTAAAAATAATTAATGTGGTATCCTTTTCTTTGGATTATATCTACTTTTACAATATTTAATATATAAGCCAAGTTATTATAAATTATAATTTTAAACTAAGAAGCATAATTATCTACTAAATTTAAATTACAGACAACATTAATTAAGATATACTTAAAATTAACTAACATGCAAAATAACAACTACCTAATACGACCTAAAAGAAAACAACTAAATATATTAATCTATTTAAAACAATTAAATTCCTAAATTTAAATAAACTATAAAATAATGGAAAAGTAAAACTATTAAAGAAGACATACCTCTAAAGTTTTAGACACTGGACGACAACCTCCGGAAACACCAGTTCGAACGTAGTCGAAAAATAACTTATAAGGACCTCCTAATTAAAGGAATCCCTTTTTATATTATAATATATTTCTTACTTGTTTCCTTATGTTTTGGTAAAGGAGTTGATAACTTATTTATACACCAAAATTGATGAAATTCTTCAAAAATATATCGATGTGGGACTCAATTCTTATTCACGCACAAATCATCAACCTTAACTAAATATTATTATTATATTGTTACATTTATTTGTTTTCATACTCACGCACAGATCATCAACCTTAACTAAATATTATTATTATATTACTATAATTATTTGCCTTAGTATACACATATCTAGATGTTTGTGTATTTATGTTATGTTACGTATGCATATATAGATATGGTATTTAATTAATTTTATCTTATTTCTTAAACTCGATGTTAACTATATACCTTTATATTGTAAACTTTTAATTCTTATTATTATTTTTTTTTTAGGTGCTAGGGGTACAGTACAGTTGGCCTGGTATATTGCGGTCATACTTATTTTCTAAAATAAAATCATAAAATCAAATAACTTTGCAATTTAAAATAAAATTGGTAACAATATTTTAAAATGCAATCAATGTATTTTATTGCGTTTCAAAGATTCGGGGTATCACAGTCTACCCTACTTTTAGAAATTTCGTCCTCGAAATTGTACTTACTTGGTTCAGGATATTCGGATATTTTGCTAAAATCTCATCTTCTCGTTCCCAAGTAGCTTCTTCTTTCCCATGTCTACTCCACTGCACTAGTACTAAGGGAATCTCTCTATTCCTCAAAGTGTGAACTTTTCTTCCTAGGATAGCAATGGGGTTTTCTTCATAAGTGAGGTTTTTATTGACTTCCAGATTCTCATGATGAATAACGTGATTTGAATCTGGGACATACTTTCTAAGTACAGATACATGGAAGACGTTATGGATATTAGTAAGTTCTGGTGGTAGAGCTAACTTATAGGCGACGTCTCCAATTCTATCCAGAATCTCAAATGGGCCAATATATCTTGGTTTCAACTTCCCTCTCTTTCCGAAGCGTATTACTCCTTTCATTGGTGCCATTTTGAGAAAAACCTTATCGCCTGTATTGAATTGTAGATCCTTTCTTCGTGTGTCAGCGTAAGATTTCTGTCGATCCTGGGCGGCCTTAATTCTTTCTCGAATCTTAGTTACCACTCCAATGGTTCTTTCGATGATTTCAGGCCCCAAAATCTTTCGTTCTCCAACTTCATCCCAGTAAATCGGCGATCTACACCTTCTCCCGTAGAGTGCTTCATATGGTGCCATCTTTATTGTCGCCTGGTAACTGTTGTTATAGGAAAACTCTACCAGCGGTAAATATGTTTCCCAGTTTCCTCCAAAGTCTAGTACACAGGCTCTGAGCATATCCTCGAGTGTCTGTATTGTTCTTTCTGACTGTCCATCAGTTTGTGGATGATATGATGTGCTGAAGTTGAGCTTTGTTCCAAGGGCCGTTTGTAGACTTCTCCAGAATTTAGAGGTGAAACGAGTATCTCTGTCCGAAACTATAGTCACTGGTACTCCGTGTAATCTAACAATCTCGTCTACGTACCGTTGAGCAAGTTGATCCATGTTAAGCGTCATTCTTACTGGTATAAAATGTGCTGTCTTTGTAAGTCTGTCAATGATCACCCAAATTGCTTCATTCCTTCTTGTTGTTCGTGGCAGTCCAGTAACAAAGTCCATTGCTATGTGTTCCCACTTCCATTCGGGAATCTCTAAAGGGTGTAAGAGTCCTGAAGGCCGTTGGTGCTCTGCTTTAACCTGTTGGCATGTTAAACATCTTTCAACAAATTGCCCTATTGATCGTTTCATATTTCTCCACCAATAGATTTCTTTTAGGTCCTTGAACATTTTTGTCCCTCCTGGATGAGCTGTGTACGGGGTATTGTGAGCTTCTTCAAGAATTTCCTTCCTTACGTCATCATCCTTAGGTACACATAATCTTCCTTCATATGTTAAAGTTCCATCTGGTGTTACAAAGAATCCCTTGATGGTTCCTGCAACTGCCCGGTCTTTCATCCTGAGGAGGAATTGGTCAGTCCTTTGTGCTACCTTTATTCGATCTCTCAAAGTAGGTTGTACGGTTAATGCTGCGATCATAGCTGTAGTATGGCCTGACTTCACAAAATCTAGATTCAGCTTTGCAAATTCTGTCAGCAGTTGCTGCTGTTGTGTTGGTAGAGCGATCATGTGTCCTTCATTTTTCCTGCTAAGTGCATCAGCTACGACATTTGCCTTACCTGGATGATAGTGGATGGTACAATCATAATCCTTTACTAGCTCCAGCCATCTTCTTTGGCGCATGTTGAGTTCTTTTTGTGTGAAAAAGTACTTTAAACTCTTATGGTCTGTGTAAATTTCACATTTCCCACCATAGAGGTAATGACGCCATATCTTTAATGCGTGAACAACAGCAGCTAATTCTAGGTCATGTGTAGGATAGTTTAACTCATGGGGTTTCAATTGCCTTGAGGCATAAGCGACGACTTTTCCATGCTGCATCAAAACACATCCTAGTCCTAACTTTGAGGCATCGGTGTAAATGACAAACCCTTCTGATCCGTCAGGGATAGTTAGAACTGGCGCGGTTACGAGTCTCTGCTTAAGCTCTTGAAAGTTATTTTCGCATTCGTCAGTCCAGTAGAACTGGTTGCTCTTCTTTGTCAATTGAGTCAAAGGCCTAGCGATCTTCGAGAAATCTTGAATGAATCTTCTGTAGTAACCAGCTAGACCCAGAAAACTTCGAACCTCATTCACATTCTTCGGAGCTTTCCAATTCATTACTGCTTCAACCTTCGCGGGATCCACTTCGATTCCATTAGCCGTGATAATATGGCCTAGAAAAACAACTCGATCTAGCCAAAATTCACATTTGCTAAATTTAGCATAAAGCTTTTCCTGTCGTAAGGTACCTAGTATAGTTCTAAGATGTTTCTCGTGTTGTTCTTTATCTCTTGAGTATACTAGGATATCATCAATGAAGACTATGACAAACTGATCTAGATAAGGATGGAATACCCTATTCATCAAATCCATGAATACTGCGGGTGCATTTGTCAATCCAAAAGGCATTACTATGAACTCGTAATGACCATATCGTGTTCTAAAGGCTGTTTTAGAAATATCACATTCTTTGACCTTGAGTTGGTGGTAACCCGATCTGAGATCGATCTTTGAGAACACGCTAGCTCCCTTCAGTTGGTCAAAAAGATCTTCTATCCTGGGCAAGGGATACTTATTCTTGATTGTTAGGCGGTTGAGTTCCCGATAATCAATGCACATTCTAAGAGATCCGTCTTTCTTCTTGACAAACAATACAGGGGCTCCCCATGGAGAAACACTTGGCCTGATGAATTTCTTGTCCAGTAACTCTTGAAGCTGTAATTTTAATTCTTGTAATTCCTTAGGCGCCATTCGATAAGGTGCTTTAGATACAGGCGCAGCTCCGGGCACCAAATCTATTGTGAATTCAACCTGTCGATCAGGAGGTATTCCTGGCAACTCATCTGGAAATACGTCCACATAATCTCTCACCGTTGATATACCAGCAGGTGTAACCTTAACAGTATTATTTTCCATGATATTTACAAGGTAGCCTTCACTTCCCTTTTTCCGTAACATTCTTACAGCCTTCATTGCTGACACAATACGCGGTCTGGTATTAGTTTTGGCTCCGTAAAAGGTGAATTTGGATCCTATTGGTCTTTCAAAATCTATTTCACGTTCAAAGCATCGGATTGTTGCTTTATTCTTGGTCAACCAATCTATACCCAAAATAACATCGAAACATTTCATCTCTAATACGTACAGATCAGTTTCCATTTCGTGATCACCTATGAAAAGCTTAACACCAAACACGATATCCTTAGTCCTAATGGTCTTTCCTGAGGGGATACTTACTGTCAACTCCTCTCCATTTGTGTTACTTTTCAAACCCAGTTTTCTTTTAAAATCTTCTGACATAAAAGAATGTGATGCACCAGTATCAAACAAAATATATGCTGGAAGATCGTAGACAAGTAGTATACCTGCCATGGTTTCATTCTCCTCGGTCACTTTGTCTTGTCCTAGAGCAAAAACGCGTGCCTTCCTTGTCTTCCTGTCTGGTGTATTATCATTTTGTGGTGCCTTGGTCTGCGTAGTAGTGCACTCCCAATACCTATGTCCTGGTCGATGACACTTATAGCAAACATTCTTTCCCAACAAACATTCTCCATAGTGGTGCTTATTGCAATTAGGACATATTGGAACTGCATTTGGTCCTGGTCCCCCCCTTGGGGTTGCCTTCTTCACAAAGTGGTTAGTCTTATTCTTATCTCTAAAATCCCATTTCCTTTTTCCGGGTTGCTCTTGAGGTTTCTGGTTGTATTCTAAATTCTGGCTAAGGGATACAATATGTGCTCGTTCAAACGTTTCATGGTACGTAGGTAGTTTCAAACCCGACACGATACCTCCGATCTCTGGACGCAAACCTCTTTCAAAACGTCTTGCTTTTCTTTCATCTGTATCAACCAAGTGTGGGGCATATTTAGATAATTGATTAAAACGTCTTTCATACTCCATCACTGGAAGGGTTCCCTGCTTCAGATTAACAAACTCAATCTCCTTTTGGTCACGGATAGACTGTGGAAAGTAACGGTCCATCATCATGTTCTTAAAATCATTCCAGGTCATGTTTTGCTTTTGTTCATTCGTCATTGTTCGCTCGTGTGATTTCCACCAGTGTCCAGCATCTTCCACAAGTTGGAATATTGCGCACGAAACTTTCTGATTTTCAGTTGATTCCATATGGTCAAAGATTCTTTCAAGCTCAAGAATCCATTCCTCAGCGACCATAGGTCCTTCGCTACCTCTGAATCTTGGTGGTGAAAAACGACGAAATTGCTCTATAATGACATTAGTATTGATACCCTGGTTCTGTGGATTTGGTATATTCTGGTTAGCTGGTATTTGTTGTATGAGTCCCTGTAGAGAGTTCAGGAACTCCCGTGCAAAATCCGCTCCCTGTACTCCAACTGCAGGTGGAGGTTGCCTCTCAGCGGCTGGCTCGACAAATGGCTCATTTTCGTTTTGCACATGTTTACGTGGCCTTCCTCGCGCTGCCATACTTTTGGAAGAAGGAGAAACAACACTTAATTACATGCATATATACCTTTGTTTAACATACCGAATAATTTGTAAACAAATCATATACGTAGAAGATATTAGGTTTACAAATCCATATATATATATATACAATAAGTACACTGGTTTTTGATACTCTTACCCGTACAAAATGTCTATTAGTTAATCATGCTTATACGAGCAAAAAGATAGCATGATCAAAGGATGACTTATATACATTCCTATTAGCAAAAGGATATTTACGGTCTAGTTATGTACCTAGACATCATTATACAAAAACTATCTACTATTACTATATGTACATCCTCTAGGTTTCCAACTATATCAGAACCAATTACTGGGACCCGCCTGGTTCTCTGCTGGTGGGGTACGTATACGTCGACCCCTAAATGGTATGCTCTCATCATGGACTGATCCTATGGACTCGTTGGGTTCGGTATCTTCTGAGGGGTCCTCCTCCTCTTCTGCTACACCTGCTTCCTCCCTTTGCGATCTTGCGAACTCGAGACAGCATTCCGCCCGATCCCTAGCGCGTTCGGCAAGACGTTCATCAGCAATAGCTTCTGAGCGCTTCTTGGCGGCAACCTCGTCATAATGATTTGCCCTTTGCCTCTGTTCCTCTGCCTCCATTTCCATCTGGTCTGCAATTGCGAGGCACCTTTGACGTTCTCTAATAACCATAGCGAGGCGGACACTAAAACGTTCATAATTAATTGTCAGTCCAGCCGTAGAGTCTATCGTAAGCATTTCGTCCAATAACCGATGGGCAACATCTCTATAATTTGGGAGGACAGTGTCTGCTAAGCGCATAGAAGCCTCGTACTCAGTAATGTGATGTCCTTCTTGTATGGCGTTGTTCCGACGTCTCCGTAATATATTTATATATTCGCCTATATTCTGATATTCACCCTGTCTGGTCCTCCGGTAGACTGACATTGCAGGTGGTAGATCTCTGTTAGCGAGTATTCTTTGTCTATATACTACTGTTTTTCTAGCAGTTTGTTTTCTTCGAACCATCCTATCAGAAAGAAATATGGATCAGTCTCTAATCTGGCTTCTTAATTGGTAGTAAAAGTTTCGAGGACAAAACATTTTTGAACTTATATAAAACTCATAATAAAATATACATACCTTGGAGCGAGTGTCGGTCTGTTGGCAAGGTCACGGTTCCCCCTCGATTTTATTTTGTAAAGTAGGTATACAGAAAAGTAGACCTCGCTCTGATACCACTCTGTAACGCCCCAATCCCATTAGCTCGGGATTAAAGTGCTACTAACTTTTCTTTTCTTTTGATTAAATAATAAATCAGAAAATGTGCGAAAGCGTGACATAAAATGTTTATCGGATAAAAATAGAAATTTTATTGACGATAATATACTGCCAAAACAAATTTACACTGGAGGTTTCAAAGTTCCTCAGAAAATGAAAACACCCAGACTCAGTGTCATGTAAACTTATTTTTATACATTGAAGAGGCAAAAACATCTTAAAGTTGCGGGTAGGAAAAAGGAATCCGGTGACCTTTGCCGCAACAGCCCCGCCACCTCGCTCAACTAACCTGAAGATTTGTAATAAATTATGGGCATGAGTATAAACTCAGTGGGAACTTTGTAAGCAGTTATACTAACGAAGGTGCACAATAATAAACACATCCTTGACTTAGGAGTTCATCTTACAACTCAAAAGCCATATTGCTAGACTAGGGGCCAATCTTACGACTCCCAAGTCCCACTCAAAAGCCAATCTTACGACTTAAGAGGTATCATATCATAAGCCCGAAGGCAAACATATTTATAAAGTACAAGTTCAGTAGCATAATATACTTACAAATAGCCCAGTCACCCACCTTGTTTGCTTGCTTCAAAAAAACTAAAGGTAGGTCGCAAATGTCCCAAGGCCCGATCCGCACTACACCAAGCACATGTTGTTTGTTTAATTAGTATTACTTATCGGGTTCGGTTATATTTTAAAAATAATTAATGTGGTATCCTTTTCTTTGGATTATATCTACTTTTACAATATTTAATATATAAGCCAAGTTATTATAAATTATAATTTTAAACTAAGAAGCATAATTATCTACTAAATTTAAATTACAGACAACATTAATTAAGATATACTTAAAATTAACTAACATGCAAAATAACAACTACCTAATACGACCTAAAAGAAAACAACTAAATATATTAATCTATTTAAAACAATTAAATTCCTAAATTTAAATAAACTATAAAATAATGGAAAAGTAAAACTATTAAAGAAGACATACCTCTAAAGTTTTAGACACTGGACGACAACCTCCGGAAACACCAGTTCGAACGTAGTCGAAAAATAACTTATAAGGACCTCCTAATTAAAGGAATCCCTTTTTATATTATAATATATTTCTTACTTGTTTCCTTATGTTTTGGTAAAGGAGTTGATAACTTATTTATACACCAAAATTGATGAAATTCTTCAAAAATATATCGATGTGGGACTCAATTCTTATTCACGCACAAATCATCAACCTTAACTAAATATTATTATTATATTGTTACATTTATTTGTTTTCATACTCACGCACAGATCATCAACCTTAACTAAATATTATTATTATATTACTATAATTATTTGCCTTAGTATACACATATCTAGATGTTTGTGTATTTATGTTATGTTACGTATTCATATATAGATATGGTATTTAATTAATTTTATCTTATTTCTTAAACTCGATGTTAACTATATACCTTTATATTGTAAACTTTTAATTCTTATTATTATTTTTTTTTTAGGTGCTAGGGGTACAGTACAGTTGGCCTGGTATATTGCGGTCATACTTATTTTCTAAAATAAAATCATAAAATCAAATAACTTTGCAATTTAAAATAAAATTGGTAACAATATTTTAAAATGCAATCAATGTATTTTATTGCGTTTCAAAGATTCGGGGTATCACATTAACAATTTATGTTTATTTATTAGTGAGAACGTATATCGACTAATTGAAATAATAAGTGAAAGAAATATGATAGAAACATAATTAATAAAAATATAAGTATAAAATAAATGGTATAATAATTCTTAACAACAAACAATTTATATGAACTCACTATTCATTCCTTATCAAAGGAAAAAAAGAAAGGGAGATAATATAAAACTTATTTGGTCGTCTCGGATATTCTATTGAAGTGACATGAGTGAAGATTCATTTCGCTCAAGTTACTGATTACCTTCTTTTTAAGGAAAATTGATGAATTCTATTATCATTATAAATAATTGTAATGCATGCCATAATTTGTTCTCGTTTATGGATTTTAAAAGTAATTTTTAATTACAATATTTTTAATTTTTCTTTCCTTTTTGTCCTTTGCTCTTTTTTATATGACCTTATTTTATTTTTGAAATTGCTATGGGAAAATTGATTTAATAGTCGATATACGTTCTCACTAATAAATAAACATAAATTGTTAACTATTTTAGGAAGAAAATTATTGCAAGTGAAAAGAAAAAAAATAGAACACATGCTTACACAATAAATAGAATAAGAATCATATATACATATGAATAATTAAAAAAACATAAAGAGAGTAAGAAGGGTAGAAAAATAAATTAAAGTAGAAAAAAGGTGAGATAACTTTTTTTAACCAATAAGCTAAATTTACTACAAGAATTTAAAAGGAAAAAATTAAATCAATATAAAAGGCAAAAATGTGAATAGAGTAAAACAAAAGTTGGTATTTATTTTTCAATTTGATAGAATATAAGGTGTAACTAGATTTCTATCATTGGACATTAAAAAAAACTAGTATATTGTCTGAAGTGGGACCTACTATACTAAATAAAAAATGAAATATTATATGTTGCCTGCTATCGTAAGTGAAAAGAATGAATTTTTCAATACAATTGTTGCACCGTGATATTTTCCTATAATATTTTTTCAAATTATAGATCTCTTCATCTCACCTTTCGATGGCAAAAATGGTCCAATTCACTACAAAAAAACTGTCAAATTCCAACGGCATAAAAATTGTTGGAATTTTTAAAAATTTCAACGGTAATTCCAACGGCAAATGAGCCGTTGAAATTTTGAAAAAAATTCCAACAGCAAAAGTCCGTTGGAATAACCGTTGGAGAAAAATTCCAACGGCAGAAGCTGTTGGAAAAAAAATTCCAATGGTAAAAGGATCCGTTGGAATTACCGTCGGAATCATTTTTTCGTTGGAATTTAATTGTTGGAACAAAAAAAATCCAACAAACACTTTTCCAACGGCATAAAAACCGTTGGAATTGCCGTTGGAATTAAAATTCCAATGGTAATTTACAAAAGACCTTTGGAATATGGTAAATTTTTGTTGGAATTTTAATTCCAACGGAAATTCCAACGGTTTTTATGCTGTTGGAAAAGTGGCTGTTGGAATTTTTTTGTTCCAACAATTAAATTCCAACGGAAAAATGATTCCAACGGTAATTCCAATGGAGCCTTTTACCGTTGAATTTTTTTTTCCAATAGTTATTCCAACGACGTCTGGCGTTGGAATTTTTTTCCAACAGCTATTCCAACGGAAAAAAATTCCAATAGTTTTTATGCCGTTGGAATTTTTTCAGTTGGAATTTGGCAATTTTCTTGTAGTGATTTAACCAACATTATAAATAGGTTGAGCTGGGCCATGAGAACTTTTGCGAAGTACCACTACGTCTAATATGAGGAACTATAATCTTAGTGTATCTTAGTATTGTGAGTTCACCAAATTTTCGGCCTAATGAAATTTAGATCCAACCCTAAGCGATCAGATATATGGCATTACTCCGGTACGCTGAGTCAGGTCGGGTTGGATCGCCCGATATGGATTGCTACCTCTAAATTAAGGCAAAAACTTGTGTGCACCCAACACACAATAGCACTATTGTGCACTTGCCGGTTTATTTTTAATTTTCGCTGGTTCAGACCGGTCCGAACCGGTCCGTTTTTTACCCTTAGTGAAAGTGCAGTTTTTACCCTAACTATGTTTGAAAATTTTACAGCCGCGCCCCTCTTCTTCTTCCTCGCGCTTCTTCTCCGCTGTTCTTCTTCGCCGACGTTTCTTCGCGCTGCTTTTCTTCTCGCTGCTCATTCATCTTGGTGTTTCGAAGTTGCTTCATGTTGATTCCGACGCATATTTTGTGGTTTTTCGAAGTTTAGGGCGTGGGTTTTTGGAGTTGGTTCAGTGTTTGCGATTCCTGAGCCCACAATTTATTTTCGAAGTTTAGGGCTTTCTATGTACGTTATTTACTATGTGCATGTTTCAGATTTTCGTTTTCATTTTAGTCTCTTGTTTATGATTTGAATGCTCTAATTTTGAATGCCCTGTTTTTTCTTTCGAGTGTTCGATTGTCTGAAAGCGGAGTTGGATCGCAATCGGAGGACTCGCAGTCGAATCGCAGTCGAATTCAGGTATAGTATAAATGTATTGAGAGTGGGGTTATATATTTTGTGAATTTTGTGATGTTTTAATCTGTTCATAATAACCAATATTTGATCATTTTTCGCTTTTTCATCTTTTCGGACTCCACACTCAGTCTTCCATTTACCAGCGTTGTAAATTGCACGAAATGTTACATGTATGAACAAAGTTCCTATAGAACAGTCTTTGTGTCTTACCCTACGATTATTTGACAACAGATCATTTTTGTGTGTATATTTACACAAGAAGAATGGTTTCTTCATTTACCTCTTTCTGCTGTTGGAGAAATCATTGTTGTGGATAGTGCTAAAGCATCCATTATTGTGCATTGTTGTGGAGAAATCATTTACACAGATGCATGGTTAGGAATATAACCAAATGATGTTTTTGTTTATATGCTTACTCCACATGCACCACACACATTAATGACTTTGAAATTAATTTTAAATTTCATACTCTTAAGTTGTTAAAATATTGGTTAATCTGTTCACAATGTCTGGTTGAGGATTGTTTCTTGAAAAACTGTTATACAGAACAATTATGCTACTGCGTTTTGTGTATATTATGGTACTGTGAAGTTTCATGTAATAATCATCTTTTGTATCTTCCAATTTGTCTTCAGTCTGATCTCGAACCTGCATTTAGTTGACTGACCCAAAGTGATGTTCAAAACTTGACGTGAAGAACTGTAATAGTTAATAATTAACATGAGCAATATGAAATTTTCTTGCTTAGATTCGGTTCAAACATCTTTCCTCCACCATAAAAAATATAGTTTTGTTTAAGTTGAGCAATATGAGATTTTCTTGTAGTTTAGGTTGGATGAAATATTGATGTTATTATTTTTATGTAACAGGTTTATATTTTTGACCTTGAAATGGAAGAAAAATCTAATGAACCACCGAAGAAAGTGGGCCGTTTTAAGCAAATGATTCGTAAACCTCCTAGAATTAAGAAAAAGGTTCTTAGATCCACTGTTGCTAAAAGTATTGAAGATTCTGCCAAATTATTAAGAACGAGTAAGAAGGGAACTGGTGGAAGTCCTTCAAAGGAGAAATCAATTGGTAAGGAGAAGAGTAGTATTGAATCTGCCGAGAAAGGGAGTGTGAAGTCCAAGACTAAAGTATCTGCTGTAAAAGTTGTCAAGGAGAAAGTTTCTGAAAAGAAAAAGACTCCTATTGGATCTCGTGGGCAAGGTTCACAAGAGAAATTGGTTAGTGAAGGCAATGTTAGTATTGATTCTGCTGAGAAAAGGAGTATGAAGTCCAAGACTAAGGGTGTTGATGTAAAAGTTGTCAAGGAGAAAGTTTGTGAAAAGAAGAAGGCTCGTATTGGATCTCGTGGAGAAGGTTCACAAGAGAAATTGGTTGTTGAGGGCAATGTTAGTAGTGATTTTGTTGATAGCCCTCAAAAGAATAAGAAGAGGAAAGAAAGGGGTGAAGGGCAATGTGTTGAGGAACAAACTAAGAAGAAAAATAAAGCAAAAGGGAAATTTGTGCAAGGTGAAGCTGGAAAGAGAAAGAAAGATGAAGGAAAATATGTTAATATTGATGAAGCTGAAGATGAAAAACCAAGGTAATTTAGTGTCTAGTTTTGTGTTATCTATTGTTTTTTATATAGTATATCTTTGAAAACTGTATAGTGTAAAGATTTTAACATATAGTATGTGTATTTTTATATTTGTAAAGTATTGTGTTTGTTATATACTGCCATGTTTTTCTGGTTCAATTGTGTTTGCCTGATAGTATATATGATTTTCCTGATAGTACATATCATTTTGCCTGATAGTATATATGTTTTTGCCGGGTAGTATGTAAGATTTTGTCTGATAGTTTATATGATTTTGCCTGATAGCATATAAGATTTTGCGTGATAGTATATATGATTTTAGCTGATAGTACATATCAGTTTGCCTGATAGTATATGTGTATTATAATTAACAGTATATTCAATATTAAGCTATACTACAGTCTTTATTTTATGTAGATGTTTTTATCATTTTCATTTGTAATTAACAATTTATTCCTTTTTAAAATTGCAGGGGTTTAACTTTCCAATGTAGACCAAATGGCTTATTTAAGGTCATAGGTAAGTTGACGGATGCTCAAAGAAGGGATGTAGAAAGTATGGGCTTTGGGGGATTGCTTCATATAAATATCAGCAATAATCGCCATGCAGGGATGTTGGATTGGTTAGTAGACAATTTTGATCCTAGTAGTAGGATGATAAGAATTGATGATTTTAGGAAATTTCTTGTGACAGCTCATGATGTATATGATGCATTTATGATTCCTAGGAATGAGGGAGTTGAGGTCCCAATCTATGGGTTTTCAAAAGAGAGCCCTGCACTTGTTTCTAGGCTTGAATCTGAGTATGACATAGCTTCTAGTGTATTGTTGAGTAAGTTAGAAGTTTTGTTTGTTGAGAGGTTGAGTAATGGAGGAGATGATTTTAAAAGATTTTTTTTGTTATATGCTGTTTGTTCTTTCTTGGCCCCAGCACCAAATAGGTTGTTGACTATTGGTGTTTTAAAAGCCACCGAGGATGTGACTCTGATTCCAAAGTTGGATTGGTGTACATATGTTATTGATAGACTGTGCTTGTCTGTCAATAAGTATATGAAGTGTCGGGGTGCTTATGTAGGTGGTTGCACATTTCTATTGCAAATCATGTATCTTCACAGGGTGAAGTGGCATGGTTTGGCTGAGCCATGCTCTTTACCACTTATCCGTCATTGGAATGACAAGAATTTGTCCATGAGGTGTAGTCAAGAGTCCAAAGCAAAGAGATACGGTGATGGTGATTTAATTGTGGATAAATATCCAATATCTAGAACTAAGGTGGGGTCTAGAAGTAATCAGGGAAAGGGAAATGGTGTTGAAACTGATGGTAGGAAGGAAAAAATTAATGTTGATGAGTCGGAATACATTACCTTTTCTGTCCCAAACACAGAATTGAAGAATTCTGAAATTCAAGCTGTAGCTACTGATGTAAGTATTGTTTTTATTTATTCATGTTTTTTATATATAGTATATGTTCTTTTATGTGATATAATTATTGTATTGTTTGCAGCCGCTTCATGAAATTCTTCTATATTTTAAGAGGGATGTTTCTATTGTTTCCAATTATTACATGACAAAATTGTTGGAAATTAAGAAAAGTTCAGTAGATGAAGCTGGGAATTCTTCAACCCCCGAAAACTTTGATTCCCAGAAATTTTGGTCGGATGAAAAAGTGCATAAATTATTGACGATGTTGTCAATAATTTTATGAATTTTAAGAAGATGGATTTTGATGGACCGACATTTGACATTCTTACCCCATCACCTGAGGTCGGAAAAGCTAGAGAAGGAGTGGAAGTTGATGATGAACCTGCATCGGCTAAAGAATTAGATGAGGCACTGAATTCTGTCAGTGTAAGGAAAAAGGATGCAGCAGTTGATTTGGATTTCAATTCATTGAAATTTGATGAGAATTGTGAATATGTGTCTGAACTTTTAGTTTCATTCAATCACTTGTTCTCTTCGATGCATCGAAAGCACAAAGAAATCATTGACTATTGCTTGTTTAGTGAGGAACCTGAGAAGGATATGTAAGTTTTTTTTTTTTTTTTTTTTAGTATATTTAATTTCAATTTATAGTATTAGTTTATTAGTGACACAGTATATGTTTTCTTTTGCAGCACTGTTTGCTTTAGGAATGGGAACACTCATATTGTTCCCAAGCAAGATATAATTTGTTTGAATCCATTAAATCAAGTTTTCAAGTCTATAGTTGATACATGGAGTTTGATGATTAATCGTGGAGAAGGGGATGCAAATCGACGAAGCCGGTTTATTTTTAATACCGAGCATACTGTAAGTTGAAAATTACGTATCTATTATTTATCTATTTGAGTAATTATAATTATAATTTTTTTTTTTAATAGGATTCGTTGAGGAGATTGATTGAAGGTGTTGGTGAAGCAGGAGAGAATGAAAATGAAATAATAAATTCTTTGGAATTGTGTGCTCGAGGGAATATAAATTTGTTAAAAAATGTTGATATGGTTAGTTGTATCTTAATTAGTTTTTTTATTGTTTAGTTGTTTTAGTAGAACCTAACCTATTATTTATGTTGTAGATTTTTGTCCCGTTTCTTCTTGGAGCACATTATGCTTGTGTTGTCGTTAATTTTGTTGATTTGAAGTTCCATTATTTGGACAATCGTAAGTATGAAGGTGATGACAATGTCTTCTTTGAAGCTGCAACATTATTGGTAAGACAATAGTTTTTTTATTTACTACAGTACATTATATAAAACATGTTAGTATATAATTTTCAGAGTTATAGTCTGTCTATAAAACATATTAGTATATAATTTTCAGAGTTATAGTCTGTCTACTTCATGTGTTTTATTCTAATCCATTTCTATTTTATTCTTTTTATAGCAATGTCATATTTCAAAATTGCTTGATCGAATTGGACATTCTAAAGCCAATGAAATTTTGAACTATGGGTTCGATAATGTGCAATTTAAGTGGCAAACAAAGAGGCATGATCAAGATTGTGCTATTTACATGATGCATCATATGATGAAGTTTGATGGTCTTGTATATCATGAACCCAATTTGGTCAAGGTAATTCTCTATTTATTTTTTAACTCATTCCTTTATTTTGTTTTGATGACTCTTGCTATTATTAATCTTATTTTATTTTTATTTTAGGCTGATGTCCGTCGTGCTTTGAGAGGTGAATTTTGTGTTAAGATTGTTCTATCACCACTAAATGAAAGAAAACAAGAACTTCTTCGAGATGTGCAAAATTTTATCAATGGAAAGGCGGATATGATTGCAAGAATTGCCAAAAAAAAAGAAAAAATCTGCTGCTGAAAGAGGTAAAGCTGTTGCTAGGAATCCTCGAAATAAAAAGAAGACATTTAAAGGTAAAAAGAAAGGCGGGGAGTGATGTGGATTGATTGGAGGCGGGCAAATATTGTAATAGAACATATGTTTTCGTACAAGTTTCTATACGTTGTTCATATGTCTTGAATGTGTGTATTTTGATGATGTTTTGGTACAATGTTGGATAAGTTTTGCTATATATTTTGGATATGTGAATTTTGATGAATTTTGATATGATTTTGCATATGCTTTGGTATAAGTTTGCACATGTTTTGGTACAGTTACGTGTACTGTAAGATATGATATCACGCAAAATGATATGTACTATCAGGTTATATGATGTATATCATGAGGCAAAATGAAATGTACTATTAGGCAAAATGAAATCGTTATTGGGGTTTCTGGCTTTTTACGTATACTGTCAGATACTATAACATATACTATGTTTAAATATTAAATACACTGCGAGGCTTAAAAAATAATTTATGAGTAACAATAATGGTATTTGAAGAAAAGTTAGTATATTAAATAAACAAAGAAAAGTTAGTATATTAAAAATATATTATCACGCAAAGTGATATCTACTATCAGGAAAAATGATGTATATTATCAGGCAAAATGATATGTACTGTAAGGCAAAATTTTGGTTATATTGAACAAATCTTTGATCGGGTTTTGGTTCGTCGACTTTATTGTTCGCATATTAGTAGATGAATGTACTATTTAAGTAATATTATGTATTCCATAAGACAAGAATAATGGAAAAATTTATATATCGAATTATACAAAAATAAAATAATTATATCGAATTATAAAAAATAAATATACTGTTTATCATTTGGGCATATACTACGACACAACATTATATATACTGTGAGGCTTTAAAACATAACGCAACATATAATGTGAGAAAGCATAGCATATACTATTACTGAATAGAATAATAATGTCATTAGTTTAACAATATTACTAAAAGAGATATATTCAGTACATATAACTAAATGATACGGACATTGGGCGTTTTTGAACCGAATTCATTGTTCTTGATTTGAGTTGGTTCTCTTGCTTTCTTCTTCCTTCGTCTTTCAAGTTGAGACTTCGCCCTTTGTGCTTTCCTCCCTTTTGTATTTGATTGAGGTGGATCAAGGATGGTATTAGATGATTCTGTGGGTTCTGTTGGCTCTGAATTGTCTAAGAAAGCATCAATAGCTTCCTTATCTCTCACATACCCTTCTTCCATGATTCTTCTTGTTTCCTCATGTTGTTGGCTTTTCAATATCAAGTTGTAGTAATTACGTACCAATTGATGTCTCCATTGGATGGTTACTTGATGTGCTTCAATGGCTGGATTTGACTTGCTGTTTTTCTCCCAAATGGTTGATTTTGCCATTTTTGTCCATCTTTCTTTTATGTAGATCTCTGGAATGCTTTGGACAGAATTTATATGCAATACTCTCAAGCAATGGTAACATAGAATTCCACACTCCTCAAATTTCTTGCAAGTACAAGAAATTAAATCCATGCTTCTGTCATATATTACTATGCTTTTCTTATTGTCAACCATATGGGATGAAACATGATAAATCATTGTACTATCTTGGCATCCAACAAGAATTGAGTAACTTGAAATGCATTTTCTGAATTCTTCTTCAAAATCTTTGAAATTTTTTGTAGTATATACCTCTGAAGCTTGTTTTATGATCCCTGTCATGTCCAAATTTGAGGAAGGCTTTGATGTTGCACATGTGAACTCATCAAGTTTTTCTGTGCTCCGCCAACGCTTCACGATTTCTTTGAAGATGCCATAGAAATCAGTCAAGGATGTTGTCTTCTTTGGATTGAATGATATTACTCTGTTTGTGCTTTCACTTCTTTGAGAAGATAGTATTCCAGCTGAAAAGAAATCTTTGCTCAATGCAGTGCACCACTTGTCTTTTAAGCTGGACAATCTTGCAAACCAATCATTTTGCTGAAGTCCATATGTTGATATCACATTTTCCCAACATGTTTCAAATTCAACTTCATCAACACACCCTGACAAGCACTTTGTGAATTCATCCTTGAAACTGCTGCTACTTTTTAGACGTGCAAACCTTGTTATTGCATTTTGGTAAAGATGTCATTGACAAAGGCGATGTCTTGTATCAGGAAAAACCTGCAATGGAGGTTGAAAATTATAAGTAAGCCAGTTGCTAGAAATATTATAAACTTGACACAGTATATTTTCAGAAACACTGTAGTATATGTTTAAAACAGTATAGTACATATTTTTGTTTGTGGATGCATAATATGTCTATAGATGAAAGTTTATAATATAGTTATGAAACACACATAGTATATGTTTATAGAAGTCATAGTATACAAGGAATACTAAAACAGTATGACTTTAGTGATAAGACTTGTGTACCTTTTCAATTGCTTTTGCAATTGCAAAATCTTGATCTGTGAATATTGTTACTGGAGATTTCCCCCTCATTGATTTCTTAAATGCTGTGAAAAGCCACTCAAATGACTCCAATTTTTCATCTGATAGAAAAGCACAACCAAACATCACATTCTTCCAATGATTGTTTATGCCTATAAAAGGAGCGCATATTAAGTTGTACTTATTTGTTCGGTATGTTGTGTCAAATATTAGAACATCTCCGTATACACTAAAATCTTCCATCATCATACCATCTCTCCAAAAGATATTGCATAATCTTCCATCTTTCAACTTCACTTTGTAAAAAAAATCAACATCTTCTTGATTTTCCTCTTGTATAATATCTACCACAGTTTCGGCATCCCCTCCTTCTATTGCTTCCATTTTCATTCGGCTAACGAAGTTCAAGTGATCTTTCATGGTGTGCCCAACACCCTCTTCTCCACCAGCTTCATAAACCATATATCTGTAAGAATCCATTGGCTTTATTCCAGAAGTAACCATACTTTCTATCATTTCTGCCTTCTCATTTGTGATTTTCCTCTCAGAACGATGTAAGTGGTTGAGTTCTGGCCTAGTTAGTTCATGATTGTGAATCATACAATGTTTCACAACTTCAAATTGCCCCGCTTCATTCTTTAAAACTCTCATAGAGGCCTCACAATTTGTTCTGATGTTTGGTTTCCTTTTCCTTTTTTCCTCTAAATTTATTTTCTTTTCCCCAGCCTTGGAACACACAAACAATTTTCCCAAGATATCTCCTTTAGATGAGAATCGATTGCTTGACTTTCGAACACTGAAACCCAAGATACGAGCATGCGTGCAATACAAATCATACATTTCAAGGATTGTGCTTCTCTGAAACCCAAGTAGTGAACCAGAAACATCTATCGTTTCATTTGCACAGTCTGTCAAAAAAAAGTGAGCAGATAACATATACTGTTATGTAACTAACAATATACTATTATTTATAATAAAGTATACTATGTCAGTCAAACATTAATTCATTTGCACAGTCTGTCAAACATTAATTCATATGCATGTTTTTATTGTTACCTTCATTGATGTTCGAACCATCATCTAAGCTCAATGTGGTATGGATTTCTTCTGAACTCAATGTTTGAGTTTCAACCTCAATTTCAATGAGGTTCGAATCTGAAACTAAAAACATGAAACAAGTTTGACGTAAATATTTATAATTTATATTTAAAAATTATTCGACATCAATTGTTTGAAAATGTTACCTTGATGGATTTCTTGCCCCACGTTATCATCGAACACTTCAATATCAAGTGTTTCTTTCAATACTTCTACTAAAGATCATGGAAAAATTCAGATGCTAAACAACTTTGTTGGAAAAAATAACCTATACTATGTATGTGAAAAAAATAAGGTACATTTATTTTCTTCTTTTTACCTTCATTGTTGTTCAATCCATCATCTAAGCTCAAGGTGGGGTGTAGTTGTATTGAACTTAATGTTTTAGTTTGAAACTCATTTTCAATCAAGTTTGCATCAAAAACAGAAAACATGAAACATTTTTTAAATGTATATATTTTATGTTTACATATTAAAGAACATTTTTTTCAAAATGTTACCTTGGTGATTTCCTTGCCCCACTTTATCACTATGTAGTTCAATATCCATTGATTCTTTTACTTTTTCTGTTAAAATCAGAAAATAAGCAACATTAACGTATGCAATGTTTACCATGCACAACATTTTGTATAGTACAATATAATATTGAAAGGTTAATAAATGAGATGAGAACTGACTGAATCAAGATAATACGAACTGCATATTCCAAGTATCATTTGCACAGTCTGTTAAAAAAAAGTGAGCAGATAACATATACTGTCATTCGAATAAAAGTATACTATTATTTATAATAAAATATACTATGTCAGTCAAACATTAATTCAAAATGCCCTGTTTCATGCTAATCAAAACACCACTATTACTAATCAAAACTGAAATTTCTAAAAGCATAGTACAAAGTTAAAGTATATAGTCTGAACTGCATATTCCAAGCATCAGAACCGAAGTGTTAAGAAATCAATGCAACAAACAAATTAAATCGAGAAATCAATCCAAAAAATTGAGAAATACTATTATCAAAATTTACAGAATCCATATACAAGTTTCTTGCTATTCGCTTGATTCATGCTATTCTCTTGTTCTTGTCGTTGGAATTCATAAAGAAATTAATACAAACACAGAATTTAAAATGTAGAAGAAGAAAGACAATTGTACAAATTTCTTATAGCTGATTTCGCGAGAAGATAGGTGCTGATTTTCCGATGCGGAGGCGCGAACTTCGCGAGGCGACGGTGCAAACTGAACAAGACGGTGGCGCTAACTGAACGAGGCGGCGGCGTGACGGAGGGAATGGGGAGAAGAAGTCGCGGCCAGCTGAAGTTAGGGAGAAGAAGTCGCGGCTGGAGAAGAAGTCAGGGAGAAGAAGTCGCGGCTGAATATGTAACAATATGGGCTTTTTTTTTTTACAGATTTTTGTTTTAACTTAATGGGCTAATTTTTACCTAGTGAGTTAAATTGATGAGTGGGCCCTAACAAGTGCACAATAGTGCTATTGTGTGTTTGTTGCACACAAGACCCACTCC
>OY282495.1:8346337-8563736 GCA_958295605.1 Ajuga chamaepitys | reverse complement strand
ATTAGAGCGAAATAAGCTAGCTTTTGTTCTGTTGTTTACAGTGTAAACACAATTGATGTGTTCATTTTGCTTAAACTGTAATTTATGTGATCAGGTGAAATACCATAAAATTACCTCTATTGAGCCAAAGAACAAGAGGTCTTGTGTATGCATAAGTGGAGGCCTCTGTGAGCCAGTAAAAGAGGGCATGACCTTGGCTTTCGTTGATAGTCACATAACCGGAATACTGCTTGAACTTCACTGGCGGCTGCCCTGGAAGCGCCCATATTCTGTCCGCCGCTTGTGCTAATATAGGCAGTCCTGCAAACGATGTGCTTATTGATGCACACAAAATAATAAGGCATAAAACAAGATGTTTTTGCCAATCCATATTCACAAACGTCAAACTATTATTTTGATCATCAATGCTTATATATATATATATACACTATCCACTAGGGTGAGAGAGTGTTAATCAAGATATTAATCAAATCTTATTAAGATATGTCATGCATGCTCACTCTCTCTCGAACTAATGGGGTTTGAAATTTGATTTTAATATTTTTCTATTTAATGGTGCATCGTGGTTAAGAGGAAATACTGTATTTTCTTATTTTGATTTATATATTAAAATTAATTCTTAGTGAGATTTACTCAAATTGTTGTTGTACACTCTGTGTAGATGTAGAAATAAAGGTTATTTTATTTTAATCTATATCTATATTTATATATATACACTAATTTAATGGTGTATAATTATGTTAATATCATTTTAATTTATACATACACACTAGTTGGTCTATTGTTTTCTAAAAGAAATTCACTTATTTTTTTGGAAATTCTGTGATTGGTTGAGGTATATACATAGTGATCCAATTGGTTACGTAAAAGCATAATGTATCTTATTTTAGAGGTTATGCAGGATACAGATAGATGCATGTCTATCCATGCATGAACATGTGCATTACAAAAAGATCAATTAACGCAAAGCCAACCGTAACATAAGGCAAAAACTCCTATCCATCGACACGCACCCATAATCAACACCTGTTCAATTTAATTTCAGAATGCAAGTTCAACCAACATTATCTGTTGGGTAACACAAATCAATCAACAACAGTTTCACATCATTTTGAAAAAGCCACCATGTAACAAATAAACTTTCATCATACAATTTCTCAAAAAAAGAACGATTTCAGCACCTATACAGAATCAACATACATCAGCCAAGCAACAATCACAAACTGAACTGAACACATAGCAATTCATCATCGAAACAGTAACTTTATGACCCAGTAAATAATCGAAACCAAACTGAATAATAACAGCAACACGGTAACACCATCACCAAAAGATTTAGGGTTTTTTTCTCCAAAAGTCAGAAAAGCTATAGATCAAAAATAGATTCCACAAATAGATTTAGGGTTTTTTTCTCCACAACATAGATCTAGGATTTTTTCTCCAAAAGTCAGAATTACCACAACATACCCTAAATTCCAGAAATAGATTTAGAGGTTTTTCTCCAAAAGTCAGAATATCTATAGATATGCTACGATATTACATTTTCAACACATAAAATTTGATTTTTCCCAAAAAAAAAAATCACAAAAACAGGGTGAGAGTATTTTAACATTCCACTTGAAGGAAACCAAACGGCAAGGCAAGCAAAGAAGTGTCTTCACAACTCAGATGGACTGAATCACCCACCTTCAGAGGAGAAAGCTTCGGTCCGCACCGGGAGAGCTTCCATAATCTCCGATCTAGGAGATTCCCCACTATCAAAAAGTATTTCTGCTATGAACGATTCCTCGGAATAAAAAACATAGTCGTCATTGGAATCGTGAAACGATTCGTCCATGACAGAACAAAAGAAAGAACAAAGGATAGTAGAGGAAGTAAGATCTGGAACAAATTTGAGTTAGTTTCCAGATATGAGAAAGATCTAGAAGAGCAGCGTGAAGAGATAGAGGGAGATGATAGAGAGAGAATTAGGGTTTAATAGTGTGAGTGGAGGGGATACTGAATCAGTGAGATGATTCTAGATCAGGTTATGGGGATGTAGTGGGGGTGAGGGGGAGGTATATTAGTTAGGCTGTTTAATAAGATTGGGTTAGTTAGATTAGGTTAGTTATGTTAAAGATAATTTAGGTTTTTAATTATGTTAAGTAATGGCATTCTTGTAATTATGTGTAAATTTTGAGGGTTTTAATGTTTGACTTTTATTTCCATTTATGGGGTTGCAAATTTAATTAGGACGGACCGATAAGGCAAGTAAATAAATTTAAGTGGGACGGGGGGGGGGGGGGTATTAGATATTACACACTGTAGAATTTAAATGAAATAGTACATAATGTAAAATGAACCAGTAAATTTATAACACGGCGACATACTTAAGGTACTTTGTACGTATGAATTAACATGTAAACAAAATTTAAAGAAATTAACTCTTAAAATTTTCATTTTTCTAAATTTTATAAAAATTTCAATTTTTTGAAAACTAATTTTTCTAAATTTAATATTTTCGGCTACTTTTATGATATTTTAAATAAATTTTAGAATATTTTTTTTTATTTTTACATTATTTCAGATTTTTTTATTTTTTTAATAATTTTTAAACGTTTTTTAAAGTCTAATGAGGTCAAAAGTGAGAGAGTTGGGACCAAAACGCAATAAAGCGTGTCCAGTGGGACCAAAACTGCAAACATTGAAGTTATGACATTGCACTAACTACTGAAAAATTTAGGGATCACTTTTGCCAAAATTTTAGGACTATTTATGCAAAAATCTGATGTTTGGGACTGAACTTACAACATTTGAATTCAATAGGATCAAAAGTGCAACTATTGAGATCAAATCGTAATTTTCGCGTGTTCTATGGAACCAAAAATGAAAAAAAAAAAACCCAAAATTCATCTTCAATGGTTTTCTCCATATATTGCATGTAAAGAATATCGTTGTTCGTTTTATTATTTTACTATATTCAACTATAATTCGTGTACCCAAGCATTTGTTAGCTTTGTTTTAGGGCATTTGCATATCGGACACCACTATTGGCATTGTTAATAATAGCAAAATAATTTTACCAATCTTGATTCTATTTTCATTTAGATGAATTATAAAATTTTACAAAATAATTTATTAATGTAATTTGCTTAGCAACTAGGTTGACCGGACCTAATTTAGGCTCAAAATAAATTAACAACTAGATAAAATAATTCACTAACCTTACGTCGATCTTCGTTAACTATATATATATACATGCAAAATCATAAAACTTTGTAAAATAATTCACCAATTTAATTTTCTTTAAAATTAGTTCATTTGTTAAAAAAGGCGCTCATATTGAATTAAAAAATGTTATGAAAAATACAATAAATCATTTAAATTCATTTTGAATAAAATTTGATTAATCCGAAATAATGTAATGAAGTATTTTAAAATTCTGACCTTATTTCTTTGCTAATTAAAATAATTTTGAGAAAATGAGAATTAACATATAAAAAACTATCTGTAATTTTTATGAAAATGGAATCTCAAAATTTTGTATTTACTCAATAAGATATTTTTTTGGAACCTAATATCATCTCTAATTTATTTTTAATAAATAATTACTTGATCAATTTTTCTAACAAGGTAAGTTTATATGAAATAAACAATTACGCAATCTTTTTTTTTTTTCAAAAAGAACAATTGCTTTCAAAATGTCATCTTTCTATAAATATCTATTTAATATATCAAATAGATGTATTAATGTAAATTTCAAAAAAACAAGTAATCTAATTTTTTTTACTAAGTTCATAGTAATTAAAAATTATTTTAAATAACCATAATTACATTGTCAAATAAGATCCCAAAAATTATTTGTATTCAGTATATAGTCTCGAGGTTTTATTTGCAATTAAATTACAGATAATATTTAATGTTAATTCACAAATTTTCAAAGTTATATTTTTTTATTTAAAAAAAAGCCATAATTTAAAAAGATTTTATTACATTATTTAGGATCTATCAACTTAATTATATTCAAACAAAATTTTGGAGATTTCGTTGTATTTGTCAACATTTGTTAATTCAGCTCAAAAAAATAAAAAAAATAAAAAAAATAAAAAAATAAAAAAAAAACATTTGTTCATTCAGCTGGATCCCGTTATGGAGTCTTACGAACCAATTTTTAAGATGAATTAAATTGGTGATTTTTTTTTATTTTTTATTATAAAGCATTATAATTTATGTTGTAAACGAAAATAGTAGAGTACTACTCAATTGAGTAAGTTTACTTATACGTAATTGAGTAAATTTATCTACAAAATTCATTAAACTTAAAAGGAGAACATGGAAAAATTATATATTATCGAATATAAGTAAACATTACTATCTCTGTCCCAGTTAAATTTTTACCTACTTGCGTTATCGGTTTGTTTCAGTTAACTTTGCAACCCCATAAATGGAAACTAATTCCCATAATCTTCACCCTCAAAATCTCAACCATCAATCTCCACCTTTAAAAAAGTCAAAGAAAAAAAAATTCCTCAACATCCATGTTCGATCAGAATTACAAATTTAACCGGATAGGAGGGAGTATATTAGAGGAAGTAATAATAAAAAAGACTCGAGAATATGTTTGGTGTAAATAAATTTGTGGGTTAGAGCTCTTTGCACTACTGCTTTTTCCTCAATTTATTTTCTTTCTTGGGGTCATTAGAGTTCAATCCACCTTTAATTTTTTCCTCTTTTAGTTTTATATATTTATTTTATAGACTGACGATTATATTTAAAAATAAGAGAGAAATAATTTGTTTTCATATATTTTATAAAATTTATGTATTATTATACTATAAATAACAATTTATATATATATATATGTATATATTATGTCGTAATTTGACATGTAAACTGACACATTATTAGACGGTAAATTATTAGACTTAAGACAGAGATTAGTAATAATACAATTTACAATAACGTAATAATTACACAAACACACCAGATACAGAGACATTGCTGATCGAAAATACACTAAAGCAAAAAGAAAACTTAACACAAATGTGAACGATAAATTACTGAAAATAAAGAAGTAAATTAGTCTTTAATTTAATAATCAAAGTATCACTAAATATTAATACAAATAAAAGGAATAAAGAAAATTATTTCAAGTAACGCAAAATGTAGCCCAGAAAATTGAAGATAAAATTGGCATGTTGAAGTACTACCTCCGTTTTTTTTTAATTGTCATTCTAACTTATTTGGTTTGTTTGTAAATAGTTATTACTCTAGTTTTTTTACCACTTTTTTTACAATACTAACCCTATAGTTATGAAAAATGTTAACAATATGTAGAAATGATTAAAAAAATCAAGGGATTTAAGGAAATTAGTTGAGTGTTAATTTGTTAACTCCTTAAATTCCTTAATTTTTTTATCCAAAACTAGAATGTCAACTAGAAAAAAACGGAGGTAGTAGTAAAGATTGAGCTGAATGCTTAACTATTTAAATTGAGTATTTTCATTCGCTTTAAAGCAAAAAGGGAAAACTTTAATAAGTTCATAATTAAAAGAGGTTACTTTAACTTGTACTGACTTTGCTATTTATTTCAATTTGTAACATCATTAAAATAAAATAAAAAATCTAAAAAGCCAAATTAGGTGAACGTCAATTTTCTTTGTTTCTTTAGCCAAACATAGGCTATTTAAAGGAATATTTTACATTTTTACTCGAATATATTTTACAGCAAATATTTGTTTGCATAGTAAAATGAGCAAGAGTCGTGGGATTAATAATTGTGGTATGTCCACGGGCGTACGGATGTGTTTGGACCAAGAAATATCTTAAACAGATTTTGTTCTTTTATATCTGTTTTTTCTATATTACAAATTCCATATGTCCTTTTGAGTTGACTAATGCTTCATCCCTTTAAAAAAAAAAAAATAGGAGAGAGAAATGTTTACCAATGTACTTTTTCTTCTTTTTTTGTCGATTAATAGACAAATGTACATTTTTTTAGAAATCCTCCATTGTAATTGATGTTATATCACTAAAAGTAAAATAACTGTACAACATAAAATTTTGAAGAAAATAATTATATTATTATCATGGAGGCATTTATAAGTATAATTAGTGAATTTAATAACAATTTGTCCCTAATAATCCTTATCCGAATTTATTTAGGATTTTAAGGTCATGGGTCCTTACAATGCAATAGTAGATATATTGGGCCTATTTTTTTGAACGAGAATCTTATAATTCAAAGAACATCATAAAATACGAGATCCTCAAGCCAGGTCTGCAAGACTACCCCCATCCAAATATATGAAGAAGGGGAGGGAGAAAAAAAAAAATGAGCCGGAGAATGAACAACAACATTACACATACGGTTCATATGACTAATACTCGAGATGGACTCGCCCTGCATATATCCATGAATAGCATCAACAAGAAAGTCAATGTAACTCAAAGGACTCGTATGCACCATGACTGCCTGCATATAGTGGGGCCTATTTTAACATAAGTAGATTCATCACAAAGGCCAGCACTGAAATTTGACATACACATCATTACAGTTATATAACTTTGTTTATTTTTCACCAGACTTATTTTATCAAATTAACTTATTCCTGATATTAAATTACTTCAACTAATAAGATTACACATTAACTTTTGAAACTACATTATGTTTATGGGACAATTAAATATTTTTAAAACATGGCTCTTTTAATAAGATGGAGTTTTGTAATATTTAAAATGTACTAATAAGCATGAATTTTGAAAATGAATTTGTAATTCTGCCTTACATAAATTGATATATTTTAAACCATATTTTACTAGATTGGGAAAACTATTTATAATTTCCATGTATTGAATAACAATAACCATTTGTCTTTTGGAATATTTGAGGTTGACTCATTTTACAAACACTGTCAAATGCTTCTATTATTTGATTAAGGATACATCTTACGTGTATCACATGTTAATCATATGACATTTAACGGTCATATTCTGTTACTCCAGTGAAAATAGATTGGGCAATTTATTTATTTTTTTCTAATTTTGTTTCCGACCAAATAGCCTACACATATATTTCTTCTTGTATTTGATGGTTTGAGTTTTCCAATCGCATTTCACTCAAAGCGTAGTATTGCTGAACTTTTACTTACTTTCTCCGTCCCGACTTATCTTGCACAGGAGGGATCGATACGGGTATAAAAAAAAGTTGTTTTTTGGTTGTTTGTTGACTTTTCAAAGGTGGATTGAGGGTGGAGATTATGTTAGAACTTTTCTTTTTTAGGCTGTACAGGATAAAATTGGACGATCGTTTAAGGAAAGTATGCAAGATAAGGTGAGATGGGGGGAGTTATATTTTTGGGAAATCAGTATGTTGAAATTTGAACTATTAACTAACTGATGCAATGCAGGAGTCAAATAATTTATTAGTTATTGGTATTATTTAATTGTGTTTTCTTTCTTTATTTATTTTTCAATTTTTTTATTTAAATTAATTACACGCGGCACTAAATTAGCAATGGGAGATTAGGGTTTTACCCAACTAAAGGAGTGTTTTGTTGTTTACGTATTCAATTGTTGATTAGGGGGAAAAAAGAGGGTTCTCCTAAATATTGAGAGCTTATGAATGGTTTGTGCTTGTCTGTTCTTGTTGTTATTAGCTTTCGCTTCATAACTATCTTTCATACAATACTTTTCTTGTACTAAAGTATTATCAGAAAGTGAACTCCTTTGAGAGATGAAAATATTTACTCGTTTTATGTGTGCGAAAATGTAAGAAAGATAGAGTGTAAGAAAAATGGAGGTAAAAGTAATTTGAGTGATTGAATTTTAGATAAAATCGGTTGGCAAGAATGAAGTTGCAGTGGCATGCCATTTTTGTGCAAATATAACATGTGAAGGCACATGTTTGAAAGGTGATGATTATTACCTTTAGATTGGTGAAGTCCTCTTAAATATTAAATCATTGTCTCACACATTTTTGCTTCTGAAAATCATGCCCTATTTGGCGTTCCAAAATTTCTCTAATTTCAACTCTAGAATTACTCTCTCTTCTAGATACAATTATGGTCGGAATTTTTTAGCTGTGATTTAGGGTGTATCATGTATGTGTAACTTCGACCAATTCGTGGGAGCCATACATATGCAATTAAATCAAAGATAAATAGTTGTATCCCATCTTCTTCCGTCGTCTTCCAAAGAAAGTGGAAGACGAGAGAACACTTCTAATTTTAATTTTATTTTGTTTCGTCTTGATCATTTATTTGTCTTTTTAAAGTTTTTCTTGTCTATGTGTATCTTTCAAACCTTGTGCGGTATTTGATCTCTATTTTTAGATGAATTTTCATGGTCTTCCAAACCTTATGCGGCCTCTATTCTCCGATTTTCTATGAGTTTTTTGGCTATGAAGATACGCGACTTTACGGATTCATTGCTTGCGTGCATGCAATCACAGAGCTAGTGGGTTCTTTGAATTATTGTGAAATTATTGTGGACGAGATTAAGAGGCTCGTGTATGAACGTATTTTTACACAATTTCTCATACGTCTAGAGATTGTAATGGTGTTGCAATGTTTGGTGTGTTTTTCGTTACTTCCGTCAATCGTCTGTTTAGGTAGGGCCAAATATCCCCTTTTTAAATTGAGAATCTTGTACATTAAGACTTTTGAGTACGAAAATACTCTTCTTTTTTTTTTTTTCTGTAAAAAGAAAAAGAGAAATACCGCATCTAATTTTAAATATTAGTCGTTTTAAATAAGATTATTTTGTTGTAAGAAAAATACGTCATTCTAGTAAAAGGAATCATGTTATTCCCAATTGTGCTTAGACACATTTCAACAAATCTCCCTACCTAATAATCTACCAATTTTGTCATCTATATTAAAAGAAATCCATTATAATATGAGAGAGAGAGAAATGTTTTTTTATAGAGAAAATAAAATATCATTAAATTACTATAATCATTCGGTGCTAATTGACAAAAAGATAAAATCAAAACGACATAAATATGTATGTAAAATATCATTAAATTGCTATAATCTTCCAGTACTAATTGACAAGAAGATAAAATCAAAACCACATAAATATGTATGCAACAATTGAGGCACAAAATGACTATATCTAAATATATATACAAATCTAAATCTAGTAAATCAAGCAAATCGCTATTGCGCAGGACAAATTTGCATACCAACATACTTGATCTCGATCTCAAATTTGTCATTGATCTTCTGGTGAAAGCCCAAAAAAATTAAGCAAATCAATGTTAAATAGTTCAATGAACACTGAATCTTCAAAACTAACACAACGGACACCACGAATAACGGATCTTTCATTATTTCGGGAATTAATAGTTCCACTTATTTATGGCAGACAATAAGCAAAATTTCTCCCATTAAAAAAAGTGAAAGCTAAGTTTAGAGTTAAAGATACATGTTTAGAGAGGGAATTGGTAGGGAGCAAAATTATAAGCAATGGAAGAATTTTTGAGAGAAAAAACACTAGATTTAGAATAAGAGGGATGACTATAGAGATATACAAAAAAAAAAAAAAAAAAAAAAAAAAAAAAAATCTCCTAATCTAAGAATAAAGAAAAAACTCTCTCCTCTCCTCATGATGACTCGAATTCAGGACCAAAGGCCTAGATAGTAGATGCTCTGTCACTTAGCTATCCAACTTCATCTACTATAGAGATATACTTGTCAATTATAAGAGTTCTTAATTTCTCCTAGAAAATCTCAAACGAATTTAACCTGAAAGTGACGGCTGCACTATTACAAACATGTGTGCTAATAAATTTTAATTGAAACAAAGTATTTTTACTTTTATTATACTACCAATTTGGTAGATTGGATCCTCTATTCCAATTTTTATTTTATATTATGGTTCATTGTTTTTAATACATATACTACATATACATATGATATGTGGTACTTATTTTAGAATATATGCTGACATGTGGTCATCTTTCTTTTTGTTTTTCGCTTGTAGTTAGCGTTTCGTTGTTTCTGTTTTTTAGAGTGACCGTCTTTTGTCCTCCTAATTTTCTCTCTTTATTTTTTCGACACTTATTTTTCTTTTTATGTCATCTCCATGATTTATTGATAATATATTACGTCCCATAGCTATGAACTCATCCTCTTTATATCCCATATTTTTTTAATTTTTTTTTTTTGTCCCTTATTTCTCGAATTTATCCAATCTCAATATTCGCCGGAAATCATGTGCCGGCTTAAATTGGGACTTATTAGTGACATGGCGACGGATTATTAGGTGGAATTTATTATTTAGTATTCTTACTTTAAATTATATTCCACATTAGATTTTAATTGCGAAATCATCCTACCAAAATTAAAATTGAAAAATTAAAAGAAAAAAGAAAGAAAATTAAATAAAAATTCACCAGCTTCATCGTCACTGGTTTGAAAGTCCCTCTTATCGTTCATGAAATCTGTTGATCCTGCCCGAGAGGAAGCTATTTCCGCCTCTACGGTGTCGTTTCCATTGCCTCTGTACATGCGGCAAAAGAAAGGAGAGCCATGTGTTACGTATGCCTATTCTGGGCGAATTAACACACGTAATACACACACACACACACTGTATGATAGAACAGAAATGGGAGAAAATCAGAGAAATGGAGGAAGGAGAATCAGAGTTTTCATTCAACAGAATGAGCTGTCACAGAACATGTCCTTCCTGCTGTACAACATACTATCTATAACAAACTCTGCAGACACAAAACGGTGTCGTATTCAACCCTTCCCTTTTCTAATACTCGTGTTTAATACTTACTGATAATGAGAAGCACAACTTTTACGTAAACAAGAAAAATAATAATCGAAGTAATAACGGAAAGTAACTATATTAACGACCATGGACTCTGCTATAACATTTCCTCCTCCTTGAAAACTGTCTTGGCCTCAAGACAACGACACCTCCGGAAATCTGTCACAAAATGAGGAATAATCCTCCCACGTGGCTTCCTCCTCTGGTAAATGAGCCCACTGTACCAGAAGCTGTGTCACTGGTTTGTTGTGTTGCTTAACCAAACGGCGAGCTAGGATTTTAACTGGTTGGAGTACTACTTTTCCTTCATCATCAAATGTCGGAAGCTCAGAGGTGACTCGAGTATTAGTTCCTACTCTCTTCTTAAGCACAGATACATGAAACACAGGGTGCACTTTTGCTGAGCTAGGTAACAGAAGCTTGTAAGCTACCTTACCCACCTTCTGAATTATTGGAAAGGGACCAACATACTTAGGGCATAACTTCCAAACCTTCACTCTATGCAATGATCTTTGCTGATAGGGTTTTAGCTTCAGATATACCCAATCCCCTAATTCAAACTCCCTATCAATTCGGCCCTTATCAGCATAAAACTTCATCCTCTCCTGAGCTTTCTGCAAGAAGTGTTTCAGGTGTTGCTGGATCTCCTGTTTTTCTCTGAGTGTGGCTTCTACCCCAACCACAGAACCTTGAACAGAGTGTCCAAATGTAAGAGGTATGGGTGTAAATCCATACAATGCCTCAAAGGGAGTCATGTTAATAGCAAAGTGGTGACTGGTATTATACCAGAATTCTGCCATAGCTAACCACGAATACCATTTCTTCGGTGTTGCACCACACATGCACCTCAAATAATTTTCCAAGCACTGATTCACTCTCTCAGTTTGGCCATCCGTTTGGGGATGGTATGCAGAGCTCATACTCTGCTGAATGCCTAACAATTGAAACAATTCTTGCCAAAATTTGCTTGTGAAAATTTTGTCCCTGTCGGAGACCACACTTTGTGGTAACCCATGCAACTTGTATATAATATCCAGAAAAATAGTTGCTAGTTTAGAGGTTGTAAAGGGATGTGTGAGCGCAATGAAATGACTATACTTGGTGAATCTGTCCACTACTACCCATATAGTGTCCCTCCCGGCAGAATTAGGTAGTTGCTCTATGAAGTCCATAGAAATGTGTCTCCAAGCTCTATCTGGAATTGGCAAGGGTTGCAGCAGTCCTGGTGATTTCAAATTTTCATGTTTACTAATCTGACATTGGTGACACTTTGAAACATGACTGTGAACATCTTTCCTCAATTCAGGCCACCAAAATAAGCTTTTGATCCTTTGAAAAGTTGCGGTTTCTCTGGAGTGCCCTCCTTCTGCCGAATCGTGCATATATGTCAGTATCTTTTGTTTAAGATCACCATACTTGCCAATATACAGCTTTCCTTTAAACCTCAAAAGACTAGCACTATAAGAAAAGAAGGAAGTGTTGTAAGGCTCAGCCAAACACTCCATGATCATCTTTTGAACCTCTAGATCTCCGTCATAGCTCATCTGTATTTCCTCCATCCAAACAGGTTTAAGTATGGACAGGGCAGAGCAGCTTCCTTCCTCAACTCTTGATAAAGCATCTGCTGCCTTATTCTCTATTCCCTTCTTATATTCAATGGTGTAATCAAATCCCAGCAACTTAGTTAAGTACTTATGCTGCAATGGAGTGGAAATCTTCTGTTCTAGCAGATATTTCAAGCTCTTTTGATCGGTTCTTATGATGAAAGGGCCATGTAACAAGTAGTGTCTCCATTTTTCTACGGCCAACAAAATGGCCAAGAACTCTTTCTCATATATGGATAATCCCAAGCTCTTGATCCCCAACGGTTTGCTAAGATAAGCTAACGGATGGTGTTCCTGCATTAGTACAGCCCCAATCCCTCCGTAACAAGCATCAGTTTCTACTACAAAAGGTTTTGAAAAATTTGGCAGCTTCAATACTGGAGCAGATACCATGGCTGATTTGAGCAACTCAAAAGCCTTAGTTGCTTCTTCATTCCACTGAAATTGCCCCTTTTTTGTCAGCATGGTTAATGGTTTGGCAATAATCCCATAATTTCTAACAAATTTTCTGTAATATATTGTTAACCCTAAGAAACTCCTCAAGGCTTTTAGAGTTTTAGGATGAGGCCATTCTACCATGACTCTTACTTTCTCAGGATCAGCATTTACCCCCTCTCCACTGATGATGTGACCCAAATATTCTACTTGAGCTTGTCCAAAAATGCATTTAGACATTTTGGCATATAGCTGATTTTCCTCCAACAGTTGGAATACCTTCCTCAGATGCTCAACATGCTCTGCCTGGGATGAGCTATATACCAATATATCATCGAAAAAAACCAATACAAACTCCTTCAGAAATGGGTGAAATACCTGATTCATTACTGTTTGAAAGGTAGCTGGTGCGTTTGTTAAACCAAAAGGCATGACCCTGAATTCGTAGAGTCCAGATGCAGTCACAAAGGCTGTTTTGTACACATCTTCTGGTGTTACCCGAATTTGATGATATCCTGCTCTCAAATCAATTTTTGAAAATACCTTGGCACCCCCTAATTCATCCAGCAAGTCTTCCACTAAGGGTATTGGGTAACTATCCTTTACACTAATTGCATTCAATCTTCTGTAATCCACACAAACTCTCCAGCTTCCATCTTTCTTCTTTACCAGCAATACTGGGGATGAGAATGGGCTATTGCTTGGCTGGATCACACCACTCTTCAGCATCTCTTCTACTAGCTTTTCAATTTCCATCCTCTATAAGAATGGATATCTGTAAGGTTTCTGTTTGATGGGTTCTGCCCCATCTTTGATCATAATTTTATGGTCCCATTGTCTCTCTGGTGGGAGCTCAGAAGGTGATTCAAACACACCCTTGTATTCATCCACTAGAGATTGGATTTCTACTGTCCTTCCCTCATCACTCTTGTTTTTGCTTCCAGAAATCAAGCACAAATAAGCTTGGACATCAGTTCCCTTCTTCCTTAAAGTCTTCTTTGCTTGTTTAATTGAGATCATACTCAACCTGATTTCTGGTCTTATTGCTTGCAATGTAATTGTTTTCCCTTTGTTGTTCAACTGCACCAAGTGTCTCTTGTAATCGAAAGTGATTGGCCCCAGCTGAGCCATCATGTCTACTCCAATCACCATGTCACATCCTCCCAATTTTAACAATCTTACAGTTGAGCTAAACTTGTAGTGCCCCATTTCCCACTCAAATTTGGAGCACTTAGAATTACAATCCACTTTTCCACCATCAGCTACTGTCACTATCATTGGATTAGTATACTCTACCAAACACCCTGCCTCATCAGCTATGGATGGATCCAAAAAACTATGGGTGCTGCCAGTGTCTAGAAGTATGGTAATCTTCTTTCCTTTTACTGCCCCCTCTAGTTTAATAGTATCAGGATGTATGTTTCCAGCTAATGCATGAAGTGATATCATGGGATCCTTCTCCTCTTCATCTAATTCCTCTAATACCAAGGTATCAGGTGGATCCCCATCATCTTCTCCCATGATAACAAATAACTTCTTGCATCTGTGACCAACATGGTATACTTCATCGCAATTGAAACATAAGTTTTTCTTCCTTCGAGCTTCCATTTCTTCCTGACTCAGTCTTTTTACAGGGGGTAATGTGTTTTGTTTGGCTTTCTGTAACCCTCCATCATTATCACACTTCCAGCTACTAAATTGTGAGGTATTGGTTGGTCTTGACACTCCTCTTTGCCCCTTAAATAAAAGTTGTAACATCTGTTCCTGCTTAACAGCCAACTGCATAGCATCCAACAAACTGCTAGGTTTCATTATCTCCAGCATTTTACCCACCTCTTCTTTCAATCCACTCCTAAAACTCTCAATATAGTAATCTTCAGTCAATGACTTGTTCTTCTCCACCATAAACGCTTTCAACTCCTCAAACTCCTGGATATATGCCTGCACATCCCCCTTTTGCCTCAGGTTATCAAACTGAGCCACTATCCCAACTCCTTCACTGTTCAGAAATCTCCCCAGAACCATATCAGTAAATTTTTCCCATGGCATATTTTCTTTCCCATCTACATAGTCGACGTACCATTGGTCTGCCAATCCTTCCAGATTCATAGCCGCCAACATTATCTTCTCATAGTCCGGCATTGGGTTAAATGTGAAGTATCTGTGGCATTTTCTAAGCCATGGTCTGGGATTTTCACCATTAAATTTAGGAAAATCAAATTTAGGGGCTCTTTGGTTAACCACATGCTCATTGACTCGTGCATTTGGGGTGGGAGATAAAATTCCCACATCATTTCTCCCAAGAATACTAGATCCAGCTCCCGTATTCACATTAAGATTAACAGGCTCTTTACCTCTGTTGTTTGGCGCCATTTCTTTCAGTGCTTCTATGACTTGCAGCTTCACTAGCTCACCAAAGCTATCCATACGCGTGTTCATCTCTTTTTGAGCCTGGAGGATCTCCGCCTGACCTTGTGTGAGTTCCGCCACCCTTTCTTCCAACGTTTCGATCCTTACTGTATTGTTCTTTGCCATTGAATCCAGCCTTATTCAGGATCGTGCTCTGGATACCAAATTGTTACGTATGTCTATTCTGGGCGAATTAACACACGTAATACACACACATACACACACACTGTATGATAGAACAGAAATGGGAGAAAATCAGAGAAATGGAGGAAGGAGAATCAGAGTTTTCATTCAACAGAATGAGCTGTCACAGAACATGTCCTTCCTGCTGTACAACGTACTATCTATAACAAACTCTGCAGACACAAAACGGTGTCTTATTCAACCCTTCCCTTTTCTAATACTCGTGTTTAATACTTACTGATAATGAGAAGCACGACTTTTACGTAAACAAGAAAAAAAAGAATCGAAGTAATAACGGAAAGTAACTATATTAACGACCATGGACTCTGCTATAACACCATGTTTTCTCAACTCCCTTCATTTAGGCCCAAAAAGAGTAAAAGAATCCTGCCATGAATTGTTCAAAAATCTTGTTTCTTCATCCCTCCATTTTCTGCACAACATCTCCCCCATTCTTGCCCAGATTTTCGAATCTCTTGTTCGAATTTCTTCATCTCTGGATTCTGATTTTTTTCTTCCAGATTTTTTTATTTAATTTTATGAAGATGAACAATGAACATATTTGATGAAGCTAATGAATTTTTATTTAATTTTCTTTTTTTCAGTCATAATGATGTTGAAATTGAAACTCATATGTACAATGTAAATTCATCTCATAATTTCGATGCGATGTCAGCAAATATTTCTAATTTTCACTGGAACATGATTTTTCTAGCGAAAATTTAAATTTTAGAACTGAAATTGAACAAATTCAAAGATGGGGTGAAATTGAAAAAAAAAACAAAAAATTGAGATATAAAGTGAAGGAGCCCATAGTTATGGAATAATATGATTTTTTCCTTAAACACTATCCTACTGAACGATCTATCATGCATTTCGCAACTATACGGAGAAATTGGAGTTGTCATTTTCTTAGAAAAACAATGTGAGTTTAGGAGTTTTTGTTTACCCCTATTCTTCATCTGAAAAAATCACCGAACTTATAAATGATGGATTTGAATCCGGTATAATAACGGTGCCAGTGCAATGTACACACTACATAACTTCCTCTTCCTCTCTCTTTCTCTTTTACACGCTCACTATATTCTTCTCTTCCGCTGACTCGGACATTATATATATAATCGAAAACACTGGATCCAAATCCGTAGATTGACACTAAAGGAAACAATTCCGGAACTTTTTGATTTCAGACCTCCAAAGTATAAACCAGATATGACCGACTTTTTTCCTTTCAAAAGCATCGAGTACACAACACATTTTACAATACCATATCGCCCCAGGCCCCCATCTGCTTCAAACCTTTGCCAGGCCACTGTTTTCGTCACTTATTCAAAACTTATCAAATTATTTATATAGTATCCGATTTTGACGATCCAAATTATATATGATCTTGTAAGAACCCAGATTACTCTATATATTAATCTAGTGCCTTTAACCTCACTTTTTCTTTTAGGGTGCGTTTAACCTTTGCAGTTATTTCACAAAATGAAAAATATTGATATTTGTAGCATTGCATCAGACTATCTCTGCTCTGTAGCTGGAGGTATCGAAATTTTCCTCTAACTCTACTTAACGTTCTTGCTCTCAAGTATTAAAAAATAAGTGACTACACAATTACTATAATGTAATTATTCTACTTTATTATGTCTTTTGCGTTTTACTTTTAATTAGGCTCTATTATTGGAGGAAAAGGAAAAGAAAAAAAAAATAGAGTGAACACGAAAAGTAAAAAATAACAATATATATTTTTATATAATCCTCGAATGTAGACATTTAGTGCTTATATTCTTATAGCTTAAAATATTTTATTAAATTTTATTATTTTGTTGTATTTAAGAAATTATATGGAAATTATAGCTTTTAAAATAACTTTACATATTCAATTGAATGGCAATGAGAGAAAATTAATTATATAAAATATTATAATTACTAATAATGTTTAACAAAATCTACATAATAATAAAATACTTCAATAAAACATAGGAATAACGTACAACACACATGGTAATTGTTAGTTCCAAAAAATTCATCAACTTTTTTGTGAATTTAAAATTACATGAACTTTAGAACGTAACAAATAAACTATTGATATTTAATTTTTCTCAATTACAATATTAACTACATTTTTTAACATCAAAATGTGACGCTACCACTATTATAAGATTCATGCATCTTGGTGAAAAGATATAGTTATTGTTGTAACTGAAAAGAATTGAAATTGGTGAATTTTTATATTACTTTTTAGAGTTCATATTGTAAACTTATAATTAAAATTTCATCAAATATTGATAATCTTTTTGCAAGTAATTAGCCTACGATAAATTAGCATGAAACCAAGAATTGAAACTTTAGATTACTGCTCAGAAATCATTTTAAAAAAAAAAAAGAAGTTATCTAAAAGTGAAGGTTAAAATGCAGGTGTGTAGGCAGCAGGAAGGAATCTGGTAGGACAGGATCATAATTGCTCATTGGCAGATGGTCCCTTTTTGAGAGTGACATATTTCCTCACATACTATACTATAATGCCTCCGTCCCACTTAATTCTGTCTACTTATTTTTTCGATTCGTCCCAATTAAACTTGTAATCCTGAAAAAGAAAACTATTTTTCACAGTCCTCACCCTCAAAATCTCAACCCTCAATCTTAACTTCTAAAAAGTCAACTATTTTTTTTAACATCCACGCCCAATTAAAGTGACAACTTTAACCTGGACAGGGGGAGTACTACACTATACTAGTCACCTCTCAATAATATATATTTTCAAATGCCAACTTTCTGCATCACTTTAAGTTTTATTGTCTAGTACTTGAACATGTAGTAAATATTACTACTAAAGTGCTTTTAAGATCACCTCTTCACTTGTCTAAACCATCACTGTACTTGTCTTGCTCAGACTAGACGCCTATTTATGCTTGTGGAGATGCTAAAACTTGTAAAATACACCGTGTACGATGTTTATTGTTCGTTTATACATGTACTCTATATATGCTTATCGATTATTGGCGAATATTTCACTTGTCTTATATCTTTTACGTTCTAATTTCTTCTTTTCTTCCGTATTTCATAACCATTATCTGAAAGAATAAGAAGCGTCGGACACAAGACACATGTTGAAGCGTGTGCTTTCAATAAGTGTACGAAAGCATCGAGGTCCTTGTTAGTATAATCATAGATGGTACTATGCATTCATTTTAAGAAGTACCGAGTTTAAGCATCAAATATTTTTTCTCACAAATTTTCTATACTTTTTTATTATTAGCACAAAAAATCACCAAGATAGACCTAAAAGCGATTTGACAAAAATCCACACAATAGAAAGATTAGTGCGGAGGAGCTATCTAGCTCTCGACCAAGTCAGGTTGGAAACATGTTTTCTACCAAGGAGTCCTAACATACCTGATGAATACCTCGACCAATATATTTCGTTCATTACACATATATTAGTATAGTATATGAACCATTTTGCATACATAAAACACTATCGATAATCATCATCTATCTATCGGGACCACATATTAACGTGCCCACCAATCAGTGTGCATTGCTCTCATAGAAGTATGCTGATTTTTTTATCTAAATCTATAGGTGTGATCTTCAAACATTAGAAGTGAGTACATCAACACATGCATACGATGAATAGGTAAACGTACATTACATAGTAGATATTACAAGAGGCTCCCAACTCATATATATATATATATTCAAAATATAAAAGTGCAAAAATAATGGTCCTGATAATTCCGGAATTAACTCAAAGTGTATCCCCTCTAAAAGGTAAATATCAGGGTATGGTCCCCCATGGAAGCTCAAGAATCAGTACAAGAGAACAAGATTTTTATAAATGTTTCTGAACAACATTTTGTAGTTTTGTGCTCAGAAACAAAACCCATTTTCAAGGCCCATTTTGTGTCTGCCATTGCTAACTTCTATGGCAGATGATCTTTTCCAGCAGAGCTTTTTTTGGCCGTTTGAAGATTGAGTTATTGAAACATTATTGACAGCTATTATCCGCATCCTGTCACAGCCCTTATTCCTCTCTCCTTCCGTTCTCTTACACCAAGTGCTTTGCACTTGACGTAGATTTCACCACATATCTTACACACACCTACGCAGATGTGCGTGTACAAAGTGTAAAATATATGGTGATAATCGACCAGATGCATCTGTGTAGTGTTACAGAGACCTTCCTCTTCTAAAGAATCCAACAATAGATCTCACCATGTTGAAGGACCTTAAAAACTCTCTCTCTCCAAATCAAAATGGGGCCAGGTTGGACTATCCTATTCGGTCAGGTATCCTCCATTACAATATTCTGAACTAATCCCACATAATAAGCTAAAAAGTAAATTCATGGTAGTGATGATATTGATACCAGTGACGGTATCAATAAAACCCTAGTACCAAGCTAAAACTACTAATTATGACGAATACTCATAGAGACGGTTCTAGAATTAGAAGATTTGCGACATTTATAAGAGGATGATAAAAAGTTGATATTCAAGAAAACAAGAAAATTGTTGTAAAGGTATAAGGCAAACTATATCAATGACTATTTAGTGTACACATGTTAATACCCTGTAACAAATAAGATGGCACACCTAGTTGGGGAAATTTCATACACCTATAGTATTATAATCCAGGACTAGCCTGCCCCAAAAAGAAAAAAGAAAAAAGAAAAAAGAAAAAAATACCCCACAAATATTGACAGTTGCATGAAACTGAAAATATACCAACACAAAATGGATAGAGATCAAGCTAGCACGAACGCATAATTTATCATGTCCATATGGAGAGATTGTACGTCACTCATTCATGATATTATCAATCTTGATTTCGAGGAGCGCTTCAATAAGCTCTCGGCAGATTGGGCATTTGTTGGACTGAAGCCTCAGTGTCTTTGCACAGCTGCTGCACATACACTGGAATACAGAATTCTCAATTAAAATGATGGGTTGTAGTTTGAAAAATATATATATGTGAAAGCAAGATTAATAGCAATCAAGGGAGGAAAACACATCAAAATAACCGACACAACCAAAACCAGAATAAGCATAATTTGCACATGTCCCACCTTTAATAAAAAGGAAAAAGAGCTGAACAGGCTTTAAAAGAAAAGAGCTATTTGAACTCTTATGTCATTTCAGGGAAAGTAGATACATTCTTTTCCAGGTCTATGAATTAAGCCATAACAAAAAAATCAAACAGTGCTAAATTTGGAAAACATTTGTCGGAGAGAGAAATAACCCATTATGGATTAACAAGTAAAAATAGCGCAACCAACCTAGATGATAATAGTAATGCATACTAAAAGTTTCTAGTACGCAGTGTCCTCTTGTCCTAACAAACTACAGAGACTTTCAATATGAGAAGAAGAAAATTCAAAAAGGGGGGAGAGAGTGTGTGTTTGGGGCAGGGGGTGGCCCGGCGCTTGCAACTTGCAAGGAGCCAAAATAAAAATTTCAAATAGCCCATTATTGGTGGCTTACTAGTTAACCACTAGAGATGGAGCAACTGATGAAATCACTAACAATCCAAGTAAAAAGGAGAATATATCGTGTGGGAAACACATGGACTGTGAAAGTAAAAAAAGTCCAAGTCCATTCACAGCTTAAACATAGAAAACCTTACTTTCAAACATTATATTCATCATAGTCCATTAAAATCTTAATGCATACACCAACAAGATTTGTTATAACATCCTAACCAACATATATAGGTATGTACCATGATGTATGAATGAATGAATGACCGAACAAAAAGCAGCCTATGTTAGTACATGAAATATAGCAAAAGGATCATACATTCATTAAATATAAGAAACATAATCTAAATTGTTACTTACCATATGTCTGCAGGGAAGCAATGCGATATCCTTCGGTTCAGTCATGCAAACCACGCACTCTTTTCCTGATCCATTGTCATTGAAGGCCGGCCCTGATTTCCCTAACCCATATATCTCTCTCAGTTCATAGCAAGTATCATCAGTCCAAAGTAACTGCCTTATCACTTTAGGACAATATTGTCCCTCATGGTTTTTTACCACAACCACCTGAGTTATCTGCATCTGAGGCAATGGATGCCCCATAAGATAGCTTCTATCATCAACAAGATAAGGAGTTGAGCAAGTGTCGGCAGATATAACGATCGGAAAGACGTCTTCTCTGGATGATGGATTTGAGAGATCATCCAATGAGAAATACCTCAAGTCGATTCCTGTTCCTGAAGGCTGTCTGAATTCCTGGTGAAGGCCTTTCCGGAAAGGGACTTTTATGGGAACATTTGTGTCTGGAAATAAGGGGGCGACTCTACGGTCGGCCTCTTCTCTTGCGAAGTAACAGATTGTGATACTGTTGAAGAAAGCATAGTGATTAGAGGAGCCATAAAATGCACGCATTAACTGACACGCATGTACGCACACACAAGTATGTGAATTCATACAGCATGCACTTGGAAACAAGGACTGCGATGAGTTTATGAGGCAATGCTGTTGCTCACATAAGATGGTAGAACAATGATGTTTTAAAAATTAAATATCCAATTGGGACAATCAAAAGAGTAAATCTAAGTAAAATAACCTAGACCGGAGCTTAGAGGTTCATTTCAGAAATTGATATTGAGAAGCATCTAGAAGGACAATATACTTGAGAATCTGGCTGCTTATATATAAGTGGAGAAACCAAGGTCAAAAAGATGTCGTAACACATGGTAGTTAGTATTCTCCAACTCTGGTCAGTCGGAGGACAAAATGGATCAAAGTACCAAATAAATAATAAATCTGTCATAATCATATGGGGATCTCTGCTCTCTTCATTTGAAAAAAAAGCACACCGTTCCAGTCAACAGAAGATAACATCAGAAAATTAGATGATAAAGGAAGTTTAATGACTCTTGACAAACATAATGCTACAATAGAAGTTATATAGTACATTTTATAGGGCAATGAAGCAACTAAAGGAAAGAAGATAATTTAAATATTAAATAATTTAGAAGAGTATTCTAGCATGTCTAATAAGAAAAACTATAGCAGGTTGGATATATGAATGCATAATATTCATTAAAAACTCGGTCTGGAATCAATCATGAAGACAAACTGCAAAAGCATCACCCGTTTATATCCAATTTTGAGACACCACAAGAAGTGAAGTTATCAATTATGCCTCCAACTTTACACACACACACACACAAAATTTTTTAGAGTCCCTAACTATTTTTCCAGTGAGAAGCAAACCAAGTGGGAGATCAGTAGTAGAAATGCACTCTAATTCCAGAAATATCCCTTCCAAAATACTCCTATATTATGACAATTGCCTATGTAACCATCTCCACTTCATGCAATGGCATTTTTTCCAGATAAAGAGAAGGGGGAAAAAGAAAAGACGAAAATAATTCACACTCGGTACCTTAACACACAAAGCATATTCAATAGTATTTATGTGCATTCAGATTGTTGTGTCAGAGTTACCTCACTCTGGAACCTGGATTTCATAAATCTAAGCACAAGTAAATACACGGAAAAAGGTTCATCATGAGGGAGAGAAAGCATGAGTCTACATACCAAATAATTTATCACCAATACAGATCAAAAGACAAAGCATATTTTAGTATTTTAAAGTTCCTCTGCACAGAGTGGTCATAAAAGAAGTTACAAATTTATCTTTATAGTTAAATACATAAGCTCGAACAACAATTTTCATAAACTAATATTGAATTTAGTACATCGGCACAACTTTGTCTTCAGAAAAGCTTTTACTCCTAGGTTTTGTCACCTAAACATTTTAAACATTATTCGTTACTGCTTTGGCACAGTAGGTAGGATGGAATGAGTCATAGAATGCACACATCATCTTTCTGATGGCTAAGACGGAGTCCAGGAGAAATTGAAAAAAAAAAAGGAAAACTGCTAATGCACAACTGATTAAACATAACTGAACGGAGTAAACCGAATTTTTGTAGTTAAACTGAAAGAGAAAGTGAATTGACCATCCCTTGAAAGAAATAGGAAAGGGAAAATTGGCGCCAGCACAAAGAGAAACAAGGATAATGCAGCAAAGGTTAATATACTCCACTAATAGATCAGGTTTAAAGCATGATCTTTTGATAGGAGCATTGAAATATGAGACCATCACCTGGAACAATTTTTCCTAATATTTAAAAATTATTTGCCACATACATAGAATGTGCTACATGTCATATGTGTGATCAAAGGAAAAGGATGGCAGTGACAAGTTGCTTTAAGAAACAGTGCAAAATCACTCTTTCGATTCAATCATTTTCCAATGCCACAACACAATGATAGCTCATAATGCTCAGTATATCAGCAAACTATGGTTCTTCTCTCCAGTGCAGAGATATTGAAATTTTAAGATGATTATGAAGATGAATACAGACGATCCAAATGCCTAGTATTTGACAAGGGGAACATTGCCCCCACCAAACGTCACATAATTTCGAAGTTTTCCCATTTATCATACATAGAACACAAAACCAGTACCAAATCTCACAAATCACCTCTCTTCCTACTTCCCCATCTTCTAACATTCGAAAAGATAATAAAACCAATGATGCGTTAGTAATTAAATTCACCACTAACCATTTCGTTTCCACAAAATTGGGACAATATTTAGAGATAACAGATATCGCATAGTAAGTGCATATTAGGTACTGTTTCGAATAGTATCTTCATAAAATCAACAAACTTTATATCAAAAGGATTATAATTATATGCATCTGTAACATATACCCATGACGTAATGTTGCCTTCCGCACCTTAAATCGTGTGATTCTGATGAATGATTTATTGAAAGGAAACAGAGATGTTGGAAATAACATTATCATCTCAGCTCTCAAGGTAGCATCAGAAATAGATTCAAAGTCCTCACTATCACAAGAGTTTCTAACATGAAAGGTCTCAGCAATAAAGGTCTATCACAAGAATTTCTAGCCATTTCTGCCAATTTAATCTACTCAACTATGATAAATGATCAGTCATTTTGGTTGATCCCCATAACAAGTTCCGTCACCAAAATTCTCCGATTTCCTAACACTCAATCTATATGTACAAGTGACTGAATTGCAGCATACATTCAATGTCAACGAGTAGTTCCATTTCACAAATAACGAAACATATTCAACACAAATTCACATGCCTTAGCTTGAAACCAATAATTCCAACTGCAGCAAAAGTAAATTAAGCACGTATGATATGATCAAAGCACAAAAACTAATCATCAAAACACAAGCATCACTTTACACACACCAAAAAGACAAAAAAAAGCGCACCCAGAAACCTCACCTTCCATCAAGCAAAGCATCAAACACAAACGAAACCAAGTAATGATCCGGATTCAGCTCATCCCTCTCAAGCCTAATAGTATCTTTATGCACATTCACGTCACTATTCACAACTTTCGCCGGCTTCTGCTCACCACTAGGAGCCGCCGCCGCCGCTCGCGGCTGCGGCAGGGACTGTTGCAACTCAAAAGGGCCAAAATAGGGCTGACCTACAAGAGGATTAGCGTGATTGCACACAGAATAAGCATTGGAATTGTAGTAGGGGTAATAGAGGGGGGGTGAAGAAGGAGAGGGAGCAGAATAAGGGGGCGGGGGCATAGGGTAAGGGGGGTAGTAGTCCATGAGGGAAGGGGGGTAGGGGTGGGTGGGGGGTCTCCGCCGGGTTGTGGTGCTGAAAGAAATGCCCATTTTTCTCTGTGAGGAAGGATTTGGGGAAAGCAGAGATGGTGGAATTCTTGGTGCAGAAACAAATGTAAATCGAATTTCATCTTTTCAATTCTCAAAATTGTGGCTTTTTAGAGGCTCAATTTAAACGTTACATTACATTACAAATGCTTAACAATCATATCACAGGTGTCGTCTATATCGACACGATACATACATATTTTATTAGGGACTTCATTTATATATTAATTTATTTACTAAACCAATAATTTTAGTATAATCTTTACTAGAGCCGTTGGATGGTAATAAATTTATATATATAAAGGAGAAAAAGATGATGAATGGGCCTATACATTCAAATTGTATCATTTTGAATCCCTAGGTTTTAGATAATGAGTTAATTTAAGAGGATTCTGATCTTTACACGATTTTTTTAGTACAAGAGAAGTTTGGAAATATATGATCAGTGGTCAAAGACTAAGGTCCGAAAGAGCTCAATCAATTGAGGAGAAATTCTTTCCATGCCCACTCGGATAATATCCTAAGTAAAATACCTATTACACACATAAGTATGTGGCATAAGACCAATGATTAATTATTTTTTATTTAATCGTATACACTAAGACTGCGTTTGTTTAGGATTGGATCAAGTCGTTGTGGATTTTATCCAATCTAACACGCGTTTGTTTATGGGTTTAGAGCAATATATTGCTCCCAACCATTTTACACACATCATCAATCAAATCCAATTTTCAATACAACTTCAATCAATAATCAATCATTCTTTAATTACTTTTTACACAAATTATCAATCAAAACCAATTTTCAATACAACTTTAATCAATAAACTACCTCTTATACACATCATCAATCAAATTCAATACTCAAAACTTTAATCAATAACAATTATTCATTAACTACCTCTTACACACATCAAATCACATTTACCACCTTTTATAATATAAATCAACTTCAACTCAATCTCCAACCAACATAAATAAACACTCATTTATTTACCACAACCTACTAATTCTATTTTATTCCCCACAGTCTACAGTACTCCAGTCATTTACAACCATAAACAAACGCAGCCTTAGTGTGTGGTGGTTAAGTAGATAAGAATGTCCCAACCGAGTTACAATCGATTTTCAATGTGATCTTACTCATCTCTAGCTAATATAAATGTCTATGATGATTATTTGATGGTGTAGAAGTATATATATACTTGTATATTGCCAGCTGGATATAGACTTCTAGAAGCTAGGCAGTTACTCTTCCTAGTTAGTATAAATACTTGTATTTCAGTTTTTATATCTCATATTTCTATCAATGGAATAACGTATTTTTTCTCTACAACAGAGCTTCTACTTCTACATGGTATCACAAATTTATCGACTCGGCGACCTGTAAATCAATGGTGACTCCATCGCGCGACGTTGATTGGCCGCCGCTTCCGTCCATCAGCCGTAATTCCTTTCCTTGGATGGCGCTTACAGCATCTGCATCTATGGCTCATGATGCTCACTCCGGTTCTTCCGATCCGTATCAGATGCACAACTCGGACCATCCGAGCATGATGCTCATTAGTAATCAGCTCATCGGTCGGAATTTTCTCAGTTGGTGTAAGGCGATGATTACTGCGCTCGGAGCCAAACCGAAGCTAGGTTTTGTTAATGGCAAGGTAAAACCTCCTGCTTAAGATTCTCCTTCCTTTGATGACTGGTAGAGAGTCGATTTCATGGTTACGTCTTGGATAATGAATTCACTATCGTAGGAAATTATTGAGGATTTCATCTACGCTAGTAATGCAAAGCAACTTTGGGATGAAATTTCTCAGCGATTTGGGGAATCAAACGGTCCATTAATCTATTAGCTCAAACACGACATCAGTAGTGTTTCTCAGGGAACTGACACAATTCAGCTCTATTTTTCCAAACTTAAGCGGCTTTGGGATTATTATGTTGTTCCTAATGGGCCTAAATGACGTCTATGATCCAATTCGATCTCATATTTTAGTTATGGAACCATTACCTGGTCTCAACAAAACTTATTCCATGTTACTGCGGGTTGAAAAACAGAGATCCGTCAATCTCTCATATGCTGATGGTGTTGATACTACTGCTATGTTAGCTAAAACTTCTCAAGGTCGTGGTACTAGAGGGGGTAGATCTGGCTACCAGCCCCCTTCTAGAGGAGGTTTTGCGAGAGGAAAGGATTCAACTCGTCGGACGAAGAAAGAGCGTGCCAAGCTGATTTGTGAGCACTATACACGTCTTGGCCATGATATATCTGAATGTTTTAAACTCCATGATATTCCAGATTGGTGCAAGACCATGAAGGAGCAAAGAGAGCACACCTATGCCAATTTTTCAGCTGAACTCACTGGTGATGCTTCAAAAGATGTTCCTAAGTATACAACAGCTCGGGATGTCTCTTCTTCAGTACCAAGACTCCGAAACATAAAATTGAGGCAGAAGAGGAATCGGATTTCGTACATTTTGCTCACTCAGCAGGTACTCTTGTTCCACTCCTATTTAGTCTGCTTTTTCATTAGTTAATTCTATAAGTGTTGTTTCTTGGATTTTAGACACGGGAGCAAGTAAGCATATATGTGTGAATCCTGCTCTTACGACATCTATTGTTCCTCTGTCTTCCCCTGTTAACGTCATTATCCTTGATGGTTCCATCAAACTTATCTCCTACACTGACATAGTTCATCTCAATCCGAACATTATGCTTACCGATGTCCTTTATGTTCCCTCTTTCAAATATAATCTTCTTTCTATTCCTCAGCTCACCTCCACTTTGCAAATGAAGTGTGTCTTCACACCTGTTCAATGCCTTTTACAGGACCTTCAGACTGAACATATCATTGCTAATGGGGATTTAATTGGCAAGTTATATGCCTTTGATCCAGGAAAGGCTACACCGGCTCTTTCCACAACCACCACTATCCCATTGGTCCATCATACTCCTTTAACAATTTGGCACCACAAGTTGGGTCATGCGTCCATACATGTATTCCACCATTTTCCATTCCTTAAAACTTTCTATACTAATTCTGCTATTCAAGCTATAAAATCTTGTGATGCTTGTTTTAGAGCTAAACATCATAGACTTTGTTTTCCTCATTCCACTATACAAACTACCTCCCTGTTTGAATTAATACATGTCGACATTTTGGGCCCATGCAAGGAATCATCCCTCACTAATACTCCATGTCACAATAGTCGATGACTTCACTAGAGGAACTTGGGTGTATTTGATGCTGCACAAATCTCAAACTTTTAAGTTCCTCCAGTCTTTCATTCAATTGGCCTCCACTCAATTTGGACATCATGTCAAAACTCTAAGGGCAGATAACGGGGCTGAGTTCCTTAGTACAACATGTCAAGATTTTCTTACCTCAAACGGTATTATACATCATAAATCTTGTCCATACACACCCCAACAAAATGGGGTGGTCGAATGCAAACATTGCCATCTACTCGAAATGGCTTATTCACTTTTATTTCATTCTTCTATGCTACTAAAATTTTGGCCCTACTCCGTGTTAATGGCAGCCTATCTCATTAACCGATTACCAAGCCCAGTCTCAAATGGCAATCTCCTTATCACCTGCTTTTTTCAAAAGCTCCAAACGTCACTATCCTTAAGTCGTTTGGTTGTCTGGTATACAGCGAACGTTTACCCACACAAATCTAAATTTCACTCTAGAACCCACAAATGTGTCTTCCTTGGTTATGCTCCGAGCCAAAAGGGCTATAACCTCTATGATCTTGATACAAATTTTGTTCTTATTTCTCGAGATGTACAATTTTTTGACACTAAGTTTCCTTATTCATCTCTACCTCCTTCACCCACTCCTAGCCCTATCTCTCTTTCCCTCATTCATACCACCAATCTCGAGGATACTCCAACATCCATATCATCGTCTCATAGTGCTCCAGAGTCTATTACATTCCCTTCCTCTTCCCAATCTGTTACCACTGTTCCTCGAATTTCCCGAAAGAAAGTTCCCCCTGCTTGGATGCACGACTATGTCATTGGTTAGACATCATTCAACCTCGATACTACTCATCCCCAACCATATCCCTTCTCTAATAAAGTTACCTTTGATCACACATATGCTGCTTACTTCTCACATGTGTCTGTTGTCCAAGAGTCTTCTACTTATAATGAAGCTAGTGGACAACCAGGTTGGGTTGAAGCTATGGGTAAAGAACTTAAAGCTCTTGAGAGAAATGAAACTTGGGATCTTGTTACCTTACCCCCTAACAAGACACCCATCGGTTGCAAGTGGGTCTACAAAGTTAAGCCGTATCCGAATGGCACCATCGATAGACTAAAGGCCCGCCTTGTTGCAAAGGGTTTCAATCAAATCCCTGGTTTGGATTATAGTGAGAGTTTCTCCCCTATGGCAAAGGTTGTGACCGTGAGACTTTTTATTATTGTCGCCACAATGAAAGGTTGGTTGATCCATCATTTAGACGTCAACAATGCTTTTTTGCATGGTCACTTGCATGACGAGGTCTATATGTTGCCACTTCAAGGTTATTCCAAGGCTCTTCCTGGCCAAGTTTGCAAGTTAAAGAGGAGCTTATACGGGTTGAAACAAGCTTCTCGTGAGTGGAACATGGAATTTTATGGAAAAATGCTACAGTTTGGTTTCACCCAGTCCACTCATGACCATTGCTTCTTTTTTCTCACATGGGCTGATGATTATTTAGCTGTCCTTGTATATGTTGGTGATCTACTTGTCACAGGTACCATTCCTTTTTTGATTCAGCAACTCAAAGATTTTTGGATCTTCAGTTTACCATCAAGGATCTTGGCTTGGCTAAATATTTCCTAAGCATGCAAATTGCTCGTTCCTCGGCTGGTACTTTTCTCAATCAGCAAAAATGCATCCTCGATGTGTTACATGCTGCTGGTATGGATGATTGTAAACCGGTCACTACCCCTTTACCTCCGGATTACATCTCCAAGAGAAACAGGGCCTTTCACTTTCCGAGCCGAACACATACCGTCGGCTTATTGGTCGGCTTCTTTACCTCAACTTTACATGGCCTGACCTCTCCTACTCCGTGCAACAACATAGCTAGTTTATGACTCAGCCTCATACAAATCACATAAACGATGTTCTTCATATTCTTCGATATCTGCGACATACCAGCTCCTTGGGATTATTATATTCGAGCTCGTCTTCTTACAAGTTGTTAGCTTATAGAGATGCTGACTGGGCGTCCTGTAAAGACACTCAAAAACCCGTAACAGGTTACAGTGTTCTTCTTGGCGACTCTCTGATTTCGTCGAAGAGTAAGAAGCAGACGACTGTGGTAAAATCATCTGCCGAGGCCAAATATTGGGCCCTCAATACCACTGTCAGTGAATTAGAATGGATTTCTTACATGTGCACTAACTTTGGGTTGAAGATTCCTTTGTGTGATAATCAGGATGCGATGCACATTGTGGCCAACCCCGTCTTTCATGAACGCACCAAGCATTTAGAGATTGATTGCCATGAGGTGCGTAATAAGTATAAGGAAGGTTTCATCACTTTGGCTCATATTTCTTTGAAGCTCCAGCCTGCATACCTGTTTACCAAATTTATTGCTCTTACACGTCTGCAGTATCTTTTTTCCAAGTTGGGGATGGTTCTCATCACCCCATGCCCAACTTGAGGGGGGGAGGGGTTGTAGAAGTATATATACACTTATCTATTTCCAGCTGGATATAGACTTCTAGAAGCTAGGCGGTTATTCTTCCTAGTTAGTATAAATACTTGTATCAGCTTATATTTTAGTTTTTGTATCTCATATTTCTATCAATGGAATAAAGTACTTTTTCTCTACAACAGAGCTTCTACTTCTACAGATGGTTCCAAAAGTTGACTGGTAAAAACGTAATCAACTAATATTGTACCGAATAAAATAGAAAATATAATGTGTACATAAGAAAAAAGAGGAAAAAAATGGATGAAACGTTTACAAGACTATGATGCAAGTGTGTATATTTATTGTTATGCATATGAGTACTATATGATGATGATGATGATGATGATGATTACAATGTGATAACTAGAAAAATGTACATTGTTAGTATTATGAGCATTTCAGGTTAATTAGACTTTGTATTTTTTTTGTCCGATTTACTTCAATTGCGCCTTTATTATTTATTTCAGTGAATTTGGAGTAATTTTAGATCAAAGGAGATGAGTACGAATTAAGTTGGATCCGACATTGGATGACATTGTGTCAAGCGCGTCACTGGAATCCAATCTCATCTACTTACTAGGACGTTGCAGCGAGTTGTTTCGGCCCATTAGCCAAAGGGCCCAACATCAAGCAGTGGGGAACTAGAGAGGATTTGGATGTATAAACCAGTGATGTTGAGACCGGACTGGATCGGTCGGTTCAATCGATTTAATCGAGAACTGGCAACTTATCTCATTCGAAATGTAATGTATAATCGGAATGCTCATCACATCGGGAAAACTCATATTCAACCGTTAGAAAAATGGTTAAACCAGACAAAATCGGAGCCTGTAAGTCCATTCAATAAGAAAAAAATAGTTGGAAAATCTGGAAAAGTCAATTGAAGTACTTGCTCGTGTGGCACATGATCGATCTTTATCGTCTCAGACAATCTCCGAAATTTATTCAGATAAACATTAGGGTCCTCCAGTGCTCTTCCACCAAACTGGTTCTACTGTATTATGTTAATTAAGGCTGGCTTCAGTTCAAAGCTATTAACATTCAACGGTGGTGGTTGGGCTCTCTGACTGTCTGATTGGGTAAAGTTCGAAGTCAATCACTTATAGGTGTCATGTCTTCGCCAAGATCATCCTGAGCTGGCAGCCGCTGCTGTTGTGGAAGTTGGTCCTATATGCTAGTTATTTTATTATCCAAACTTGTCATCATCTCGACTAGTGTCTGAATCACCTAATCTGGAGTAAAGTCGTGTGGTAGGTCTGTCATCTCGTATGTCAACTTCTTCTTTACTTTGTTTCTTTTGACAGTTGCTTCAATTTCCGAATCAAAGGGAACTAGATGCGCTTTCCCTTTCGCTCTAGTTAGCATGCACTACTTGAAAACACAGACAAAGAAAACTTGGCGCAAAAGGAAAAATAACTAAAAACAAAAACAGAAATAAATAACTAAATTTAAAGTGCAGAAAATTAATGTCTAGTCTAGTGTTGTCCTATTTATCAGAATAAAAAATAAGACACTGTAACTAATCCCCGACAACGGCGCAAAAAACTTGACAGGGGTTTTCCTAACCCTAGTTTTTCACAAGTGTATGGTGTAGGTGTAAGTAGCGGTAGTCAAGGTCGATCCTACAGAGACTGACGCTAAGCATAGTTCGATACTCTAAGTAATTTAAGACTCTTCAAACTAGACTCTAGAATAGTGAAGGTTGTTTGTAGACTTAATACTAATTTACCTAAAAGTGCTAAAATAAACCACGAATGACTTGAAAAATAGAGAATTAACGATTAAGGATGACTTAGATGGATTAAAGTGTATTCTAGGGTATAGATTTCAATTACAATCCTGATGTATAATTTAACCTAGAATTCTAGATTTTTAAACCAATTGTAGTGTTTATTCGATGAAACTCAAGTAAACGTAACCCTCCTCCTGAAGCGATTAGATTGTAGATCTATTAGACTTAGTCACCCTCCCGAGTCGACTAAACCTAAAGACTGTTAAAAGACCCTTAACCAAAGCCTACACCATCATGGACAACCGCACTATGTGTTGTACGTCTATTAACAATTTCCTCCTCCCGGAGTGAAACTATCAAACTTGTAGATATAACTTAAGTTATCACTTTAAACTAAATCGATAAAACAAACACATAGATAAACACAATGAATTGGAGTCTAGAATTAACTGGTAAAAGTTTATTCAACGTAACCTACTTTCTACCCCTAGAATACAAACGTGTTTAGCTACTCATAATTGTATTTAACTCCAATACACATTCATAGACAAAAGTCATAGGAAATTAAACACAAAAGAAGAAAAACTAAACCTGGATCCTCAATCGCCGATCTTCGTCGTGTTGCTCCTTGATATTCGATTCTCATCTCCAAGTTGTTCTAAGTATGTAAGTATATGAGATTATTTGATAAACTCGAGCTTGAAGTCCTTTTTATAAGCTTGGGGATTAATCTTGGAAGAATAGGATCTAAATCCTATTTGAATAAGAACTCCTCTTCAAAAACGTGTTTCTGTCGCGGTCGTGCACAATGACTCTCACGGTCACGAAACGCTTCTTCAAACTGGCTTAAAATGTGCACTTCTATCGCGGCCGCGACTAATAGTGGTGATTTTACGACGGCTCATTACGGTCCAACCTCATTTTACACCGGTTTAAAATTGGTATTTTTCCCTTCTTGACTTGTTTTTTCGTCCAATAATCGTAAAACACAACTTTTCAACCTAAAAACACTTCAAAACTTCCAAAAGAAGTTAAAGCACATTAAATGGCTTAATATGATGAATATAACCAGCTCTCGACCAAATATGCATGTAAATATTATAAAATGTGTTCCTAAATCGACCTAAATACATGCATTGTTAATGTATATTAATGGGTCCAAATTGGGACCCAAAAAAGCCTGACTCAAAGATCATCGAGTTGCAAACAAAAGTCGTGAAGGAGTCGGGACGAGAAGACGAGAGGAAAGAGTCCAAAACGGCGACGAAGGAAGACAGCGCGCGACGGAAGCATGATGTGCGGGCAACGGGTGCCACAAAAGGGCACCACTGAAGCTGGCACTGGTGGCAGCCAGCCAGTCCGGCGGTTGGCTGGTTTCGCCCGTTTTCAGTGTGTCTCCTCCGTATTCGGCTGTCACTTTATCATATGAATTTGGATTCGAGAGATTCAAGATACTACGCATCGGCGAGACAAAGATCTAAATGTATTGGTTCAGACCAAGAGCTGATTCAGCACCAATTTTTCTCAGAATTCACGAGAAAGCCGAGTCGAGTACATTCGAGTGATCAAAGTCAATAATTAAAGACTCCAAGCCTTTTTAATTGTGTTTTTACCTTTATACCCTTATTTTAAGTTAACTTCTGCAGATTTTCTAAGGGTGGGGGGAGTGGGAATGTCTCCTATATTAGAGTCTTCTCTCCCTTTTTTCTCGACAACACATTTCATTTGTAAAAAATCACATTTCTATTTACTCTCTCTATGGTAAGAAAACTAGGGTTATTCATTATTTTTAGGAACCCACTTAGGGTTCTTGAGTCTCTTGAAGACATTTTAGGGCTTTTGCAAGATTGATCGGTACAAGTCAACTTCTTACAAGAATTGAAGACTTTCTTTCTATTATTAATACAAGACGAAACTTTATGCATCTTTTCTCATTCACTTCTTTGCATTTATTATCCTCTCTTTCCTCTCTATTAAATGTTTGATTGTTGTACTTATTATGGTATATTTATGATATTTATGACTTGTGAGTAGTTGACTTGTGGTTTCTAGGGTTGTGAGTAGCCCAACCCTAGGGTTTTGACTTGTGGAATTGTATGACTTATATCTTAGGCATAGTTAACCTAGGGTATATCGGGACTCCTCGAGGGCCCATGGGGGACAACGGGAGAGCCCGAATTGCATATATCGATCTCGATAGATGTCCTAGGGTTTCATTCCCTAGGCAATATCTACTTGGGATGGGTATTTTAGAACTAATTGGATTATATTCTCAATTTGCTTGGTTTTGGCCTAGTAATTCCGTTATCGGTCTTTAGTAATTAGATTTAGGGTAAATTATGGTATAATTGGTTGATTTGATGAATCTCTCTTGTTTGCGCACTTGGATTTCTAATATGGAACATGACCTCCTGCCACAACCTTTAGATAAATTGGTAATCACATGATCTACAACTTACGTTAAGAGGAAACCGTACCTTATAAACCCACTTCTAGTTGAGAGTATCTTTTATTTATTTAATTGCTTAACTTATGTTTTCTTAGTAATTAACAAATCTCCACATTTTCAATTTACCTAACTTAAACTAAATCATTAGACCTTAAGTGTGTTCCTCGATATATCTTCCTTGTGGGTTAGACATTCTTTATACTACCATTGTTTATCTCGTATGCTTGCATGTAAACGAAAACCTCTTCAATTAATGTGATTATTTGAATGGGTTTTCTAGACAAGCTCATGGCATTGTTGTCGTGGAGGATTTTCTCCTTGTAGAGCCATTTAGGATCGATTGTAGGTTAAGATTATGCTTGTTTATATTTTCTTGTTTGTTTGGTTGTTTTTGTTTTTTATTTACTTTACATGTTGTCATTTTTTAATAAAACGAATAGAGATAAGGGTAAGTTTCATTATACCAGAGTTACCACTTTCTATTCCTGGCTTACCGAGCCTGCAAAGGCTTGCGCCAGAGTAGAAGTTACTCCGACCATGGTGAACTTAGCCCGAGTAATGAAGTTTCATGGGAAAGAAGATGAAGATCCATATGAGCATCTTGAGGAATTCTTACAAATTTGTGAGTGTGTTAAGATCGCTAACAAACTTATAAATCAATACTCTATCAAGCTCTTTCAATTCACACTTGAAGGAGCGGCAAACCAATAGTTCGGTGAAGAGTCATTCAATTCTTCATCTCTATTGGAAGAAGTCTCTACATCTTTCCTTCATCGATTCTTTTTGGAAAGCAAGAGTGCAGGGATTAGGCGTGACATCTCAACCTTCGAACAACGGAGTGATGAACATTGGTTTGAAGCTTGGGAAATACTCCTATATCTTTGTAGATCATGCCCACATCATGGTCTTAATGAAGCTTTTATTATCTACATTTTTATGCCGATCTTACTCCTAATGAACGTATTTTCTTGGATGTAGCTTCGGAAGGCCCATTCCTTAATAAAGAGGTAGACGAAGCCCTCACTTGGCTAAAGAAAATGGCACCAAATCAAAACCAATGGATTAAGAAAGATAAGAAGAGAAAAAGGTTAAGCCAAGACGAAAGTACGAAGAGGAAAAAGCTTGGATCCGTCTACAAAACAATATGCATCAAGGATTCAAGGTAAGTATTGTTTCTAATTTTTGCTCAGGATATGAGGATAAGAATATCGTGAACTACTCTTGTGCGAGTGATGCACTATTTTCTAACCTAGTAAAACGCAAGTGTACGGTGCTAGTGTAGCTAGTGGTAAACAAGGTCGATCCCACAGAGACTGTGTCCAATGTTCAGTTTAATACCTTAATTTCAATTATTCTACTCTATCTAGACTCTGGAATAAAATAATTTGGATGTTTAATCTAAAACCAATATTCCAGAAAATAAACAATTGCTCAATCAAAGGAAACAAGTAACCAAGAAAAGTTCAATCAGATAAAAGATGAACTCTAGGGATTCGATTTCAGTTATTATCTCCTATATTTGATTACCCTATTAATCTAGACTTTTAAAAAAAATTTATCGTTTATTAAGCGCCACGACTGTTGTTTAGCCCTCCTCTTCGATGATGCTAGCATGTTGATCAATTATGGATAATTACCTTCTCGAGCTAACTACCACACAACTCCTCCCAAAAGACCCTAGAGTGGTGTCTACATAAACATCTCACTCCTCTCGGACGATTATCGATGTCTACACTATATGTCGTAAGTCTACTAATAAAACTCTCCTCTCAGAGCCAAATCTTAAACTTGTAGACAAATATCAAGTGATTAATTTGATATAATCATATGAACAAGAACAATTATATAGATAAACGAATAAACTGGAGTCTAGAATTAACGAATAAAATTAAAACATATTCAATAAAAAAAAAACTACTTTGTAACCCTTGAACACAATAGGATTAGTTACCCATAATCATAATTAAAAGACAAGATAATTCATAGACAAATATCTTGTATAAATAAAAATAAAGATGAAAATACTCAAAACCCGATTTTTGAATCTTGATCTTCGTCTCTTGCGTTCCTTGCTCTTCAATCCAAGCTTCCGAGTGCTTCCTAATGATAAAATTGTGTTTTTCTTGGCCTTGTAAGCTTGTATTTATAGTTTGGGATCAATTGGAGACGAAAATCATCCAAAACGCGTAACAGCACTCAAAACTACCTTTCGAATGCGGCCGTTCTGATTGCTGCAGCCGCATACATTGCTAACAACACTTTCTAGGCATGTTTTTTCGCGGCCATGTTCGTTCCAGCTCAAAATGACCCAAAGCCGATTTTCCTCAAATGGTTCGGTTTCTCACTTCTTTTCTTCCGTTCTCACCCCTATGTGACTTGTTTCTTCTCTAAAGCCCAGCCAAATTGACTTTTAGGCATAAAATCACCTAATTAACTCCAAAACAATCATAAACACATCATACGGCATAATATGATAAGCATAAACACATTTCGGTCAATTACACATGCAAATGATATAAAATATTTTTCTAATTCGATCTAAATGCATGCATAAACAACGTGTATCAATTAGGGAATCATCCATGTTGATAGTCGTGTTCCGGTGGTTCTTAGGGATTTGGTTGAGGATGACTTTGAAAAAATTTTCACTAAGGAACAAATTCTTAAATTAGTGAAAATTTGTCTAGGAAGAGTGGTGGAAAAAAGATGAGCTACGCCTTAGCATTGAAAAACCTATATGACGTGTTTAATAACCTTGAGGAATAGGGGATTCTAACTCAAGAGAACTTGTATGCTAACCCCTTAGAAAACGGTAATGTCGTTGCACTAAGAAGTGGTAAGCCACTTCGAGAACTTGAGAGTAGAACCCTTGGAAGGTTTTCCAGCGATGAGAGCAAAGAAAAGGTAACCGAAAAACTAATGGAGGAAAGGGATGATCCTCCTACTATGGGAAATAACCTTATCCTGTTAATGCTCAACCTCGATTACTATCTCCAAAACGTGAGCTTGCACGTAGAGTTGATCGTCAATTCCAAAAAAATTTGGATGACGTTAATCAATTTACTCTTATGTTGTCGCTCGCTGAAACAATTATCACTGTTCCTCGCTTTGGAATTTTTTTAAAAGAGATCATTAATAACAAGCAAGAGTGGGGCAATTAGAAAAGATTTACTTAGCCGAAGAAATTAGGACGATAATTCCAAAAAGCCTATGCTAAGCTTAGAGATTCGGGTAGTTTTACTCTTGCGTGTTCCATTTTTTATGTGCAAATAGATAGGGTTTTACTTGACTTGGGTGCTAGTGTTAGCTTGTTGCATTCTTCTATTATGCGACAACTCAAGGATTACAAGCTTAAGGTCACTTCCATATCCTTCTAATTGGCTTATAGGATGAGATCTTTTGCCATAGAATGACGCAATTTGATTGATCATCATGATTTGATGACACCTTCTTCATTCAATAGGAAGATGTGGTTTGATTTAATTTTGTTACCAAAGTATTGGTAATACACCTCCATAATTGAAGTTTTTATCCTAATCGCAAAGAAATAAAGATTTGGACACTTGACAATATCCGATTGACTATTTTATTGGACACAAATTTGGTTATACTCGTATCAAGGAGTACTTCAATTTGGATTTGGATGTTAGAACTTTTAAACTTGTGTCAAGGAGCCTTGATTTAAATTTTTAGACATTTTAAACTCGTGTCAATGAGCCTTTATTTGAACATGATTTGTAGACATTTTAAACTCGTGTCAAGGAGCCTTCATTTGGACTTGATTTATAGATCTTTTAAACTCGTGTCAAGGAGCCTTTTATTTGAACTTAATTTTAGGGACTTAGATAGTTTTGGTTCGTATCTAGGAGCACTGTAGACAGTTTAAGCTCGTAGCAAGGAGCATCATTTGATTTTTGAAACTTGGAATTTGTTTGCTCACTAGGAGTATTATAGATAGTTTAGGCTCGTATTAAGGAGCATTGAGGATTTGGTTTTCTTCACTTGGAGTGTCAGGAGAAGTTTTTCCCCCACATGCTTTTGATTTGGAATGTCGTCTTCATGGTTCGCCGACACATCGTCACCGGTAGAAGATTGAGAATTCTTCCTTGGGACTTCAAATATGCCTTCAAAGAGAAGAGATAAGAGGTAGAGATTGTCCCACCGAGCGTGCCAAAATTCGTAACAATATAAATTGCAAAATTTAAATTTATTGATGGACTTGAGAGTTTGTGCGATATAATCTCTATTTGAAAGCCTCTGATTCTTTTCTTCGGTTGACTTTGAAGTTTCATTGATTGTTAACTTGGATAAATGCTGATGGGAGGGGCTCTGCACCTTGATCTCGGATCGAACGCTGCTTCTGGAGGACTTCCACAAAGAACACATTTGAATGCCTTTGTGGGACACCTTGAATGCTTGAGAGGATTTGGCGTTGCTCTGATTCTTCAACCTTGATTGTGGTGTGTCTTGGAATGAAGAAGGGGCCCTTTATATAGGTGTAGGATGAGATCTTTTGCCATAGAATGACGCGATTTGATTGGTCATTCATGATGTGATGACACCTCATTCCTTCAACAGGAAGATTTTGTTTGATTTGATTTAATTTTGTTACCAAAGTACTGGTAATACACTTCTATATTTGCGAGATTTTATCTTGATTGCCAATAAATAAAGATTTAGACACTTGGCAATATCCGATTGACTATTTTATTGGACAAAAAATTTATAAGCTTACAAAGTTCATGAATTCTTTTAGGTTTTTTAGACAGTAAAATTACTTATTAATGATTTGTAATCAAAATCTTCCGACATACTACTTTCAAGAGATAATATATTTAATCAAATCAATTATGTTTGCTCCTAGTTGATTATAAATAAGATCTTAACAATTTTAATTTTGCGAAATCTTCTTTTAATAAAATAGTTGATCGTAAATAAGATTTTAATAATTTTAAAATTTTGTAAATCATCTTTAAGCGGAAACAATTGATATATATATATATATATATATATATTGTATTAATAATATTTTATGAGTAATATAATTATATCTCAATTGGATCATTAGTTTTTATATCTCAATGTTCTGAGCAGTGTGGATCATAAGCAGCTTATTAATAATAAATGTGTTTTCTTTGGTAAAAATAGTAAATGTTCTTTCTAATTGATTAATGGGCTTAGGCAAAAGGAGTGTGATTAATCATGAACAACCCAAAGACTAATTATAGTCAATATAATTTTTTCTTTGTTTTGTTTTTTTATTAAAAAAATTACATTATGACTATTACGACTTGAACCTTGTCTTAAAAAAAATCTCAACCTCTGTAACACCACTAGTCCACTACAAAATTCTCCCTAATTCTTCTTTGATTTATTTCTTTTGTAAATTCATGATTGATTTTATTACACAAGATTTTATTACAGAAGGGGTGATTTTATTTGGTAAGATTAGTAATTATTGTTTGGATAAAGTGCAAGCATATTAGTTAGAGCGCAATAATAATCCTTCTTTTTGCAAGTTTCTGTAAAGGGATTGACTTTTCATTAGTTGTAATCCACTACGTTATAAGTACTAATTAACAAACGATGTATAACGTTCGTTGGAAACTAATAATTTATTTTTTCCAAAAGAAACAAGCAATCCTCAATTATTAACTCAAACACTTTCCCTCCTTTCCACTTATGTTCTCTTTTAAATCTACCAATATAAGGTGGATGAAATCACGCATAAATATTACTCTTTCTGTTTCAAAATAAGTGTCGTTTTATTTTATTTTTTAAAAAAAATAATAAGGATAGATATTAATAGGAAAATATTTTCATAGAAAATCCATTTTATTGGATATATTTTGAGGAATAAGAAAATAATGAGTAAAGTAAGTAGCTTGTTTATGGTAAAATTGAAAGAAATGTGGTTTTTTGGGGTAAAGCAACACTTTGAAAATTTTCATTTTATGTAAAAAGACACTTATTTTGAAACAGATGAAGTATAATTTATGGGTGAGAACTGAGAACTCAAAGGTTTCATATGAGCAGAAACGGGGCTAGAACTTATAGTTAATGGGACCAAAAACAAAAAAAACTACCGATCAAATTAATGTACACATGACAATAAAATTTATTTATATTAAATTTAATATCTAAATAAAAATTCAACAATATTCATAAGAAAATATGTAGAAATACATCATAAAGTTTATATGTATTAAAATGGGGATGAAATATTGTAAATTAAGTGTCTATCTGATATTTCGCAATAACCCCCTAGATATTATGTGACGTAATTGTTTAACATAGATATGTGTTGGTTATCTAAAATACCAAATATAGAACACAATATTGGTTATTTCGAAATACCACAAAATGAAACACAATATAAAATTGGAGATTTCTTTCATTTGTAGATGTTATCCAAAAATGCAACGGTTTATGGGCCCGTGATTTGAAGATGGACCGATAGTGTGTACGTTAAAGAAAAAACAAAACGTTAGGCGTGCTGGGCTTAACATATGCCTGTTTAGGGACCACCAAATTAGAGGCGTCCAAAGCAATTTGGAACGGGTATCGGTTCGAATCGGCGATCAACGATTTTTAAAGTGTTGATTTGGTTTGGATTCCAAACTCAAATCATAATTGAGGTATATTAGGTTTGATTCCGGTTCCTCCTCATTTTAACTGTCGGTTTGGAATCGGAGGTTAAATCGACAGTTCTCGATAATATTTTTATTTTTTATGTTTTAAATTGTCACGTGTAAGACTCAGATTTAGTGGACGTTACAAATCAACGACCAGATCTTAATAGTAAACTTTAATTTTAGCAATAAACTTTAATATTAGCTAATGTACTCTTTAAATTTCTACCTTTTTGAGGGCCTCTTTAGTTTTTCTCTAATGTATAAACTTTAATTTCTTAGTAATAAGCTTTAAATTTTTAATAGTAAACTTTAATTTTCAGTAGTAAAATTTAATCTTAGTATAAACTTTAATTTTTGTACATTTTTATTTATTTAGAGATTTAGAGTCTTGGACTTAGAATTATATTTTAGAGAATTAAATTAGAATAGTTTTTAATCATTTAGTAATTGAAGACTAATCATTTAGTAATTGTAATTTTACAATTTGTAATATAAGCATGTGATGACGATCTATTTTAATTAAGTGGTGTCATCTTTTATATCAATTACTCAATTATATTTTATTACTCATAATCCTAGTTTTTGTTTAAATTACCTGATGTGAGTAAATTTTTTTTTTAAAAAAAACAGTAAAGGAGGAACAGGCAAGGAACCGTTGGTTTGGAAACGAACCGAAAATCTTGCGACGGTTCCAAACCGTAACCTTATCGTCTATATAGCGGTTCAATTCCGGTTCCATGGGGTTGTGGTTCAAAAACCGACTTCCGAACTAGAATTAGAAACTGAAATCTTTTGAACACCTCTGCACCTAATAAGTGTAGTAAGTCACTAATTTTATAATCAATTGGTTTAAAATAGGAGTTACTAAGCAAGGACGAAAATATCGGTATTCGTGAAGATATCGATCTTTCAATTTGCGGAGATATTGGTGAGATATCGATTAATATCAGAATATCGGTGCAATTTTCTAAAAAATATTAAAAAAATATATTAAAAATTTAAAAAATTAACATGATATATTTACAATTATTATAACAAACTCAAATACATATAACATCTTAAATTTGATAGAAATAGATTTATTTACAACTAATTTATAAATATAAAATAATATAAACAATGAGTGGCAATATAAAACATTTTTTGACGTTTTTCATACAACATTACTAATTACTAGTACGGAAATATTATATTAAAAATTCGAAAGTTTAACAAAATATTTCAAAAATATTATAACCAACTTTAATACATAAATTCATCTTAAAATTATAAACAAAACAAAAGATTTATAAAAATGTCCAATTATTATTTTATACTTAGTTTTTATATTTTTAATTTTCATTTTGATAATTAATTATTGACCAATTATTTTCATTTTGATAACTAATTATGGACCAAAAATAGTCAATTATTTATAATTTTCATTTTCATAAGGTATGTATTATTGTAAGTAGAATTTTACTAAATATGTTATATAAATAATATGTAGACAAAATAACATGTTGTTGACTTGGTCTGGTGGTTAAAGCTTGGAACCTCATTCTAGAAGTCTCAGGTTCGAGATTCTCGCCAAAATCTCGCGATATCTCGCTATTTTTCAACAAAAACCTATAACATGCTAAAATCGTCTCGGGAGAGCAGATTTGGCGAGATTCGCGATATTTTAGTCCTTGTTACTAAGTAGGTAGATAAAAGTCTCATTTAGATGCGAGGATATTTGTAGGACTATATCGATCCCCCTAAGGCATACGGTATGTAGGGTAAGGGGGTAAACGAATCGAGTTAAGTTGAATATTGACAAGCTCAAGCTCGAACTCAACTAAAATATTTAACTCAAATTTAATTGAGTTTTTTTTCAAACTCGAACTCAATTTGGTAGAAACTCGTTGAGCTTGAGATTGACTCGACTCGACTCGATTGATACAAAATACAATTTTAAAAATATAAAAAATATATTAAAATTTAAAATATCAATTATACTACAAATGGCTGCTAATGGAAGAACTTAGAATTTCACCTTATTTAATTTAGAATTGTGATATATTTATAATTGGGTGAACTATGGGTAAAATAGTAATTAAATCTCGATTAAGTTTGTGAGCCTATTGAGCGGAGTATCAATGAGCTCGGATTTGAACTCGACACCTATTTGGATAACTTGAGCTCGAGATTAACTCATTTATCTTGAATCGAGTTGATTTTTCTACAAGTCAATTTCGAGTGACTTGCTAATTTTCTCGGATCAATTACACCCTAATGTAGGGTATATAGGCTCTCCGCCCCGCATTTCAAGCTTTATAAAATCAAAATTTGTAGAATAAAGGTAATCAAACCCCCTAATCGAGGTGTCTAACTCTTCTCATACCTGTATAAAATATTTATTTACCAAAGGATATACCGCAACACACAGACAACATACATATGTGTGAGAAAAATTGAATGAATTAATAACAATTTTTTATATTTGCTTTTAAAGATTTGACAATTTAATTAAATTAATTAAGCATTCAAAAAAGCCATGATTTGCTGCTGGGGCATCACGAATATTTAGTGATTGTGCGCTCTCTCTTTTTCATTAACACAAGTCAAAAGATGAGCTTCTCCATTTAGCAAGCAAAGTCATTAGCTATATGAAAAAGCACAAGCGATAATAGTAAAACCACTTTCTTCATCTTTTAATTTCTGTGATTTATTATTAATTTATGGGCTCTAAAACATTTTCTCTTGCTACGGTATTGAAACAAAAATGATCTTTTAAAATAATAGAAAATGCCTTAAAAAATAAGATTTGCCATAGCCGGACCTAGCAATGTTTAGGTCTAAATCGAGATTTTATAATGACCGCTCAATTTTTATAATGTAGAGATTTTTAAAAAGTTTTTTAAGCATTTACAATACACTATATATTTATATTATCATAAAAAGTAAAAAATAAATAACATGAAAATGGTTGCTTGCGCCGAAAGAGAAAAAATCTCCTGCCACAAATATCCACAATTTTCCTCATTATATTCAGTTAGTTAAAACTATTCATTTAACGTAAAAATCCGCTCTATGAATTGATAATCAAATTCCTCTTTTTATTTAATAAATATTAAGAAGAGACAGAATATTTTTATTTTTGTTGATATATATGTTCTTTATTTGTTATGTTTCTTAATATTGTTGACACTTCGGTAGGATGACAAGTCCATATATAGGGATATAGTGTTGGTTTATAGTTAATATCTTTATTTACTTTGTTAATAATATTTGAATAATTCTAACATGTCGACTTTGTATATCAATTGTAACTAGACATTTCCAAATAATTAACAATCTATGAGTTTCAATAAGAAATAAATCAAAACTGTCTACTTAATTTAATTGTAACTAGACATTTCCAAATAATTAACAATCCATCAGTGTTTAACACTTCAGTTTAGTATGCATTTGCCATTTAGTTTTTTTTGCTGATTTTAGCTTATGTTAATTGTAATCAAGGTGTGTTTAGGACAGCTTCTTTGTGATACATTTCTAGCAATTCTTCATGCTCATATGCAAGCTGCCAAATGTTGTCTTGCCTTTAATTGATTTTGTCTTGTTTTATAAGGACTTCTTGGGCACAAGGTTTAGACTGATATATATAGTGAATCAATCAGGAATGAGAGTTGTAATGCTGCTACTAAGCCGCAATACAGCAGTTGGGAGAAATCAATCAATGAAGTAAAATCTTTTGTGATCAGTTTATTGTTTTTCTTATGATGTTTCTTAGTTTGGATCATGTTTACTATGCTTCCGTTTAAATCTTTCTACATGGTACCAGAGTCATAGTCTTGCACTATGACTTCAAGCACGAACCCTTGGAAGAACACTGCAGAGGATTGGCCACAGCTCAGATCTGGATCCACACATCCTGTTCTCATGACCACTGAAACTACAACCTCTGCCTCTGTTTTAAATCTATCAGAGAATGATCCTCTTAGCCTTCATGGCTCGGATCACCCAAGTATGAGTTTGGTATCCAATAAATTCACTGGAAATAATTATTTGCCTTGGAGTAGATCAGTGCAAATAGCTCTTCTAGCCAAAAACAAGTTAGGTTTTATAAATGGCAGTATTGAATACTTTCTGAAGTTAAGCTTAAAGAACAATGAGAGAGGGTTGATGGCATGGTGCGAGCCTGGCTAATTAACTCACTAGCAAAAGAAATTTCTGAAACTTTTCTATATGCAAAATCTGCTAAGAGCTTGTGGGACACTGTAGCTAGCAGATTTGGTGACAGAAATGGACCTTAGCTGTTCCAAATCCAAAAATATATATGCAATCTAACACAAGGAAATCAATCAATAGCTATTTATTACAATCATTTGCATAAGCTTTGGAATGAAATATCTTTGCTGGAATGCATACCTATTTGCACTTGTGATGCTGCCAAGAAATGGGAGGAGTTCGAGATGTCAGGAAAGTTAATCCAGTTCCTTGTGGGCCTAAATGATTCATATGATCCTGTTAGAAGCTAGATCCTCATGATGGATCCACTGCCAAGTGTGGATAAAGCATATTCCATGGTGCTCAGAATTGAAAAGCAAAGGAATATCCATGTTAGTGGAAATGAAGGGACTGATCACACTGCTATGAATGTTAAATTCAACAACAGTGGGAGAGGATTTGCAGGAAGAAGTTCCCTCACAACTCATTTACCAGAGGAGGATCCTCTAGTGGGAGAGGCAAAGGAAATTCCAGACTAACTAAAGAAGAGAAGGTAAAGTTGATGTGTGAGCACTGTGGCACTCATGGGCATGTGATAACTGATTGTTTTAAACTGAAAGGGTATCTTGATTGGTACTATGTACCAAAGGAACAAAGAAACTATGCTAATGCAGTGGAAACAGATTTTGGAAGTGAGAATCAAATTGAAAACAACACAAACTCCACAAGAAACACTCCAGATATACCTGCTCTTGTACAAAAGGAAGTGGCAAAGATACTAGCTGCTCAATCCAGCTCCAAAGGATCTGTTGATGCTTCAAAAGGAAAGCCACGTGATTTTTCATCCATTGGAAGCTCACATTTTGCCTTTACTTTGATAGAAGGGATAGATGATGCAGCTTAGATAATTGATACAGATGCAAGCAGGCATATGTGCAATGATTCCACACTCATGACCAATCTCAAGTCCATCCAAAATACAATTGTGATCACTTTACCAGATGGTGCACAGAAGCAGGTCACTCACTATGGAGATGTGACATTATCAGATAAACTAAAATTGAGGGAAGTGTTCCTTGTACCAAGCTTTGCCTGCAACTTGCTATCTATCTCACAGCTCACCCAAGATAGTGGACCACTAGCTACTTTTGATCAAGAATCTTGTGTTGTTAAAGATGCTCATGATGATGGCATCCTACTGACTGGTCAACTACTTGGGAAGCTGTACATTGCACAACCTGCTTACTCAACTGAAGCAATGGCTGCTTATGCTTTAAATGCCTCTCATTATACTAAAATCTTCAAAACCTGGAATAGGAGACTTGGACATGCTTCTCCCACCACCATGCAGCATCTGTTTTTTCCTCAAGCACATATGCGCTCCTCCAGTGATTGCAGAACACAGGCATTGTGACATACGTCACATAACTAAGCAAACTAGAGTCAGTTTCCTAGCCAGCTCAAGCCAGAGCTCTAGAGAATTGGAGCTGTTGCATGTGGACATTTGGGGGCTTTATTCCCAACATAGTATCACAGAGACTTCATATTTCCTCACTGTTGTAGATGATTACAGCAGAATGACTTGGGTCAATTTGATGGCCAGTAAGAAGCAGGCACTCACATCACTTCAGCAATTCATCAACATGATCTCTAGACAGCTTGAACTAGAAGTGAAGATAGTAAGAACTGACAATGGAGCAGAGTTTTTTAGCAGAGATTGTCAAGATTTTTTTTCCAGTATAGGAATCATACATCAAAGAACCTAAATTTACACTCCACAATAGAATGGGGTGGTGGAGAGGAAACATAGGCATCTGCTTGAAATGGCACGAGCACTCATGAAGGAATCTTCTGTACCACACTACTTATGACCTTACTCAATCTTAACTGCAGCACACATCATCAACAGATTACCAATAGATTACACATCATCAATCATAAATTAAGCAACTCAGATGGTTCTCTTCTCACAGATTGAACCGTATAGAAGACTTATTGGGCGACTTATGTACCTCAATTTGACTCAGCCATACCTCACTTATGCCACACAACTCAACTAGTTTGTAAGTGCTCCCAGAACCTCTCACTGGCATGCAGCAGTACATCTTCTCAAATACTTAAATGGTACCACACACCTAGGCCTTTTCTACCCCATTTCCAGTGACTTTATTATTAGAGGCTTTTGTAACTCGAATTGGGGAGCTTGCCAGGACACACGGAAGTCAGTCACTGGCTACTGTGTGTTCCTAGGTGACTGCTTAATATCTTGGAAATCTAAGAAGCAGACAACAGTGTCTAGAAGCTCTGCTGAAGCTGAGTATAGGGCCATGGCTTCCATCACTTGTGAGCTTATGTGGATAAACTATATTTCTGCAGATTTGGGTATCATGGTTCCTAAACCACTGGGATTGGCCTGTGATAATCAAGCTGCAATTCATATTGCTGAAAATCCAGTATTTCATGAATGGACCAAACATTTGGACATAGTTTGTCATGTGGTCAGAAACAAATACAAAGATGGCTTTATAGTTTTTCATCCAGTATCCTCCAAGAATCAACTGGCTGACATCCTCACCAAGTAGCTCCCTCCAGGAGTTTTTCACCATATTTTGTCCAAGCTTGGACTGCAACTTCATGCACGTCCAGCTTGAGAAGGGGGTGTTGAACTTATTAGTGTTTAACACTTCAGTTTAGCATGCTTTTGCCATTTAGCTTTTATTGCTGTGTTTAGCTTATGTTAATTGTAATCAAGGTGTGTTTAAGATAGCTTCTTTGTGATACATTTCTAGCAATTCTGCATGCTCACATGCAAGCTGCCAAATGTTGTCTTGCCTTTTATGGCAAGTCTTTAATTGCTTTTGTCTTGTTTTATAAGGACTTCTAGGGCACAAGGTTTGGACTGATATATATAGTGAATCAAGCAGGAATGAGAGTTGTAACACTGCTACTAAGCCGCAATATAGCAGTTGAAATCAATCAATGAAGCAAAATCTTTTGTGATCAGTTTATTGTTTTTCTTATGATGTTTCTTTGTTTGGATCATGTTTACTATGCTTCCGTTTAAATCTTTCTACAACTCTCGATAGGTTAGTGGTAAACCTTCTTGCTCAAAATTGTTCACCAAAGTTTATATATAATATATAGATATATGAGGTAATTCGGGCCCTTAAAATTTTGTAATTTTTTCGAGTTTGAGTCGACAGGCCCTTTCGATTAACGAAAAGTTTGGCCCTAATTAGTAATTATAGGAAACAACACGTCATTACTATTTAGTCATCTCATAACTTGATTACAAATAATATATCAAATGCAACTAGTTGTCTTGATTTAAAAAGAAGTTTAGAAAATGATCTTAAATAACTTGTAGAGAATTTTGTTGAGATAAGTCGTCCTATATAATTATTATTAAAAATAACTTTTTTCATCCAGAAAATAGGTGACAAAAAACTTGGTTTTGTTATAGTGCGATACTGGTAATTAACTGTCAAAACTAATATAAAATAGCCTTATTGTGCAAGAACGTATTAATTGGTGTTTCTTTATAAAGAGAAATATAGTAAGGGACTTCTAATTGGACCTCTCCCGAATCCCATAGGTTGAGTCGTATCAAAGTTGTATGAATACAATGGATTGAAATCATTTTTTGTCCCGTAACTTTTCACTCGTACAATTTTAGTCTTAAAAAAGTTTTATATTTAATTTAATCCTGCAATTTTGGAATTAATCCTAATTTAGTCATTTTTCACTGGCAGTGATCAATTTGACCAGAAAATCACATGTGTGGTTACATGACTTTTTTTTTTTTTTTTTTTAATTTTTAAATACCTAGCATCCCCAATGTTCAATTCAAAAAAAAAATTAATTTTTTTGAAAAACAGAGGGATATTTTCTTTTTCTAATTCCTCATCATTTGTCAGTGTCACGCATTTAAAATCTGCCAGAAAATTGAATAACGTGAACGACATGTGCGATTTTTCAGTCAAATTGGTCACCAACATTAAGAAAATGACTAAATTCAGACTAATTCTAAACTTACAAGATTAAATTGAAATTTTAACTTTTTTGTAACCAAAATTATATGAATGAAAAGTTACGAAACAAAAAATAAATTTAGCCCTAAAATGAGTATATATACCATATAACACGATACAAGGGGTTGGCTGGGATGCACCAGGGCATCTCTATCGATAATACTAAAATTGTGTAGAAAGTTTTTTCTTACACCACTGATTAAAGATATACTTTATCTTACATAATGTAATTCCAAAATAACCCGCTTATGGAGAAATTTCACTACATTAAATCCCATATTTCACAGGGAACCTTCCAAATAGGAGAAATTACAAATTAAGAAGAATAACAAGAAATTAACTAGTCTAAAAAAACTCAAATCACACCTGCACAAATAGATGCCATGACAGAAGAAAAATAGGCAATTCTATGCCATCTGACTGAGGACTAAGTGATCCAACTATCCATTTAGAAAGTAGATTAAGATCAATGATTAGTTTTTACTTGATTTGAACTCACCTTTAAATAGATAGTTGGATCACAGTAAGTAGCATAAAATTTCTGGAGACATAGTAACAACAACGATTTCAACAGAAATCAGGCCTGGATTTCTTCCGAACCGAAATGCATCCCTTCTGATGATCCCTAAAAACCTTAATCTCAGAATAATCTCTCAAATCTTCAAGACTAATATACTGCTGCTTAACCATCCTCGAAAAATCACAGGCCGTATCATGTATCCATATATAAGGGTGGCATGTTTCATCATAGTAATAAAGAAAACTCTTCACGCCCCCGCCCCCGCCTCCGCCCCCCTTGGCCCTCCCAGGCATGTAGGCCTTGTAAATATTCTTACCTTTCAATCTTTTCGACGAGCCCGGTTTCAACGTGTGGACTTTCTTCAGTATTGATCCAACCCTTACTTGAAGCTCAATGGGCCTGTCGCTGAAGTTCCAAACTCGGGTTCCGGGCCCGGAGACTTGTGTGTGATCCCTGCATCCGTTGAAGCATCTTATAACTGAGATTAGGCTGAGTCCACGCATTTTGTACGAGGGTTAATTTAGTATGGGGGAAATGTGTCATAATCAGTTCTGGAATGAGGGGTTGGAAAAGTAGTTAAATAGATGGTGAAATGGAAGGCAAAAACTCGTATGTGACCGTCACACAGTGTGACGGGAAAAAATATCACTTTTTATGGTAAAAGTATCACGTTTATCTGTAAAAGTATCACTTTTTTTTAACAAAAAAAAGTATCACTTTTTGTAGCAAAAGTATCACCTTTATCTGTAAAAGTATCAATGTAGTAAAAGTATCATTTTTTTCTGTAAAAGTATCACTTTTCCTGTAAAAGTATCAATGTTTTCTGTAAAAGTGCATTCCGTCACACGTGTGACCGTTCACACACAAGACTCACTCGAAATGGAAAGGGGATGGGGTGGGGGTGTTCTTTTACAATCAGATGTTTCATTACTGTTGTTAGCATAGCATGTGTGCATACGAATCATTAACTAGGACTAAAATTATTTTCGTGTCATAAATTTTTTGCTCGTTCGATTTATAGTTTTTCTTTTGTTTGTTTGTTTTCCAAACTTATAGAATTGCTTCATTTGGACCAATTTCTCCGTCAATTAGCAAATCGACCAGAAAGTACACATGACTATCACGTGAAATCACTTTTCGTCCTATAATTTACTGCTCGTTCGATTTTTATCCCAAAATAAGTCACTACCAGTGCCCATGTAATTTCATCAATTACGGGACGAAATTGAGAAACCAAAAAATACTGGAACGAAAATCGAACGAGTGGAAAGATATGAGACAAAATGTGGTTTTAGCTGGCACTACTTATATTGATAATTATGTGGCATGACTAGGAGTAGGTCTCTTGTACACCAATTGCACAGATCTTAGATTGTGCAATTTAGATCATGAACAATTTTTCATAAAAATGTATTAGTGTTTATGCTTAAATGTATTACTTATTCTGAAAAAAATGTATCATGCTGAAAATTTATCAGTATTTATGCTAAAATATGTTACTCGTTATTGGTAAAACTTTAAGTATATATAGTGATACATTTTTATCGAATTGCGCCATCACTATAAAAAGAATTCATATGAGAGACATAAATTAGTTACAAATAATATCGGCCACAAAATATAAATAAAATAGTGACGAAAAGTAGCAAAAAATTATCAGTATCCGATTCGTGACGAAATAGCAACTGAATATTAGAGACGGACGTAATCCGTTTCTAGAGACCAGTATTATAGAGACCAATCATTTTATCTCAAATCCGTCACTACTTCAATTTAGAAACAGATACCATGTAATTAGAGACGGTTTTTCTGTTTCTAATCTGATTTTTCTTAAAGTGCACGCACCTAGTGTACATGAGACTTTGCTCATGATTTAGTAGAGTCGTTATAAAAGATTTTGTACCAACAGTAATAGAAGACCTCGATTGACGGTCTCAGGTGTGTGCCAACTAACTTCCATCTATTACAATGGATGAAGTAAGAATTTGGGGATAGAGATGAGAAAATTGAAACAACTTTTAATATAGTATTGTTGTTGGTTAATAAGAATGGGAAAGAAATGAGCCCACCATGCACTCAGTACTTGTTGTTGATGGGGTTTCAAATGATTTTGCTTCTTGTTTTATCATGGTGCTCTTGCCTTTATCTTCACTTTTCTTTTTTAATTCAAGGAACCATCTTTTTGTTTACCGATTTGGGTCACACGAGAAGACAACGTGATAAATTTGGGCCTAGTACCTTAGCGGGCCAACACGATAACAAGTACGTTTTCGATGGCAAAGCTTAGCAGAATAGGCAATTGTTAATGGTGGTCCAGACCCACCATCCATTTGGTGAGACCAGACACAAAGTAAGTAGATTTAGTTGTTACCTCCATATATAAGTTTGGAGCATCAGTTGCACGAATTATAGATGAATTTACAGACTGTGTGGATTTTTTTATGAAAAGTGTATTAGTGTTTATACTGAAATATGTTAATTGTTCTGAAGAACTGAAAAAATATCAGTGGGTTAATTACACAATTTCACCATACTATCAGCGCTTTTTAACATAAACACAAAACTTTTTTTTTCGTGGCATCAATACACAAAAATTATATGGGATTTGACTGATAAACAACCAAACTTATTTCTAGCCATTTTTCGCATGAATTCCCACATATGTGACTTCTGCGTGAAAACTTTTAAGGATTTTTTTTTATCCAAACAACATTTTATTAGGTTGAAGAGTTACCCATCTTCAACAATGGAGGTTTAAGAATTTGGGGGAAAGAACCGTTGGTAATTCAAAAGAATTGTTAGGGAAAAGAAAGATATGAGGGAATTTTACACTTTTGTCCTATTAAAAAGGTTGTTTGGACAAGAAACCCCTTAGGCCCCATTTGGATGGAGGGATTTGATCTGCCAAGTGATTTAAAATGAGTAGATTTCAAAATTCTTAGATTTGAAATCCATGGACTTGAAATCCCTTGTTTGGATTTATGGTGGATTTGTGAAAGGATTTTGAAATTCAAATTTTTGAAATCCATTATTTGGCAAAAAACTGATACAATATTTGTAAAATTCAATTTTTTTCTTTAAATTTTAAACTAACAATTTTTATTTTTTATTAAATAAAATAATATTTATCTACATCAAAATCAACCGAGCAAAACTTTGTATTTTTTCCAATTATATATATACACATATATATATAAATATTATGTATTTTATATCCCAAAATATTATTGGGAGCATATTGGAGATAAAAGAAAAAAAAAAAGAATTAAAAAAATATTAGGAACATTTTATTGGAGAACGAGAGGAAGAGATATCGATAGGGAGAAGAGAAGAAGAGAGAGAGAGCGGGGGAGGAGAGAGAGAGAGAGAGATAGAGAGAGAGAGAGAGGGGACGAGAGAGAGATAGAGAGAGAGAGAGAGAGAGAAGTGTGAGTGAGGAGGGATTTGTAAATTTCTACCTTTGTCAAAGGATTTGAAATCCACCCAAATATAGTGTAAAATGGAGAATTTCAAATCCTGGATTTCTAAATGGGTTGATTTAAAAATCTGGGTTTACAAATCTACTCATTTAGTATTTTATCCAAACACATGGAGTGGATTTGACAATGGATTTATAAATCCATAGCATAAATCCCTTCATCCAAATGAGGCCTTAGTTTCACGCTCAAGTCACATGTGGAATTCCGGTGAAAAATGGCCAGAAAATAAGTTTAGTGATTTTTTTGACAAACCCTGTATAGTTTGTATGTATTGGTATCACAAAAAAGAAAGTTTAGTGGTTTATGTGCAAAAAACGCTGATAATTTGGTAGGATTGCTGCAATTAACCCTATATTAGTGTGTGTACTGAAATATATTACTTACTATGAACAAATGTAATACACCCAAAGAAGAATAAGTAATACTTATAAACAGTGATTTTTATGAAAAATTCTACGCAACCCACGAATCCACTCTTAACCTGAACTTCACGACTTTATAATACGTACGTGCACCTAGCATATACGAGAATCCATGATAAATTTGGAAAACATTAATAGATGGCAATTTTATGTGTAAGGCAGAAAGTTTCCTTGGATTAGTATTAAATAAAAAAAAGTGTGGAAAAAGAAGAGCCAACTGTTTGCTAACTAGTCTACTTTTGACAAAGTGGATTATGTAAAGAAATGACTTTGAATTCGGAATAGAGACAATTAGTCTTTGGAGCGTTAATGCTTGCCTTCATTATGATGCCACATTGCCTTAATTTCAGGATATAGAACCTATATTGAAACTTACGAGGACCTCTTCTTCTTTTCTTTTTTCTTTTTTAAATAATTTACCAAATTGTTAACTTTTCTATTTGTAAGCCATTTCATATAAAAGATACAATTTAAACGACATTGATTGATGCTTGTTATTGATGTGGAAGATATATATATATATATAAAGACCTGGAAACCCAATATTTAAACCATAACTTACAAGCATTCTCTTCATGGGCAAGCAGAATCAATTCAAATAGAGTGATCCAATTCGGCTCGATTCCTTATTGAGTGAGTCTTGTGTGTGAACGGTTACACGTGTGACGGAATGCATTTTTACAGAAAATATTGATACTTTTACAGGAAAAAATGATACTTTTACAAGAAAATGTGATACTTTTACTACATTGATACTTTTACAGATAAATGTGATACTTTTGCTACAAAAAGTGATATTTTTTTTTGTTAAAAAAAAGTAATACTTTTACAGATAAACGTGATACTTTTACCACAAAAGGTGATACTTTTTCCTGTCACTCCGTGTGACCACCGTGTGACGGTCACATACGAGTTTTTGCCTTCGTTATTATACATACAATCGGTTCTAAATACTAGAAGCGGTTTATAATTCGGCTCGATACGGTTTTAGCTAAAAAAAAGTTAATTTTATCGAACCGAACTACTCATACTTAATTATAATTTTTTTTAAAAAAAAAAAAAAAGAAAAGGGCACTAACATAAGTTTAGGAGATAATACTGGTAAAATTTTATATGTCGTATTCCACATGTATCTAAAAATTATAAAAGGAAAATGATATATTGTCTAAGGCAAAATTTGTGTGCACAAAGTGCACAATAGGTTTATTGTACACCATAATACTGTATGAGCAAATCAACTATACTTTATGAGTCAGTAAATCAATCATACTGATAGTGCTATACTGTATGAGTAAATCAACTATACCTTAAGTGCAAATCAACCATACTTTATGAGTCAGTAAATCAACTACTGTATGAGTAAATCAATCATACTATATGAGTAAATCAACCATACCTTAAGTGCACGAAAAAATACTGTATGAGTAGTGCATCATAATACTATTGTGTACGTGGTACACCCAAACCTCACTCATTGTGTAATGTATTTATACTATCGGTGACACAACTTTATTTTATTTTTTTCTTTCTTCTGGCTATACAGATGAATATCTAGAAGAAGCAAATCTGAATAATTAAGCAGCACAAGCACAGAGGATACACGTAAATGAACTACTTTTCGTGGCTCGTACAGATTCACATTTCTCGTCCGAAAACACTTAATTCGTCGGAATCCGTCGTGTGAGGCGCACATGCTTCAAAATTTGAGGCTTTTCGGCGCGCCCGTCTGACAAGGAAAAAAAAATACACCAGCATTCACGACCTAACAGAGCAACAATACACATTATGGCATTAGCAAAGGCTTGCGTTCCAATCACATAAAATGAAGGATCATGTCGGCTGGTATTTGTTACAACTTTATTCCGCTTACTCCAATAAGGTTCCAACTTTACCTACAATTTATAGTTGTGGTCTCTCCTTCCTATTGGTGTAAAATACTAATTCATTCATCAACATATTCAACCACATGCAACTGTAGATCTATATGTATCTTCTCCCACCACTGGACATATATCCTTCTTCTTCACTTGGTCTCAGATGAATCAGTATCTAACTTTAATATGCTTGCTTCTCAGAGCGAACGACTATTTATTTTTAATGTTACGTTCACTATTGTTGGAATCAACAAGGTTACATGTGTGTCTGGAGAAAACATATCACCACAATGCTTTCACGACTTCCCCGAAAGATAGTTCAGTATTTTTTATTTTTTTTGTCTATTTTAAATTATGATCATTTTTCTTATATAAATAGGAAATTCTCTAAAACTCCATTTTCAGTGTCTTGTGGATCATTAATTTAACGTAATCTAAAAATATTAAAGAAAAATAGTATAGTAGATGGGTTAAAATTAGTTTTTCAATGATTATAATAATGCTTTCTTAGTTTGTATGAGTAAATTGTAACTATCGTTTTGGGTCGCAAAAGAGTATTGGACTGATGTCCTCTATAAAGTGTGAGTAGAGCTGGTAATTCGGGTAATCTAATTGGGCCAGGCTCAGTCGAGTCAAGGGATAGTTTTGGGCTGGGCTGGGTTCAATTTATTGCTAGGCCCAGCTCGACAAATATCGGGTTAAAAAAGCCCACCAATGAATTTTTCCTTTTTCTTTTCTGTTACCTAACCATAAAAGAGAATTATTTATTGAGTTTAATTCTCTTAAGAAAAAGTCTAATGGAATAGTGCCGTTAAATTTTATCCCAAGTATTGGGTAAACTACCCTAAGGGAGGAGTATAGATTATTATCTAAGTTTATCCGAATTTTAGCATTTTATTCTGGGTTGGAAGGATAACCTTGTTTTTTATTTCACCAAGGTAAACGCTAGATAAAGTTAGATAAAATGTCAATATCCTAAATTATCTATGAAAATAAACGGAGTCAAAGAGGAAGAGTAATCATAGATAAACCCGCCCAAAAAAAATTGTGGCAAAAGTATTCAAATTATAAAGTGGTCTATTCAACACAGAAATATGAGAACAACGACAATGAAAGTTTACTAAAAACTTAATATAGTTGTCCTTAAGACTAATAAGCTCCCCAAAACACTTATGTATCAAAAAATAGATATGCTAAAGTATTGCATCTTATGTGCTCCTGTTTCATCATAGCAATTTGTAGGTATAACTTGGTCCAGTTAATTTGGTAACATACACCAACAATTAGCTAAAAAAAAATCAATTACATCGGGCCTGCCCGTCCCCCGCCCGCAAAAAGAAAAAAAAAATTGTTTGGGCCAGGTCAAAAAAGTCTGAATTTTTTTGGGCCTCTAATATTCCGATCCAACCCACTTTATATTTCGGGGTGAATGGGCCGGCCCATCGGGCCGAACCTATTTTGCCAGCTCTAAGTATAGTGATGTACATATAAAATGGGCCGATGAGTCCGTTATGCTTGTCATTCGGGTTTTCCTTTTAGCGCTATATGATATTACCGTTGCAACGATGGTTCTAGTTTAAAAAACATCTATATATCTACATAATAACAAAATTCATTCAAAATAGTAACTTAGAAATTTTGCCGCCTAAATTTTTCTTGTCATTTCTGAAAAATAATATTTTTGGTATAAAATATTTTATTTGGAGATCAATCTACACATATTCTAAAATATATTTAGGCACAATTACTTCAATCAATAGTAAGGGAGTATTTGCAATTGTTTTTCCAAAATGTTTGAAATATATTAGAGACCCTGGAAACCCAATATTTATACCAACTTACAATCATTCTCTTCATTCCCTTTCGATTAAGATTAAGGGGAAAAACACAAGTACAAGCTCGTATAACGTAACAACAACGTCCCACCAGTTTAAGGTGAAGGTTACGAGCACAAACTCCACTTCCCCAATCCCCCAACTCGAAAAGAAAAGGATACAAACAGATAGGGGATCATACAGAGATAATACGGTAAAATTTAGTATGTTGTATTCCACAAGTATCCTAAAAACTACAATAGGAAAATGATATATTGTCGAATGTATCTATACTAGTGAAACAACTTTCCTTTTTCCTTTTCATTTTTCCGTCCGGCTATACAAATATGAATAAGCAGAACAAGTAGAGAGGATATTTACACGTAAACGAACTATTTTTCGTGGTAGTCTTGATCACTAACAATCTTGATGATAAGTGGCTCCTCCAGATTCAAAGCATGGCCAGACTTAACAGGTAACGTTGCTGACATGGCATCTCCATTCACATAATCCTCGTTTTCAGCCAGTGCTTTTTCTAGAGCAGCCTTTGCAACTCTTGTAATGCAAATTATCAACAACACTGTGAGCACAAATACAAAGTCAGTACCTCTTTGTACCAAAGGAACGCTTCCACACATAAATAACCCTATGAGACAGCAGGTGGCATGGATCGTAGATTTAGGGGACCAAATCTCAATAAATTACACTCATCAACTCCCCCAGTCAAATTTGACTCAGCACTCCCCAATTTTAAGCAAACACACCCATAGTTTCTTTCCAGCAGAATGAATGCTCATGAAATCGAAATAGTAAAAGAAGTTGAAACTTACCAGACACCACGAGACCCAATAGAATAAATGCCTGCACCACGAAAACAGTCTAGTGTTAAAAATAACAGAAGTGATTTGCAATGAGAAGTTATTGATAACCATGGCATTCCAACACTTTAGCCACCTCAAAATTGAACACTGTAATTTACGACGTTGGGAAACATGATATTAGTACTTAGTGTAAAATAAACTCAGGTTAGCAAAAATAGTCCTTATAATATCATATTCAAGTGTAAAACATCATTATCACAATATGGAAGGAATAACGTCAACAAAAAAGTCATCACTTTCCATCAAAAAGGTTTAACTAAAGTTTGTACTCAATAGTTTCTGTACATTAAAAACAGATAACAAACTTCTGAATTTCTTTTGCAAGCTATTCTGTCCCACAATCTTTACTGTTCTTTTTTTCTTTTTTCTTCTGAATCGAGTGTCTGTAGTTCAATTTATTCATAACCATTGAGTCATGCTGAGCGACATTAGCCAATACACCTTAAATAAATGCAAATGGAAAAAAGCAAGGACTTGATGTAAATGTTTACAAATAGAATTACAAAGCAAAATATAGTGATACTCAAACACACAAGAACACAACCACATGAACCCTTGAAGCTGAAGGGAATTGAGTTCAGGGACCCAAGTATGCATCCAGCTACTGTTCAAGGTTTATCGTAAGCTCAGCCAACTATAGATGCCCCGATAACCAAAAAATATATTCTTTGATTTCTTTCGAGTTTTTGACAGATTGATGATAACCCTAATCGGTGATCTTAAAAATACACATAGGAGGGTAGCAATAGATATTACTTCAACAGTACACACATATTTTATTTGGTCTCCAGTTCCTTTTCAAAAACTCTAGTTCAAAACCTGACAATTTTAACATCATTATTCATTATGCCACAATTCTTTAACTACTTTGATTCAAATATAACTAAACATCAAAAGCTTTCCAATATTATGCCAGGGTTATGTAATGACTTTCTTATGAGAGAGTTATGGACGTTCAAAATTAAACATAAAAACATACTGGCCAAGTATGATAATTTTCTGTAATTTTCACTCTTAATTTTTATAATAATAATTCTGCGGGATGGGTTCATTAAAAGAGTTTTAGTGCTAGATAAAAGGAATAAGGATTTCTACTTAATATGGTGCATAAAACTTCACACTGACCCAGAGGTTTCCATGTAATTGTTTGAGAGCCATTCACAGAAACCCTTTCGAGTTCATCCACATACAGTTACATTTTACAAGCTTGCTAATCCAAGCGAAATTACAGAAAGAACCAGCGATAAAAGATTTGAACATAAACAAAATCATAAGCTACCAAATAATAATATAAGGAAATGTTAGGTTGCGAATTGTGTGTTAAGGGTCAGAAATTTGAATTTGGGTGCACTGGGATGTGGTGACGCATTAGTCATTAGATGGAATATAGCAATATGCACCGATAGATGTTTTTCGTGGGAAGAATTTATTGGGAATACACAGCACACAGATTTTCGAACAAAAGAATGAGCTGAAGAAATGATGTCAAGACAGAATTTACCCAGCGAGTTTTAGAAAATTCATGCCATCCATGTGTTACATCAGAAAGATCCTTCAACGTTGTCCCAACATAGACCAAGGCAAAAGTAATTGGCTACAACAAGAGTATAACAGACAAAATTAGAAGCACAATTTAATATAATTAATGACGTATAAATATGAAATCACTGAAGAAGATTGAGTGAAGTACATACCATCATGCCTAACCACGATGCTAGCATGTAATGACCAATAGGTACTGGAGTTACAGACAAGAGGTAGTTCAACACGTTAAAGGGAAGCAATGGAACAAGCCGAAGCAACAACACAATCTGTTTAATTGCACAACACAAAATTAAGTCCAATAAGCGCAAGATGAATTTGTATTAATAAGATATTGACATACACAGTGTTAACTAACAACATCAAGAACAAGACAACTAACTTGATGATAAAGACAAACCTTAAATCCTGATCTCTCAATTGCAATTGCAACAGCGCGGAACTTGGGATAGTCTTTCAACTTGGAAAGGACATAAGACCTTCCTATCTGTTCATATTTGACAAAGAGGTACAAAATTTAGCAAACAGAAATGAGCATATAAATGGCACACCATTTCCCTAGGGTAGCCATAACGATGGTTGAGGTAAGGCTTTATGTTTCAACAATAAGCTCTTCAGCCTAGGAAAGAAAAATGTTCTATTAGATCAAAAGAACTTACTGTTCGCCCAAGAAGAAAAGCAGCCCCAGCGCCGATTGTTGCGCCAATAGAATCAGCCACAAAACCGACAGGCAAGCCAAACAGATAGCCACCACCCAGCTGAAAAAATTAATGAAGTACCAACAGATAAGAGAAAGATTAAAGATGCCAGTGAATTCATGCATCTTCAAAGAAATGAACAAGTATTAACAAATTTGGATGAATTTTGGGTAGTCTACAGCTAACATTCGCAATCACTGAAGTATTCCACCGTTGATTGTTCACAATTGAGGTTTGGATCATTGTGGTGGTTAGTATAACAGGAGAATGCTTAATAACTATAAACACTAGTCATGTAGTTGATATCGAATGAAACAATAACAGGATGACAAATGATTATAGCTTTATCAAAAATCAGTTTCAGAAATCATGGTTCGTTGATTGAGACCTAATAATGGGAAAACAACCACCACCAACAGAGATGCTAATCCTTACCGTTAATATAGAAGCTGGAACAGCCAACACCGTTAAAGGAATGTATGCAACAGCTCTGCAAATTCACAATCCATGAGTTACAGCCACCCAAAACAACATTACGAATGTTAAGTTTTCAGACATCCTTTAAATGACTTAATCTGCCATACATTACAGAGACACAGAATAACAACGATATGTTATCACTATAAGAACAAGATTTACTGAACTGAAATTGATAGATATATTACAGAAGCAATATCGAGCAGGTCATACTGCCAAACTATAACTAAGCAGAATATTTGCATCTGTAAGAGGCAGAATGAATTCATACATAAAAATGAGGCTAAGGTAGCAAATGGAGAAGACAACTGTTTACAAGATAACAAAAATGTAGTACAGTAAAACCGTAGATGTACCTCTCAGATCTTCTCTTAAGTTTTCAAATTTTAACTCCACTCATACTTCAGAAAATGACAAATATCAAAATTTCACTCTTAAATCTTAAATCATTATGTTTAATCAAAGATGTTCCTGTCCTCACTGATCCTTGTATCTGATATTCCAACAATCAATATGTCATCTACTACCAACTGAATTAGTAAAAGTTAATGCACCATTTCAAGAATGTTGACTTTACAAGAAAAACAGTGCGACGTAGAGTTAAAAATAGTAGTCATATGTGGTCTGCATGTATGGGACACAGTACATGTACACTGCAGATAGTAAATTACAATATTATCTGATACCTTTTAGCAATTGCATTTTTTACAATTCTGAAACCAAGAATAATCGATGCAAAGAGAAGAAGGTATTTAAACTACTTCTATTCTACTTGTTAAAATTAATCTTGTTAAAATTGTGTTCATTTCAATGCATACCGCCTGATATCTCATAACAAGAAATCCAACGATGCATTCGCAACATAAATGAATCGAGCACATAAAGTTAAACTTACAGAACTAGAGGCCCCCAAGGACCAAGATCCTCCTGTATCCAGACTAAAAAATCCTTTAGCATCTGCAAAAAAAGTTAGGAGTAACTACATAAGAATAAATAACAATCCTCTATAACTAAACAATTATGAATGCAACGTTACTATTACGGTATTACCATGCAGTTTTCAGGTCACATATATTTTAAGCATATAAAATCTCAAAGTTCAGTTTTAGCTTACAGAAACTCATGGGGAGGCTTATTACTTCCTAGCATTAAGGTGATTCAAATCAGCTTATGATATCCGAGTGATTACTAGCCATCACCTTGTTCATTTTTCTTTTTAACTATTCCTACTCTAAGAACAAGAAATCCCCCCTCCCAAAGGTAGCTCAAACCCTGGACCGTCACTTCTAGGTAGTGGGTTCTTAAACCGGCCCACTCCTTCTTACTAGCCACCACCTTCAAAATACTAAATTGCTAATCACACAAACACACATAGAAAAATTCCATTAAACAGCTAGATTGTGTTAATTGACTATCCAAATAAATCTAGAATTGAACATACAAACAAACAATAACACATAATGCAATAGCAAAATCCATCCAAGATAACCCCCAAACAATAGTAACTAGGGGTAAGCAACCAATAGATCCCTCATCGGAAAGCAACAACAGCAGCCAGGAAAAACCCTAAAAAGGACGCAAAACACACACACCTGTTCAATAGGGAGAGTGAAGCAAGCGACGACAATACCCCCAATCAACAGAACTAGCAACAAAATCTTCAACAGAGAAACCCAGCCGAATTTGAAAGCCATTATGACCGAATGCGGCGAAAAAAATAAGATCTTTTTGCGCCACGGCCTACACACTTCTTCTATTGGGTCCTCTGGGAAAGCTTGCTTCAATGACAAGCGAGGCCTCAAAGTTATTCCCCCTAAATTTGCCAGATTGATTGAATCGAAAAGAAAAAATTACAATCTCTGACCAAAAACCCTAACACGTTGGGGATTTTACCCCATTCAATTGAAAGATCATAGTGGTTTCCACACAATTATACTCCGTCTTTCCTATTCTATCTCAGCGCGATGTGAAAAGTAGTTTTTACAGTTGGAATTTTTTCTATGCCGATTATGACCAGCTTTTGTGATTGCGATCGTTGTGTTTAGCCATTACGTAAAAGGTAAAGCACCGTCAAACACACACACACAGAGTCGCCTCTGTGTATATTTCATATATGTATGCATTTTCTCACGCGGAATTTATTTCTTTTTTGAGAAGTCATTAACGTAATTTGGAAAATGATTTGGGCCCAAAAGAATGGGAAAATAGCCCAAGAGAATCAACTGGGCCCCCAAGACCTAAAATATGGATAGGGTTTGAAACACCTGTGATGATGAATTAGCAAATACTTCTCCACCCTGATGCTGGAATTTTTCATTTTATCAGACCATATGACATTATATGTTAGATGATGTGCAGTTACTAGAAAGTTTGATCCATTTAGTAAAAGAACTTCAAACAAATACCGACCAGCATCATATCTCTGCACCAAATGCACATATCCTTGATTTGGACTTGGCCCACTTCATTCACCGACCTGGCCCAAAATCCAATTAGTATACCCCATTAGGTAAAAAAAACAAATCACTAAACAGGAGAAAAATGACGGATTCTTCTACAGTCGCGATTCTTCTCTCACAATCACACTCCCTGCTTTGTTCTCTTTTAAATTCTCTCACCTTCATTCGCTCACCTCCGCGTCTTCTCATCAATAGCAAAAATCCGCGAACTTGTGAGCAAAAATCACAAAGCTGGGGGCAAAAATAGCGAAGATGAGAGCAAAAATTGTGAAGCTGTGAAAAACATCGCGAAGTTGTGAACAAAAGTCAGAAGATAAAAATCGTTGATTTTGGTATGGAGTGCTCTAAGTTCTATATCTAATGCTAAGTGTAATTATTATTATTATTATTATTATTATTATTATTATTATTATTATTATTATTATCATCATCATCATCATCATCATCATCCTAGGGGAAAAGTATTTGAAGTGTTGAGAAATTGGCCTGAAAAATCTATTCAAGTTATTGTGATAACAGACGCTAAGCATATTTTAGGGCTTAAAGATCTTGGCTGTCAGGTTTATATCAATTCCTATCATTTGTAAATGCCCAATAAAACAAGGATTTTCTAATGTATAATTACTTGGATCGCTAGAACTCGTTGAAACTTTGCATGGTATGGGAATTCCTGGTGGAAAATTCTCTCTATATACAGCTCTTGGAGGAATTCGTCCTTCAGCTGTAAGCTTAATTATATTCTAGGTTTCACTCTCGTTAGCTATTATTCTTAAATTTGTTATTGTTTTTATACTTTATACAATTTGTCATACTGGTATGCACAGTTAGAAACTTGTTGAACACAATATACATAAGCAATTTTTCGTACCTCGACCACCTTTTTCATTAATTTTGATATGTTATACAAAAAAAAAAAAAAAAAAAAAAAAAAAAATGAATAAATTATTCGTGTTATGAATTTTTGGGTTTTTTTCCAATAAATAAATCAGTGATATAGTGCCATCTATAATTTTTTTTATATAGTAACTTGCCACAAAATAAATCAAAATATGGAACTATTTTTTTGGCATGATATATATATATGTGTGTGTGTGTGTGTGTGTGTGTGTGTGTATATTAAACTTACCTATTTTAGGAAGTGTAATGGGTGGAAAAATGCTCTTGGTAATTTTGTTTTTTTAGACAATTGTCTTTTATTATGGGGTTAATTACAAAAAGAAAAAATCATTACTTCTGGTCCAATTTTCAATTGCAAAATAAGCTTTAAAACTTATCCATGTTGGTCACTGTTGAGAAGGGGGTAAGAATTGAAGAGAGAAAAAAAGATATTTTCATTGATTCAAAAACTGAGTACATGAGGGAGAATACAAGTATTTATAGACAACCAACATATATTCTAGAAGCTACTATCTTAACAGAGAACGGTTACACTTATGCATACATAGAACGACCACGTGAACATAACATCACTTTAGTTGATGTGGCGCTGACATGGTGAGCTAACTCAACACTTGATCATCCTTCTTCTTTAGTTGTTGTCCTCGTACTCTCAACATGCTCCCTATGCTTACCACCACCTCCTTCTTCCTGCTTGTAGATCAGGAAAGTACATCAGGGATTTGCTGCTTAAGACTGGTCTTAAGGATGCCAAGACTTGTTCTTCACCGTATATTCCTAACAAGAAGATGGATTTACAATATAGTGCAGATTTTGATCAACCGACATTGTTTCGAAGCATAGTAGGAGCTCTTCAATATCTCGGCATGACAAGGCCTGACATTTTGTTCATTGTTCATAAATTGAGTCAGTTTACTCACCAACCAACCATGAATCACTAGCAAGTGTGTAAAAGGGTTCTTCGTTACTTTCTTGGTACTGTCTCTCAAGGAATTACCCTACAACCAGTTGATAAGTTCAGTCTTGAGGGATTTTCTGATGCTATTTTGGCCAGGTCACTGGATGATCGGAAGTCTACTAGTGGGTACTGTATTTTCCTTTGTCCTAACCTCATAGGATGGAATTCTCAGAAGCGGTGTACTTAGTTTTGAATCAATGAGAACATCTCTATTATCTCTTCAATTCTTATCCCCTTCTCAACATGGTATGTAGAGCTAGTTAAAGATTTCTGTAGAACATTGATTCAATCTGAGTTTTCTCTCACCTAAGTTCAATGGTGAGCAATACTATGCCAACAATGGCCATTCTTACCATTAGGTTGGAGAAAAAAAATAGAGTTACTGGAGGTTGCATGTGTTAGCCAAATCTATAGCTCATGGACTGGACAACCTATTACTTGGTCATGATCCAGATCCACCACAGTGTATCCCCGATGAAAAGGATATTATGAAGTCACATCCTAATCCGTTGTTCCTTCTTTGGCTTAGAAAGGATCAGTATTTGTATAGCTGGCTGATGAATTCTATTTCAGAAAGTATGCTTGGTCACATTCAAAGGTGCAAAACCTCAGCTAAGATCTGGAAATTTATGGAGACGATGTGTAGATATTCATCCAAAGCTAACTACTAAGAAAGGATATCAAATTATAGAAGCTTACATTCTCAAAATGAGAGGAATCGCTGATGATATTCAATCAGCTGGAATGACTGCGGAAGATGAGGATCTTATTCTGCATATATTGAATAGACTTGGACAGGAATACAAATCAATAATTGTCTTGCTCACTATGCAAGCTAATAAGCTGAATCTATCAGAGGTGCAGTTTCTGTTACAAACTCATGAGATAAGGCTTAAATAATTTCATGATGTTCATCCAAGTGCTCATGTTGCTAGCAAGAACTTTAACAAGTTTGCTGATAATAGAGCTCCTCGAGGTGGTTTTGGGGGTACAAACAGAGGAGGTTTTGCTGGAAGAGGTGGCAAAATGTTCTGCGAAATATGTGGTAGAAACAACCATTTTGCACCTAAATGCTATTGGAGGTTCGATGAAGACTACCCAGGATTAGAACCTCAAGTGATTCAAGCTCATATTGTTGTTATCCAATATCCTCAACCTGTCAATGTGTCCAATATGGTTCCATCTAACTCCACCATTAACTCAAACCACCAACCAAATCAGCCAAATATCCCAAATAATTCATATCTTGATTTCTCTACTTATACTAATTTTGTTTCTGGATCTATCTCATCTTCTGGTGCAGGTCTTAGTACTCCTTCTATTTACTCTGCTACCACCTCTCATGAGCCTGACTGGTATCTAAATAGTGGAGCCACACATCATGTGACTCATGATTTCAGCATTCTCTCACTCCACAACAAGCCTTATTCCGGTAAGGAAGCTTTACTTGTTGGAAATGGATCTTTACTTGATATCTCCCACACTCGTCACGTCTTAATCCCTAGTCTTGTTCCTCATACTTCCATTATCTGAATCAAGTATTATATGACCCTACTATTGCCAAAAATCGAATAAGTATGGCCAACTTACTCAAGGATAATCATGCTTATATGCAGTTCTTTCCTTTTGGTTGTTTTATAAAGGACATGCAGCCTCATCAGCTTCTTCTAAAAGGCAAACTTAAGGAAGGATTGTATCATCTTCATCTACCTCATCTTCTCTCCTCCCAGTCTATCAGCAAATTTATCTCCTTCTGCTCCAGGACACCATCCCCAAGCCCTCAGTTCTTTGTCTATTTCTCTGCTTTTCATTTGTAATTCTCAATTTGTCTTAGGATTGTGGCATGCTAGGTTGGGGCATCCATGCCACAATATGATGCATCATGTACTTAAATCATTAAATGTACCTATCTCTATTAATGAGATGTCTTTTTATCAATCTTGCAAGCTTGGCAAAAAACATCAGATGCATTTCAATTCTAGTCATCATTCTACTTCAAAACCTTTTAAACTCATATATTCTAATGTATAGGGCCCTTAAGTTTTGGAATCATTAGAGGAATACAAGTATTATGTTTATTTCCTGGATGATTACACTAAATTCACCTGGGTATATCCCCTTGTTCAGAAAATCCCAAGTTACAACTGTGTCAGCAGTTTAATCTCATGGTTGAAAAGCAGTTTAAAACAAAAAATCTGAGTGTTCAAACTGATTGGGGGAGAGTATAGACCTCTACACACCTTATGCAACAGTCTGGACATCTTGTCTGGACATCCTAACCCCTATACCCATGCTCGGAATGGTGGTTCTACAAGGAAGCACCAACATCTTAGAAACAGGGTTTACCTTGCTTGCTCATGCCAAACTACCCTCAAAATTTTGATGGTGTGCCTTCCCACTGGTGTGTATATGATTAATAGATTGCCTAGTTCTGCTATTGGTTTTTAAACACCACTCACCAACATCACACTACAAGTTCCTGATTACAAATTCATGAAAGTGTTTGGATGTGTATGGTTTACCTTTCTTAAGACCATATACTTATTCTAAGCTCCAATATAGATCTGAAAAGAGTATATTATTGGGCTATGTTGCCACACAAAAAGGTTATAGGTGCCTCACCAGAGAAGGCAGGATCTACATGGATTTCAATTAAACTGAATTTCTATATCATGAATTGTTTCCTGAAGAAGATCAAGGGAACTATGCCCAGCTTGTTGCCTCACAACTTTCTATATTTCCTATATTTGTTCCGTATGATCCTGTCTCAACTCAATCCACCTCTTCGCTCCTTCTTTAGCTTCTGTCCAGGCTTCTGATTCATCTTCATCCCCTATTGTAGCAAATATTGTTTATACCTCTGCTCAAACTCTCATTCCTGAATCCGAAATTCCTACTTCCTCCACCACTGTCGATCTTCACCCAATGCTCACCAAAAGAAAGGATAGAATTACTAAACCGAAAGTCTAGACTCTTACAACTCCCATATCTGAACCATCTTCAGTAAATCAGGCCCTTTTCTGATCCTGCTTGGGAACAAGCAATGGACAATGAATATTGTGCCCTCATCAACAACAATACTTGGACCTTAGCACCTCCCTCAAACCATATGTACCTCATCATATGTAAATGGTTATTCAAAACCAAATATCACCCTAATGGTTTCATAGAAAGACTCAAAGCCAGATTGGTGGCTAGAGGGTTTCAACAGAATGTTGGTATTAACTATTTTGACACATTCAGCCCTATTGTAAAATCCCTTATTGTCATAATTATGTTCTCATTAGAAGCTTCTAAAGGATGACATGTACATCACGTTGATGTTAATAATGCATTCCTCAAAGGGGAACTCAAAGAGCGTGTCTTTATGAAGCAACCAGAAGAATATGTGGATGAAAACAAGTCCTCGTATGTTTGCAAATTGAACAAGTCTCTATCTGGCCTCAAACAGGCACCAAAGGCATGACATGAAAAGCTGAAATATTTTCTTCTCAGACAAGGTTTCCTTACCTCAGTGCCTGATACATCTCTGTTCTACAGAAATCTTCCAGGGTGTTTGTTGCTTATTCCAGTATATGTGGATGACATATTAGTGACTGGGGATAGTAAGTCTATGATCACTCAAATCATTCAACAGCTAGATGGTCACTTTTCTTTGAAGAACCTGGGAGCTATCAGTTAATTACTTCTTGGGCATTGAAGTGCAAAGAACTGTTGAATTTATAGTTCACCCAACAATGGCTTACAAAATTTCACTAATCTATTACAATTCTCAAAAGCTACCAAATACAAATTCTAAGATTTGATGTAAGAACTTCAACAAAGATTCTGGTCACCTTGTTCGAACAACAAAGGAACAATCACCAAACTTTTTGGATAGTCGATGTTCGAACAACACAGGAATGGTCACCAAGGATTTTGTACTGCAAATGTTTGAATTCTTCAAGGATTCTGAACAAATGATGTTCAGATGACACTGGATCAACTCACGAACCACTTCTGATATTCTGAACAGATTACATTTGTGAAACGCAGGAACAACTCTGGTAAACTTAACAATTGATATCTCTGAAATAGATGTTAGAACAACAAATGAACCGAGGTGAAGTCGAGTCGAGGTTAGACCTTTTTCCGCAAAATGAATACGTCCCAACTAGTGCTCACAGTTTGACGTAATGTTCCCAAAGATAAAATGAATTTCGTCTTCTGGATAGTAGCACCACAAATCCAGAAGCACCAGTGAACTAGAATATGTGTGGTAAGAACTGGGAAAGGATTATATGCCAAAATGAATTTGGAATGCAAGGTTTTCCAAATATGCAGTGAGATGCAGATTTTTAGAAGTATTCCAGGTGTTTCTGATGTTTTCAAATTGTTCCATGTAGGAAAACAATGACATACATATATAGGCATCATCCCACTCAATTGGAGATTAAATACACCCATTAATGGATCTTTAAGGAATTCAAATATGTCATTTAAGGCATTCAAACGATTTTAGTAACCTCCAGGTGTTACACCACCTTAATGCAGGTGCTAAACCCCATTAACTTCAGGTGTTACACCATCATAATGTCTCATCAATGACAGGAGTTACACGTTATGTCCCTTGATAGTTCGAACATGAACTTCCAGATCTAGATTTAAATGCCTTAGCAAGTGGTTATCTTCGTGCATTAATTTATCACTCACCGAAATTTAATTTTGAGAAATCCAATACACAACAATCATCTACTCGGCATGTAGAACGATCACACACAACTCAATTATATTAGAGTTGAATATTTTGTCACTTCCCAATTGGTCAAAGTTGGGTACTCACCCATTTTCTTATGCTAATTTCCAACAAGAACATCTACTGGGGGCTTCTTTCTACTTAAGGAAAGTACATCAGGGATCTGTTGCTCAAGACTGGTCTTAAGGATGCCAAGCCTTGTCATTCACCGTATATTCCAACAAGAAGATGGCTTTACAAGATAGTGCAGAGTTTGATCAATCGACTTTGTTTTTTTTTTTTTTTCTCCTAATCTAAGAAAGAAAGAAAAAACCCTCCCCTCCCCCCACGGTGACTCGAACCCAGGACTAAATGCCTAGGTAGTAGATGCTCTGTCACTTGAGTTATCCAACTTCGTCTTTGATCAACCGACTTTGTTTCGAAGCATTGTAGGAGCTCTTCAATATCTCAGCATGATGAGGCCTAAAATTTCTTTCATTGTTAATAAACTGAGTACACGAGGGAGAATACAAGTATTTATAGACAACTAACAAATCTTCTAGAAGCTACTACCTTAACAGAAAAATGTTACACTTATGCTGACACAGAACGACCACGTGAACACCATTTGCATGCATATGAACTTGACATCACTTTAATTGATGTGGCGCTGATGTGGTGCGCTGACGCGGCAGTCGATCATCCTTTTCCTTTAGATGTTGTCCTCATACTCTCAATAGTCACCAATATTTTGTTTTAAAAAGAAAAAATCCAATTGTGCCGTCACAACCATCGTTAGGTGCGTCTTGACGAAACATTCATTTATCCTCCACCAATTTCACAATCAGTCACTTCCACTGCTGTTACTTGGGAGTGAAAGATGTAACATAATAACTTCAATCACCGATTCACTACAATTGTAGCAATAGATGATAAAATAGGTTGTAATATAAGATATCTTGTCATGTTGTATCTAATGGTTTGTGACACAATTAGATGTAAAAAAATTCGACTGATGTTGTAATTAAAAAAGGTTTATAGTTGGTGATTAATAATATTGCTAATTTTTAATGCTGATGTTGCAATTGAAAATTGTACGAAATACCGTAATTTTTTGTTAATGAACCCTTTATTAAATAGTACTACCTCCGTCCCGGTTAAATTTTGATCGGGCACGGATGTTAAGAAAAAATAGATTTTGTTTTTCCTTTGACTTTTTTAAAAGTGGAGACTGGGGGTTGAGATTTTGATGGTGAAAATTGTAGGAATTAGTTTCTATTTTAGAGGTGTGCAAAGTTAAGTGGAACGGACCGATAAGACAAGTGTGCAAATTTAACCGGGATGGAGGGAGTAACTATTAAGATTTAAAAAAATTAGATCCAATTAGCAAATATGGTATATGTTATATCTAATTATATATTTTGATAAAACAAAATATTGATGGAAATAAAATTAGAAATCCTTTCTTGCGATAATCACCAACAAACATGCTTTGATGACAAAAATTGTTAAAATGTTGTCTTACTTTCTTTTGATAGTCCATAGAATATACTAACTCGATCCGGGCCTATTTCAGCAAAAGTTGCAGAGTTGAAGGCAATTCTTAGTGGAGTGCGGTTCTGTTTGGAGTGTGGATTTGACAATTTGATGATTTTCTCTGATTCCTTGCTCGCTGTGCAAGCAGTCACGGGACAGGAGGATCTAGGAGATTATTGCGAATTTCTGGTTGAGGATATTCGGAAGTACACTGATGGTTCTAAACTATTTCATATGCTTCGCAATTGTAATAATGTAGCACATACTTTAGCCCATTATTGTTTTTCCTTTGCACCTACTGATCCATTTGTTTGGATGGGTACTGATGTCTCCTCCTGGTTGGAGAATCTTGTACTTGCAGACCTTTGTTAAGTTATAAGATTCTTGGCTTTTCAAAAAAAAAAAATTATTTTGGTAGTCCATAGAATAGACGTAACTCGTAATTAGATGGATTTGGATCCGGTACACTAACTGCACCCGATACAATGGGGAGCTCTTATATAAGAATACATTGTAGTTTCTCTCTTCCTCTCTTTTTCTCATACTGTGTATTTTCTATGTTTCTCACACTTACTGAACCTAAATCCGTAAGTAATTATAACAAACTACCTGTCCAGCTCAGAAGTAGTTTGAGTAGGAAAGTAGCTTTAACTAAGGTTGATAACATTATTACGATTCACGTTTCAATGGGAGAAAAATTGTACATGTGGCTATTTTTCCAATCCATTAGGCTGATTTCTGTCAGGGCCGAACCTAGTAATTTGTAGGCCTGAGTTGAACTTAAAATAGACCCCTATATTCTTATTTAAAATTTAATTGAATAGTATAAAACATTTTTTTTAATATATTAAAATGTTGAGTAACCAATGAACCTTGCAAAACCTTTTTATTTATTTTTTTACTTATTTTATTTACTTTTTACCTACCCTATTGTATTTTTTCATATTATTCTATTTGTAGACAAAAATATTTTACGACAAACTCACGTGTTGATCAATTAAGAGTCATAGTAAAAACTCGGAAAAAAAAGAAAAAGAAATATCAACTTCAAAATGAAAATAGTGAATAGACTATTTATTGTTGTGGCACCTTCTAAAGGGTGAAAAGTGAAATTGAAAAGGCTCTCCAAATGATAGAAAATGGAACATGAAAATATACAAAATGTAGAAAACAAGAACTAAACCTAGATTGTTCAATTAACCGTGCATTACAAATACAAACACGATCAAACTATACCACACAATTTATGAAAGCGTATACATAAAATTTAATATATATTCTTTATAAAATATTAGAAATATTTTTGAATCCCTAAATTTTGTAATTCTTTTGGAGCCCGAGTCGATCGACTCGTTGGCCTAAGGGTGGGCCCGTGTCGCCCGACTGATTCCTGCAAAAGCTTTTAAGCTACTTTCAAACTTCTAAGTCTTGAGATAAACTTTACTTCAAAGCTGGACAATAAATTATTCAACCACAAGTAAAAATACCCCAATTTGTTATTCGATGGACATGAGGTACTGCTAAAGTGACACAGCCAGATCGTATATAAATACACGAAATACACCACCAAAATTGTAGATTCACGAATGCCCACGAGCACCTAATATCTCGGGGAAACCCAACTTTCTTTATTAAAACCAGTCAATTAAAACAATACAAGTGGAATAACTTGGACCCCATAGCAACTAATCATCATTATAATAAGAAATAAATCAAAAGATGTTCTAAAAAATTACTATCAGATTAAATATATCCAACTAATAAGGGATACAACTAAATCATATCCTTATCTGCGCTATAAAATATAAGATCATATTTCCAAGGTGTTCTTCGTTTTATATTAATTATCGTTTAAAAAAAATGAAAGAATTAAGGATTAAATATTTTGACAGATATATCTAATATTAAGGGATAAAGATTTGACAAAAAAAGAAGTAAATAATTCATAATGAAATATTTTGACAGATATATCTTCAGCTAATATTAAGGGATAAAGATTTGACAAAAAAAAAAGTAAATAATTAATAATGAAATATTTTGACAGATATATCTTCAGCTAATATTAAGGGATAAAGATTTGACAAAAACGAAAAAGTAACTAAAACGATAATTAATATAAAACGGAGGAGTATAATAAGATGATCTTTACAAGGTGTTGTTAAAATATAAGATTATATTTACAAAGTATTGTGAGTTTTAAATTCTAAATGTAAATCTAGAATTTTGAAAGGTAAGACACTCGTTGAGTAAGATTAGGTAAAAATTATCTGAATTATGCAGAGTTGAAGCAATAAATTTTTGTTATTTATATTTTTATATATTATAAGCTCTGTTTTGGAAAAAAAAAAAAAAAAAAAAAAAAAAAACAAAAGGGAAGAAAAAAACTTCCAACACATGGAACCTTGCACATGAATTCAGATGACAAAAGATTTGACAAATAGTAAAGAATTTCATAGATAAATCTATTTAAAGCTAAGACTAATACTTTATTCTATGCTACACAACCATGAAAAATGAAAAAGAATCAAATCAAACAAAATAAAATAATATGTTACAACATCGCATGTCTCTATACACTCCTCTCCACTTACAATCATGCTCCCATGATTAATTTGTCCGAATTTCTGCCACCTAATGCAATTGCACCATGTTATCACATTCTAGCACATCATCCCCCGTCTCCCAAAAACAAAAAAAAGTCAACTATTTTTACTGCATCACTCCGTATCAAGCAGATTCGGCCCAGGCAACGTAATCCTAATTCAAATAACGTGTTTATACAAGACATAGTGCGTTCATCAGGACATGACCGAGCATCAGATCGACGAAGTACTGATGTCCAATCTCGCCATCCCTCCACACTTTCTTGAGTGGGGCCCGGCCATAGTGGACTCCGTCATTGCACCGATTGTCATAGTGCCACGGATAGGTCAAGTCGAAATCATCGATCACTCTATCCACCACCCGATATTGCCTTAATTTATCCAACACTACACCATTGAATGCCTCCATTTTGTGAGGATTAAACGCCAACCTCCGAGCGTAGCCACCCGTTGCCACGGTGGTCCTATATATAACCTGTGGCGGCACCACTCCTCTCTGCCGCACTCCATCCACCACCTCCCCCCAAAACTTAGCAGCATAGTCCGCCCCTCCGACAAACCTTCGGATATTTTGCCAGTGGACCCCGTCATGTAGCCCCGAATTCATGATTATAGTGTCCGGAACCACATCTCCCGAAAAATACCTCTTTAACGTCTCTCGATACTCTGCATTGATCAACGAATTCAACCCCTCGTAGTTGCCTGTATCATTCGGATGCCCGTTGAAGATGCTAGTGAACCTAACTACTTGGGATGGATTTTTCGGATTGGTGATGTTCTTATCGAATATCCTAGGAACAGCATCAACATCATGCACATCCAAGACGAAGTTAAGGATGTTTCTGATTGTATCACAATGGTTCGAATCTCCCCACCAAAAGATCCAACGACCACTCAAACAACTCCACGCTTCATCACTCGAGAACATCTTGAAGGAACAATGAGTCGAATACACCCATCCATTGCTCTCCAACAACCCTAATGGACCATCACACCAAGGATGCTCACAAGGAAAGCTTGCCTCTTGGCACCTATACCTTCCATCATCACTAATCGGACAGCTATCATTCCTAGCGTGTCGAGTCCATCGACCAGACCAAACATCCTTAAAGTAATCAGACTTCTCACATTGTCTAATATCAGGCAACTCTGATGCAGACCTCCTGAATCTAACTGGAATCACACGGAGAATCTTGTCGAACGCAAATCTCTCTGGCGAATACTTCAACCCTTCGAAACTACGAAACAACAGGATGATAGTTAAGTTATACTCCCCTGCAAAATCAGGATGAACTTGCAGGGAAAATGTGTAGGTACCATTTCCTAAGTCCTTAATTGGAGGCCTAGACTTCCATTTCTCACCCGAAAGATCGGTTTCGAAATAGTCACCTCCTAAACAATGTGGCTCCCCTGCATCATCCACTGCCTGGAAAGCAAATTCATGGACATCACTTGTTGACAATTCAATGTTTTTATTACCATCCAAACTAGGTACTATGATGTCTACAGTTCTAGAATCTTTACAGGGCTCACCCCCTGGAGTTAACCACTTTGCAAGAAGATTGGATGAATAGTCTGCCTCAAGCTCAGATGAGATCCAAGATTGAAGGGTAGGATTGGAATGCAAAGTTGGTGGCTGGGGGGCAATTCCAGTTACAAGATTTTGGTGGGTTTTTGTCGAATTTTGGTGGGTTAGGTTCAAATCATGATTTTGAAAATGGGATTCAGAGGAAATATTGGTAAAGTTTGAATCTTCAGAAAAGGGTTCAGAAGTATTGAGCTTCACAACAAAATAATTTTGGAAATTGTTAATATTAAGGCCATCAAATCCCCACACAATCAAGATTCCTAGAAAAGTTCCCATGGCCAGAATATTGAACCACCATTGAACCTTCAAGTTCGTCTGCAGAAACCAGGTAGTTTTCTCCGACATCTGCCAGGAAGACACATCAATATAGTCAGAAGGATGAAAAATAAATGATATTGACAACTATAAGCAAAATCATAAACCAAATATATTTTAGAACAAAAAGGAAACTTTTTTTCCCCAGTTAAGTAGCTGAAAAAACATTCCTTGCAGAAAATATGCTGGTAATGTTTTTTGTTGAAGACATACACGATACTATTGTAGAAACATTACCGGGTTGCTTCGATTTGTAGCAAACAACAAGTTTGTCAATGCAGCAGAAAATCTCTCCTTCCCCCTCTCCGTCTCTCTCTAGAGAAATATACGGACTAGAACATACAGGTGTTTGCTAGTTATTTGTAGAGAAAAAGAGATCATCAGCGCGTACGGTTATAAACTAATGGGAAGAGAGAGAGATTGAAGTAAAAAGATAATGGTAATGAACGGAAGCCAGCAAAGGATAATGCTTTCTTTGCAAATTATGTTCGGGCAGATTTTCTTTATTTCTTTTTAAAAAATAATTTTTTAATATATGTATTATAAATTAATAATGATTTTTTTTTATGAAGACGGTAATTAAATATTTAACATTAATATTCAATTACGAGTAAAAGAAATAAAATAAAAACTGCCCATGAGTAGATTCTTCCCAAATTGCGTTGTCCGCGAGCAAATCGTAGTGATATTTTGATTTGCGTCGAACTACCATGAGGGCAACGGAAAACTTAGGATTCTTGCTGGGAAGGTCAGATTTGTCTTTTCATCTGATGCACTTTCGAGTTTCTACGGGCATAATGTGACAACAATTATTAGATGTTAGAATATCTTGACTATTTTAGGGGTTTATTTCATGCTAGAGTTTTAAGATTTACGCCACGTAATTTATCTACTATTTAAATATGATAGTGATATACATATCTTCAGTGTATTTATGTAGATCTACACTGTATAATTTATTTAATAAAATAATATACACATTCGTCCATGCAGATTTATACATATAATTGATACTAAAAGATATACACATTCGTCCACATATATTTGTACTAATTTCTGGTATAATCTATAATTAATACTCCCTCCGTTCCATTTTAATTGACGTTTGGAGATGTTTTCTTCTTTTCCTATTAATTGACGTTTTACATATTTTTCCCTAATTTTCCCAGTTTTCTCCCTACACTCAATCCTTAAAAATCTCTACTTTTAAATCTATCAGAGATTTTTTTACTTGATCAAATCTTTATCCCCTAAAATATTCCCGCTACATTATAGCGTCTTCTTCTCTCTCCTTTCTTATTCCACTCTTTCTTCCCCTCTTCGGTAAGCGCTTTTCTAGGATTCATATGAGAGTGATAAATAATTAGTGAGGGTATATCTGTCAAAAAAAATTCATTCTTAATTAAAATGAAACGGAGGGAGTATAAATTTACATAAATCTACCATATATATATTTTTATATAAATCTACCATATATAAGACACATGTATATAATTTACTAAGCGTAGCATGTAATTAACCTATATTATATGGGAGAGTTTGCTGAAAAATAAATAAACTAGTGGGGTATACATAAAAGATGTACGTAGAAAACGTTATATTTGGATATTATTAGGGCCAACTCTCATTAGTAGAAGGGATAGAAATTTGGCTAGATGGCTTCTCTATTGCAATGGAGGATACCATTTTAAATTTAAATCTCACGAAATATTACTCTTCAACTTTTTAAGTATTTATTAATATTAATATGTTTTATTATTTTAGAGATGGAAAAAATTATTGAACCCCTCATCATCATCATGAAGATAAAAGCGCATGGAAAAACAACTTAATTCGTTTTCTTATATTAAAATATTAAATCAACCATCTACAACTCAAACATGTGTAGAAATTCGGTAAAAAATGGCCGGCAAATAAATTCAATTGTTTATCTGTCAAACCTATATAGTTTCTATATATCAGTGGCAAAAATAAATAAATAAATAAATAAATAACAATTTATGCGCAAAACATTAATAGTTTAATGGAGTTGTTGTAATTATCCTTAATTCTTTTATTTAGATAAAACAGATAACTGCAAAAGCAAAATTACTTCAATTTTCCTCTTATACCTCAATCTATAAACAAACAAGCTATGTCATGCACAATTTGTAAAGATGATATTTATATATATACATATATATATATATATATATATATATATATTTGTGGTGTCATAATGTAATACACCTACCACGAAGCACACTTATGGCTTAGGAGATGATCAGACTATTGCCTCGCTCCTTTGGATTGAGGAGAGTCCGTAAATAAAGGTTAGAAGAATGATCACTGTGGTCATGGAACGCGTGCTTCGCGCTCCGCGAAGCACGCATCAGATATCTTCAGCCTTGATTAGCCTCGCTAAGCACGAAGCACGAACCAATGACCAGACAACCCTGATGAAAGAAATCTGAGTGACACAAAGCACGATCCTAGTTATGTTCCTCCACCATGAATGGTCTCCCTCTTGGTTGGTGTCCCGATCCTACAGGGAAGAAGCTCCCGACCAAAAAGTGAGTATACTGACAACAAGCACACTGCCAACCATTTTTCTCTGCAAAAAAGGGTTGGGACGACTGACACAAACTCTAGTGGTCGTTGGTCCATCTAATCTGACTAGGATTAGAGCTGACATGGCATGGGCAAAATGACACTGTTGCCCATGACTCTCAAATTGGTAAGTACTACAAGATTGTCATTTCTTCTTCTTCAAGGCATGACTCACTTAATTTTACTATTCATTCAGCTGAAATACTTTGGCATCAAAATATATCTGATCACTGACTTGAGCGTCAGAGGCTCTTCACCGGAGACCCCCTCTGGTGTTGGTTTTTGCAAGATTTTCATTGAAGTCCAAGCAAACTCGAAGAACAATCCATCACTCCCACCGAGTACAATTTTAGGTAGATTTTGTAACATCGTATATGTACCGGAACTGTTTTGAAACAACACTACAATATTAAAATTAAATCTAAGATTATGAAAAAGTCAAGATTTTATTTATTAAAAGAAGAAGTTGATTGGAAAGTTGGCACAAGATTAGACAGGTCTTAGTAGGTGTAATAGTATTAAATAAAAGAACGTGCAACAGACATGCTTGCATGGCCTAAACGAAGCTTCAAAGTTACATTTATCGATATTATCTTTATTATTTTCCGAATTTTCCATGCTACATCCAAATAATGTATGTCTATATACATATATGTATATGAATCCTTTTTATTTTTAAAATATTATATAAAGAATTAAATGGATTCGCATCGTTTGCTTTGTATCCATGATTTTAACCCAATATGTAAAAATATATTATTTTTATGTTTCCCCGGAAATAGAATAAAACTAAGGAAGAGGAGAATGTTCAACTCCTAATTAATAGGTGATACAGATAGTAGGGTATGCAAAGAAAACTACTGTTTGGAGATTAAAAAAATTCAGTATCGTCTTAAATCTTGGTACTCTTAAAATCTAAGAAACCAAAAATCGGGACAATCTAACAAATCTAATGAGACCGTTTGATTAAGTACGACACTCAGTTATTCAGAGATGTTTGGAGATTTTTAATATTATAAAGTTAAAACTGAAAAAAAAAAAAAAAAAAAAAAAAAACAAGATATTCATATTAGAATTACAACTGAAATTAAAATTAATATTGGCGCACATATTAAGTAAACATTTCAAGTAAGGTTGTCCGAAAGTAGTAGTGCATAAAAATTATGCATAAAACTAATATAAACTTATATAATATGTATAAACATATTAAGATATTTATATATTTTTGTAATCTTAATTTTCATTATTGGACGATTCCAAGGCAGTTGGTGCAGTTCGGTACGAATCTCGGTGTAGATGTCTACTGAATTTCCATAACTACACCATATTTTTTTGGATATAATTTAGTTCGGAGAAAATTAAAGATTAACCGTCCTTTTTTGGTTCAATGTGTTTGAGTTCGACTGTCATTACAATTCGATAAATTTTGAGTTCCATGCACAGTCTTACCAGGTAGAATCGTAGGAAAAACAAGAATAAGCGGATTAAGATATATTGATCCTAAGAAATTTTCAATAGAACCCGTTTTTCTATTTATTCTACTTCTATTATAAAAGTTTGAGCTGTTTCTTAAAAAAATTAATTTGCTTATTATATCTTTAATGAATTTTAAAATTTAGGATTTGTTTAGTAACTATATCTTTAAGGTTTTATTTATTTGGGAAGAGCACTATATAGTTCAAATATCATGTATTAATTCATGGATATTATATCTAATTCATCTAATGACATAATTTGAACCTAAATATTAATAATATTTTATATTTTTCTTTCTTTTTAGAAATATTAATAAAATTATTATTTTTATTTATTTTTACTTTTAAGTTTCTTTTTTAGAAAAAGAAAAACAGAAGCGATGAGTGAAATCTTTAGTAACTTTATTTTTTAACTGTTAGATTATTGAACTATAGAACAGTTTACCTGGCTGATGGGCAAATGTGCAGATTCTTTTTATGGGTATATATGTAATTAGCGAAGATGCTATTTCTTTTTGGATCCGGGTAAGAGGATGGTTGACTAAATTTATTTCAAAGATCTATAAGCTCTAACATCTTATAAGTTATTTAAAGAGCTTATAAGATGTAATTCTTAAGAGCTTATAAGTTAATAAAGTGTAATGGTTTGTGACTTGAACACATTCAGAATGATGTATAATCGCTCGTAGAATCGAATTTGGACTCAAATATCAGGCTTAAACAGAAATTGGAAGAAGCAGTTAAAATCTGTTAAAAACAATTATAATTGTTAGTTTCTTGTTGCTTTATGTGGATGATATGCTTGTAGCAAGTCAAGACCAAGCTGAAATAGATAAGCTGAAGAAAGATTTACAATGTGAATTTGAAATGAAACAGCTAGGAGAAGCCAGAAGAATACTTGGCATGGATATTGTCAGAGATCAGCAAAAGGGATTACTATGTTTACAGCAAAGGAATTATATCTACAAAGTATTGAAGAAATCCAATATGGATGAGTCAAGACATGTGTCAACCCCTTTAGCTCAGCATTTTAAGCTTTCAGAACAGCAGCAGCCAAGAAATGAGCATGAGATTCATGAGATGAACAGTATTCCATATTCAAATGTTGTTGGAAGTATTATGTATGTGATGGTATGTACAAGACCAGACATATCACATGTTGTGAGTGTTGTCAGCAGGTATATGTCCAATCCAGGAAGGCAACATTGGGAAGCTCTAAAGTGGATAATGAGGTACTTAAAAGGTGCAACAGATTATGGGATAATGTTCAAAAGATGTGATGATTTATCAGAAGCTTTAAAGGGTTATGTGGATTCTGATTATGCAGCAAATTTGGACAACAAAAGGTCACAATCAAGTTATGTTTTCACTTTGTTTGGTGCCGCAATTAGCTAGAGGTCAATGTTGCAACCTATAGTAGCATTGTCAACAACAGAAGCTGAATTTATGGCAATGACAGAAGCAGTGAAAGAATCTGGTTGAGAGGGATTTTGTCTGAATTTGGAATAAAGCAGAAGTCAGTTAAAGTGTTATGCGATTCTCAAGGTGCATTACATTTAATCAAGCATCAAGTCTTCCATGACAGGTCAAAACACATAGATGTGAAGCTGCATTATGTGAGAGATATAATTGAAAGAGGACATGTAGAAGTTCAAAAGATATGCACAAAAGAGAATGCTGCAGATATGCTTACAAAAACATTGCCCTCTGAAAAGTTTAGATACTGCTTGGAATTAATCCAAGTAGTACATTGTAGTTGATGTATTACAAGGAATTAAGACATGTCCAGATTTTGGACATGAGTAGAGTGGGGAGAATGTTGTTTTTCATTGAAATTTTGGTTGAAAGAAGTGTTGTGTCTTCATGTGCAAGTCAAGTGGAGATTTGTAATGGTTTGTGACTTGAACACATTCAGAATGATGTATAATCGCTCGTAGAATCGAATTTGAACTCAAATATCAGGCTTAAACAGAAATTGGAAGAAGCAGTTAAAATCTGTTAAAAACAGTTATAACAGTTTTTCGCAACGGTTTCTATTAAAACCGTTGTCTTTCAGCTTGCAGCAGTTTTTTAGCAGTTTTTCTGTTTTGAGTTTCTGTAACTGTTTTGGGTTGGTTTAAAGAGATGTTTTTCCCGGTTTGTAGACATACATTGAGAGATCATCCTGGAGGAAATATCACCTATCTAGAGAGAGAAGGAGGTGGATTCTAGAGTGAGAAACACAAGAGGGAATTAGCTTGGTTTAGCTTGTTCTTGTGTTTAGGTTTTTCTCAATTTTGTTTGAGTGATTGCTTCTGTAATTTGTACTAATTTTGATCATAGTGAAGATGGCGTTCTCTTCTGCTCCGTGGATGTAGACTTTACAGTCGAACCACGTAAAATTGTTGTGCAATTGTTCATACGTTTTCTTTTCATTTCTTGGAGGTCATTTGTTATTTTATGGTGATTCTTTTAATTCCCACAACATAAAGTGTTTGGATAAAAGAGCTTAAAAGCTTGCAATTGAATGGAGTTATTTAGCTATGATTTAGGGTCTAATTTGAAAGTTAATATCAAACACATATTTTGATTAGTGCATGAAGTGTGTGTGGTGTGTAATGTTGTGTGTGTGAAATGTGTGGTGTGCGAAAAAAGTGTGTGGAATGTGTGTAGTGTTTGGAATGTGTTTAGTGTGTGAAATGTGTGAAGTGTGTGTAGTGTGTGAGATGTGTGTAGTTTGTGTTTGTGTGTGAAGTGTGTGAAATTTGAGTGTAACTTATAAGATCTTAAAAAATAAGATAGATTAGAGATACTTATCTTTTGTGGAGCTTATAAGCTCTAAAAACTTATTTTTGCATTTTATAAGTTGTCTAATATCTTATTTTGTCAAACGCCCTCTAAATGTATACTTTGATTTCTTTTTGAAGTAGTGCATGTAAAGGTGCACTTCTTTTTAGATTGAACTCAGGGACAAAGGGTGGTATGTCACTTACGTATCTCTTCTAATAGTGTCTGTATTTTACTGAATATGCGATACATAGGATAGAAAACAATTTTTCCACTTTTTTTGCTAATGTGTTGCACATCGAATAAAGTGCATGCATTACTTGTAGGAGTAAATAAGAATTTTTCAGGTATATCTAAGATCAGATGTCAACATGGCAAATGACTATAAAACTTTAAAATAAAACCCAAAAAGAATCAAATGATTTGTTTTTCTTTGGCGGGAATGAGAGAGTGGAGTCTGAACCTCTAACCTCAATCATAAATTTTTAAGACGATGCCAAAAAAAATGTTATAGATTTAATATGTAACAAAATTAAGTTAACTCCATGGATCCTCACAGCCTTTGGGGCCATCTCTTTTTACAATATCCATTATAGCTTTGACAGCTTCCTCTACTCTGTTAGATAGAGTGTGACTTCCACATTCTATTTCCACTTTCTCTGCTCCACCCATTGCTTTGCACAATCTGAAATAACAAATATAGCAAATAACAACATTAATTAAATAATTCCATAATTTTATTTAGTTTCAATAATCTTTGAATCATAAATAAAAAATGTGGTTCTTGCCTGCTAACTAGTGCTTTCTTGTCTATGTGTTTTGGTACAAGTTCATCATCCATGGAAAATATCACCTACAACAAGAGAGAGAGAAGAATCAGGAATATTATTGATGAGATTTGAATGGATGAAGGTAGAAGGAGCCACAAATACATTTTAATTCTTGGGACAATGCAAAATTGGTCCATTTGGCATTTTTAATCCACTTGGTGACAATTTGATATAAGTAATTACTCCCTCTTAATCTTAAATTCTAGTCGTTTTAAATTTTGTTGGAGAAATTAAGCACTCTCTTGGGATGAACAAGTTACCAATTTGTAGCGGGAGATCCAATTTGTACCATTATGTAATCTATTTCTCTCATCTCAAATCTCTTTTCTCCTTCCATAGTTTTGCTCTCTCTCGTACTATAATGGATTCGTGTAAGAAACAACAATATTGGAGGCATTAGGATACTTGTTGGGCATATTTGACGAAATGTGGTCTTTTTGCTAAATGACTTATTTTTTGTAATTTGACTATTATTTTTAGGATCGAAACAAGTATCAAATTGTACAATTTGAGGATAGATTGGGTAGAACCGATATTTGCTCAACATATAATATATACATAAAAAACTTAAGGAAAGCTACCAGTGTAGGTGTATTAGACATATGCCCCAGTTTCTGTTTCAATTCATCTTCACTGAAATCAGAACTGAACATGTCATCATCACCATTGTACCCGAAAAGAGAGTAATATCTGCAAGGAAGAAACACCAGACCGGTCAAAATGCCAATTAGCACGAGCACAATATTTTAATATGCATTAAAAACCATGCATGTTTTAATGAAAAGACTAGATTTAGAATCGGGCTGCAGGCCTGTAGGCAGTAATCGGAGAATAAGGATTGGCTTTGCGCGGCATCAATTCTGATTCCCGGCCTTGTTTGATCATCTTCGAAGCTAAATCAATCATTTCAGCTGTTTCTGGGAATGTTGCCATGTATTCCCTGTCACTAACTGGAGCCTGCACCATGTAGATGAAAATCTAAAATGAAGATGAATTTTTAATGTAATGCTAAATCAGAGTAACAGAATCTATTTGCTAAAAAAATCTTTTGGAAGAGTAAAATGGAAATGTTACCTGCAAAATGGCTGCTCGAACTGCCCTTGACCATGCTGCGTTACTACCCAAATAGTATACAATATCCTACATCAATTTTTACTTTATTTTAAAATAGTTTTAAGTAAGGAATTGCATCAAACTAATGTTGAAAGGTATAAGGTTGTGTTCGATTTGAGGAAGAATATGAATATATGGTAACAAATTATTGATGACTGATCGAAGGGAAAAAAACTTAAATGAGACTGTCTTACGGATACTTTAAGATGAGAGTTATTTTTAAAGTACCAATTTTTATCATAAAAGTAGCATGTAACAGATTTGATGATAAAAGTAACTATTGTCTTATAAAAGACAATCTTACACAAGTATTACTCTTGATTGAATTCATAATATATTTGAAAACTTTTAATTTCGATTTGTATAGTAATTTCCAAGATTTGAATGGATTCAAATCCTTCGGTCCAAACGTAACCTAAACAGGAAGAAATACCTGGCAGGCAGTACTATGTCCTAGCAATATGACACCATGGGAATCTTCTTTGTCAATCAAGTAACTTATCAACTGATCAAGCTCCATTGCATCCTTGATGTAATAACCATCAAGATTTTAATTTGATAAATTAGAATATGATATGATTTGAAAAGGGAGACAGACTTAATTAATTTAAATTATGTTAAGTTACTTGTTTCAAGCTGGAGACACCATATCCGCTGTAGGAAGATGAAAGCTGAAATTGAACTAATGACCAATTCTCTTTGTCCAGAGCAATTGCCAAAGGTTCTAAATATCTGCAAAATTAATAATCATATCTATTCAGGATAATTTCAGTAAATAAGTAGTGATTTTGATCAAAGTAAGTGTACAATCTCTAGATTAATATAATACCGAGTCACTGAATCACAATCGATTTAGGACGTAGTCACACAAATTTGGCTTTGGACTTCCTCCAAAAGTCTCATACCTATAAGAAAATTGTTTGTATTTCTATGTGTAATCAACAGCGTGACTTGTTTCACCACCCAACGTCATACAATTATGAATAACTTAGCACACTACAAGAAATAAGATTTTTTTAGATAACAAAGTATTGTCTCAGGTAATAAAAATTTGTTGCGACTACATTAATAGAGGCAATATCTCATTACTAGTTACTCATCTAAGTAATCTTATCGCACTGCGTCTCACATGTTTTACAACAACATGATAATAAGTCACTACAAAAAATTATTAGTGACAACAATTGTCATAACAAAAAAATGTTTCACTGTAGACCCTTTCCATTGGTAAGGTTGTTTCAGTTGAAAAACATAAAATAAAAGAAATCTAAGTATTTTCTCACAATAGCACTTAAACTTTGTATGCTTGGCAAATGGATGAAAAAAAATAAAAGGGTCAAGAAAGAAAGGAATTTTTTTAAAAAAAAAAAGAATAATTAAACTTACTCAGAGGCCAAAATTCCTTCTTTGAGGCCACCAATAAAGACAACTTGCTGCTTGTAATCACCTGTCTTAAATGCAATCTGTCAACAATTTGCATTACACCAGTTATACTTTGAATTAAATTAAATACTCATATTAGTCCTTGAAAAAATATTTTCAAGCATCAAACATGAAAATGGCGAAATAGAAATTTTCTAAGTACTTAGAACACAATGCTAAAGCCCAGATAATGCTCTCTGTATTAAGATAAATAAAACAGAAAACCCTAATAAGAAACAATTAAGAATTCACAAAGTTATTGTGTTTTTTCCATGCCTGGATTGGTTTTGGACCGTACTTAAACATGGCACCGTGAAACTGATGCTTATTGTTGATGGGCCCACCAAAAGCACCAGCGGGGGAGCGGCTGCGGACGATGCTGGATAACCAAGCGGCAGCGGCGGATGGAGATGAGACGTTAGATTCAGAGTTTTCCATTGTCAGTTTCAAAGGGTGGAACTGTTGAGATTTCTGTTATTTCAGTTATCTCCTCTTTGACTTTGTCTTCAAGTCTAATATTTCGAGAATTTTTTATTGAGTTTGAATAAATGGATGGATTTGATATATATTTCACTTTTTTAATTACAAAATTTACTGATTCTATTTCAGTTATTTCCCGTTTTCTGCTCCGTGAGTCTTCCTCGCACTTATGAGTCTATGAAGTGCCATGCACTAGCGTGTTTGCGGAAAGTTCTTACTTATCCCTATCCCTACAGGTAGGCACTACACTCTACCACCTTTTTTTTCATTTTTTTTGTCCATGTGTCATGCATCCAGTAACATGCAGACACTACTGGTAGGGGTAGATATCTTACCTACCCCTACTCCTACCGATGGTGCCTATACACTCTACCAACTTTTTTCACTCATCATGTAAAATGCAGACACTATTGATAAGGGTAAGTAAGAATTTTCTCATGTTTGCAATGTGCTCGGATTCAGTGAAGTTCCTAGCCTAAAGAAATGTGCATTCGCTATTATAGCGATAATTTTGATCCTGTGTTCATTATGCAAGCAGTTGCGAGTAGATGGCAAGCAACCACGAGACAGATGGTTTTGGCAAACTACCATGGAGTGTTAGTGAAGTTGTACCACAACACTGTTGCTATTGTTACTATTATTATCATCATCAAGTTTAATACTTCAGCTTTATCATCATTAAAAGTATGTTTACATATAGAGTGGAACATGAAAACTTTTGGTCATAAAAATTTTAATTGTATGAATTTTAAATCTAATATTTATCTTGAGATAGAAATTAAAATGTGGCAAATTTTATAAGATCGTGTCATATCATCCTTAAAAGGTTACCAAAGTGTATCAGAAACTTGGACTATAATTGAGAAAATTATTTAGATAAAAGATAGTTGCGTCCCCAGAAATCCATAAACAAACATAGTCTAATTGTCAGGAAACATTTCATTCCCATCAACTGAGGGCGATCGAACAAAGCCAAGTTGTGAGTACATTGCATAGCCATTAACAAATACAATCAAGATTTAATACATTGATACCAGTACCACCAACTTAATAGTAGATTGATTATGCACAAGAATATGGCAAAATCTCAGTACACAAGTTTTTCCATAGTTTGTTCATTGCAAACACACACAATATATACAAAACTAAAAATAAATAAACAAAAACCCCCTTTGTTATATATTACACCTTAGAAAATTGATAACTCTTTATTTACATCATACCATCAAGGAACCAATTCCAGGGAGTATAGTGTATATAGTACAGTGTGGACTTCAAGACTTGCAACCTGGTACAGTCTGACAAGAATCAGTCTTAGAAAATCTCTCACAAACACACACAAAGGGAGAGAGATTATGTGGGAAACTCACCAGCAAGGGAATAGCTTCTAAACAGCATAAATCCGTATGATTTGATCGATCTTGGTACGACAGACGGGGCATCCCCACTTCTTCGCCTTGATCTCATTCAAACACGACATGCATCCAGCCATGTGTCCACATGGAACGCAAGCTCCCTCAAGCGGAGCATCCAGGCATATCGTACATGAAGATGAACCATCTTGTCCATTTTCACCAACTCCAGCACTCGCAGAAGACAAGTCCACAGGGCTCACATCAATTGATGGATACTCGATTGGACCATTAACAATAGGACCATTATCTGAGGCAACAACATTAACTGGAGGAGCTGACGGGGCAGATACCAGAGATGGTTTCTCAGGAGTTGTCTGGACAGCAGAAGAAATACTATGGTCGGTTTGCATGGGATGAGGTGGAATGCCAGATGGACCAGGCCCATCTTCTTCAACCTTACATTTGCTTCCATGGGTCGTGCTGCTAGTGGATGGCCCAGTAGCGTAACGCCCTTCATGACTGGAGTTATTTTTAGAGGCATTTGAAGAGCTTGTGGATGCATCATGTACAGATCCTAAATATGTGTCTGGTCTTTCTTGTGAGGCAGAGAGGGAAGCATTAATGGCTATAGCAAGTTGTTCATCTTCAGACGGTGGTGGTGCGGTTGCTGGAGCCGTAGGGACCAGGCCAGTGAAAGGAAATGTTGGATGCATCACCTGTTTATCCAAACCAATAAATTTAAGCCATGAGAACAGAAGTAGCAGAAATTGATTTATTTTACCAACTAACCAAACTCTATTCATGCACATAATATATATGATATACCCCACTAACTTCCCATGAGCACCGTGTGAACACCTGATGATGTGGCATGCGATACCGTATTTACCTGCCACAGGATTAGGTGCCCATACAACGTGCACAGGTAACGATTCTCAAATAGAAACACTAGTGAATCCCAGCAAGCAGAGACATATTATAGTTCAGAGGGCCAACTGGTCCGTTCTATACTCAGAACTACGAACAGATTTTAGGAGTCTTTTCCACGAGTTCACAGGTCGAGTAGATAACTTTTATCGCTAGAGAATAAGAAGCCTGATATTGAATTAGATTTTGATTACTGAGGATATTGTTTCGAAGTACTTTATCAGTACCATAACTCGAGCCTTTTATATTGTTAGTGGGTGTAATCTAGTTACTCTTGCTACCCTCGAAACATGCAAATAGTGAAACCGCAACAAGCATAGCAAATTTCTACCTGAGGAATTCCTTTGCAAGCATTGCAAAAGCGCTGCAACTCCTGTTTTTCACTTTCATGCAGAGGTGCAAGTTTAACTCGAGTACCTGCAAAGCAACAGACCAACTAGAGTCAGTAGGCAACAAGAAAGTGAAATAGTCCAAGCCTCAACTATATTATGTGTGTTCCCACGAGTCAAAAAGGTCACGTCAAAGACGAGATAGCATGACATGCCTACATTACTCGAGTATCGCCTATGTGGATGTCCAATATCTCATCACGGGTTATTCTGGTACTCAGTCAGCTCCTATGTTAATAATATCTTGTATTTTACGAGGAAGTATTCCAGATGTTCAAGTGTTACTTTCGTTGTCCGCTTCCACTTTGGATCATCGAATTTCCTCACATAGAAATTAACTATAACAGAGGCAATATAGACATCTCTACTGCTCTCGTGGTGGGCTCCATTGTTCTAAAAAGCAAAACCCTCACATCCTACTCTAAATTGAAACATGTTTTAATAAATTTGTAACAAGTTGAATCACAAAAGTTATCTACAACCCCAAAAGAACCAGAGGTCCATGAGTTTTAGCAAGTATAAATTTAATATACTTACACCATGCCTCCTGGGAGGACTTAATCCCTCGCCTTCTCTTCCAGCGTCTCGAGACTATGAATAAGATAAAAAGTAATCACCTATCTAGTATTACTAGTTTACATTTACATACATAATTAAGTTGAAAACTTACTTCTTGAAACATCCGATATGACAGCCGCTGGCTCAGGCTTGTTAAAATTCGGTTCATCTAGATTGGCCTTCCAGAGTGGAACGATCGTGCGTGGCTGGGCATCCTGATGAAAAATGTAGAAGAACATGAGGCACATGCAATTCTATCATTAAAACCTTAAAAGTCTATCATTGACACAATATTATATCTTGCATTCTAACTGCAATTGTCTCTAGAGTACTAAAAGGTCTCCCCATTGTCCCCAATGAATTCGCTTGAAGGTCATCATAACTTGTGAACATTTTCCTCGACATCTGTCTCACCTCCAACTCAGTGGACTGTGGGTGTGTGTTAGAAGATATAACAAGAGTCATAAAGATCCAAAGCAGATGTGCAACAGCGTTGTCCAAACAGTGGGAAGATTATATTTACAGGCAACTCTTTTTGGCATGCTTTATTCTAGTCAATGTAGTCACCAACACCATCAAAACACCCCCACACACACACACAAAAAAAAACGATATTGATTTACTAAATTAGAGAATCAAAGCACCTGTGGACCAGCATACATTGCAAGCTCCAACTTGAAAGGTTTACGGGAATTGCGGGAACCACAGGGCACAATAACCACCCATCTGCATATATATCAGTGGAAAACATTGAGATTGCCACAAGTAACGGATATAAAATGTCAAAGATAAAAATGTGGCAACATTATGAAAGGGAAAGGGCAAAGGATAAAATTAAATTTAAATTAAATTAAAAATTATAATAGGAACTAATAGTAATATGCGCATTGCACCCACACTTTTCTCGAAAGCAACTGAGGAGCCAGAAGTTCCAGAAAGCCTGGTCCATAAAGTTCTCGCAGCCAACCAGAAAATAAGCACACACTCTCCTGAACATCATACAAGACGAAGTTAAATTCCCCTTAATAGGCATAAAAGCCAACATAACTGCGCTAGAGCTATTCGACTTAAATGGCAAAAAACAGGGTGAGGGATACCTCAATTGCCCGGACAACATTACTGTACCCTTTGGCTCTTGCAACATCAAGAGGGGTTTGACAGTCATCATTCATTGCTAGCGCATTTGCTGAAAGTATCAACAGAAAATTAATTGAAAATAAGAAACAGAGAGGAAGCCCATCATATCCTTTTCAACTCAGCAAAAGAAAGATCTCCTCAGAAACAGTGTGTGCATACCTCCATGTGAAATAAGCAGCTTGACAGTCTGCTCAAGCCCTCTTTTTGCGGCATGATGCAGAGGCGTCCCAGCATGGCGGCCTTAATAAGAAAAATAAAATCAACTTAGGCAGAGGAAAACACGAACAACAAACAAACAAACAAACAAACAGAAAATTACAAAGAGGGAGAAGGGGTGAGAGAGAGTACATGCTAAAGAAAGCTCATATTTATTTAAGGTGATAAAGATTATATCACTGGTGATTTTAGTATTGTGTATCTGTAGCATTCTAATATCGTTGCACAGTAGGTTGAGGTATCGAAACGTTCCCCCTAGCATTCTAATATCACTGCACAGTAGGTTTTGGTATCGAAACGTTCCCCAACTCTAGTTAAGGCTCATGCTTTCAAGTATTTAAAAAAAAAAAAAACAAAAAAAACAAATAGAAAAAAATATTATGTGACTACATAACTATTAAAATGTAAACAATAATTATTCAAATATATTGTATCTTTCAAATTTAACTTCTGATTGGACAATATTGTTGCAGGAACGGAGAACAACAAAAAAACAAGGTGAACATGAAAAGTAAAGAATAAGAGTATAGATATTTATATATTCCTTAATGTGAAGAGAACTACATATTGGGTGTGTTTGGTAAAGCTATACCCCATTATATTGGGGAAGGGCCCAACCTACTTTTCACCTCTTTATTTAACTTTGCCAACAGTACTTCAGCACTGCCCCGCCTATAAACAAACACACCGATTATATATCGATAATAAATTTTATATAGATAATGATATAATTTATTTCAAATATGATTTTTACCTCAATAATGTTGTTTGATTTTATGATATTTTTACTTTCTAATGAGGATATTAGGAATATATTATGAAAAACTTACCAAATTTTGACAAGCGTGAATAGAAATCCTCATAAATATTTAGTGCTTAGATTCTTATAGCTCAAACATTTTATTGAAAATTATTATGTTATATTTAACAATTAATTTTAGATATTTTAATAGAATAACAATAGAGATAAATTAATTATATAAAATACCATTATTAAATATAATTTTAAATAAATGTGGTATGATTATGTTCAATAGAGGGAGTTCAGGGAAGACTCAATGTAAAAGGAAAGGTACCAGGAGCATACCACAGAATATTCATATCCGGAGTTCTTGAAATGCGTATTGAAGGCAAGATTTATGTAAAAGGAAAATGCAGAATAACTGAACATGAAGACTAAATGGACGCTGAAACCTCTCAAAAGGGTAACAAATATAACTTTAAGCTAAATGCAAAAGGGCAATAGACAGAGCTCCACATGATCAGTAGTAGCTACTTGAAGATCATCTTTAATCCAATTTACTCACTCATTATCACCAAGTCAACTAGCAAAGGCAATCAACACAAAACCAACGATCTTCGCTTACTATGTGTGGGAGGAGCCATACACATATGTATTCTCTATCCCACTAATATACAAATTCCAAACTCTCTTAGAAGAACAGAAAAAACAAGATATGCTCCAGAAATAAATGTTTAAGAACAATACATTTACAGGAGCAGGGATTCACCTGGACGGTAAGCATTAACATTGGCACCCAATTCTATCAACGTTTTGGCTACAGTATAAAGCTGCGGGTTCATGCAAGCTAGAATCAGCGGAGTCTTCCCTTCGCTGTCAATCCACTGCCAGGAACCACCATTAAAGAAGGAAGAACATAAGCCCAAATCGATAAGAATAACAAACACAGCCTAATGAACATATTCTCATTTTCTAATTTATGCAGTTGGCTATATCCATTGCACCGACGCTTATTAAGCACAAATGATCAAAAGAAAACCATGAAATCTAATGAGAACAAAGATGAGTTCAAAATTTGTATCAGAATTATAACTAAATGAACTCACAAAATCAAAACCAAAGGCCTATCCATTAAAAAAAATCTAAAATATTAAAGGAGAAGTTCATACACAAACAAATATAAACGAATTTCCATAAGACACACACTTTAAGCAGAAAAAGGAGAATCTTTGACGGTTACCTCAAGGCCAGCACCTTCGCTTCGTAGAGCTTTGATGCCTTCGACATTTCCATAATTTACTTGCTGATACAACAATTCATCTTTCGATTGCTGTTGCCCCATTCTACCAAAAATGTTAGCTTAAATTCTCTGCTATTTCACAGGAAAAGAAGGGAAAATGATTTACAGATTAGAAATGAAAAACTGGAAGAAATTGGTCGACAAAGGAAGATTTTAGAGAATGGGGAAAACGCGTTTCCAGTTTTGCCCAAACCCTTGAATTGATAGAGGATTTGGGGCTTCCAGAGAGGAATGCGTTGAAATAGAGATGGAAATACGTCAAAATGGCATAGGTTACAAAACTTAATAAGGAAGGAAATTTATGAGCCAAATCTAACACACAGATCTTTTTATTTATTTTTCTTTTTTGAAGAAAATTGTGAATGGATCCGAAACAAATCGGGTCACCCGATAATGAACGCGTCTGAGGCGGGTTCGGGTCTTGAATTATTGCATATTTTGACAGCGGGTGATATAAATGGCATTTAGCAGCCTCCTCCATACCACCGCTATTTAATAGCTTTATTAATTATTAATTACATAATAAATCATAAATCATGAATTTTATTAGTCTATATGTTTATGCATTTGCCTCTCCGATCAGTCGATCCAATTCAAATAATACGTATTAGTTACTCCATCTATTTTATAAAGATAATCCTCGTTTTTTTTTTCCCTTTTTCTAATGTCTAAAAGAGATAGTCAAACTTTTCTTTTAAAGAGTGTATTGAACCTTCTTTTTTACTAATATATCCACACTTAATAACTCATTTAAATTACCATTGATATATAATATTATTTTATTCATCATACTAAACGAGTCGTAATAAAGTAATTTTTTAATTTGCGTGAAACTTAGAAGGGGACTAGTTTTTTTAGACAGAGGGAGTATTTGTTAGAACCACGATTCCTATTCGATCCACAATATTAAATATTGAAGATCGAATACATCGTTGTATGATCGATCGATTTATCATATGTTCTACAATGAATTAATTTACCCTAGAAGGATTAAATTAATACCTTTGTAGTGTGTAGTTTCAAACCTCCAAGCCTTCCCCGGTCTTCTCACCAACTGCCAACTGCACTGCAATATAGGATGTGTGGACACCTCTCTCCGGTGTTCTCACCAACTGCACTGTAATACACGATGTGTGGACACTTATTTGGAATATATTGTATGCGCGATATTAAGAAGCAGTAAGAATAAAAAACGTGACTTATTATATATAATGTCACATTATATTCTTTTTCTCCAAGCAGCATATCCTGATAGATATAGGAGATCCTGGATATCTCAATCTTCTATATCTATCAATATCCAACATATTTATTGTATTGCATTAATAATTTATAATATTTATAATTTATTCTAGTTCAAATTGAGCCACCGAAGGGACCGATCGGACCTAATTAAATCAAACTCCAATAAATTAATTATGACCCGGTCAACTCTTGACTTATCATATTAATTTATTAATTATATTCTATTCCACTAAAAGAATATAATTGCACTCTTAATTTAATCGGTATTATTGAAGCAATATATCAACAATTATTATCCTCTGATTGATCGATCCAACAGTGTTATCTAATACCTTAACATGTTTTGATCATTTTTTAAGTATGAGTTGACAATATATCATATACAATATTTGATTTTCACATTAACACTATATTTAGGATTTATACAATCATAATTTTCATAGCCCAATATTCCACGCATCCCTTCGTTTGGATAAGTACATCCTTGTTCAGATATCCCTATACATGTATTGTTGTATTTTAAATACTCATCGAGGCTCGCACAGATAATTCAATCTCCTTTCGATACGTGGCAAAATGATACTTTTTACTATTGTGTGTGTGTGTTAGGGTGTTTAATAATCTTTCTTTTACTATAATATACTAGAATAATCACCCGTGCAAATGTACAAGATGTCCATAAAAAGCATTACTTTTTTATCTACAAATTTTAATACATATTATAAAATAAAATAAATTTAAAGTAAAATAAATTATTGATCAATTTAAAAAAGAATACGAAGAAACAAAAGCATTTATTCAATTGATCTTGTTGATACACAAATTTTGTATCCAATTAAAGTGTGTCACGTAATAACGTATATATTGAAAATCAATTTTATATTAATTATTGTTATAGAAATTAATTAAATAAAATTTCTAAGTTAAATACTCAATTTAATTGATATTTGACATATATTTTATTGAACAATTGGAAGCCGCCACGTGTCAAGATGATGCAGATATTATTAAATTAAATTATATTAATTTAGTAATTGATAGGGATGACCCGGTTACTTCGGGCCGGGTTAATCCTGAGCCCACTTACCAGCTCAGCGAACACGCCAGCAAGCGTGAAGGCCCAGGCCCAACAGGCCCAGCAACACGCATTCGGTCTAGCGAAGCAAATCTGTTCCGTGAATCAAGGCCCATGATCTTTTCCCAACTGCCATGCAGATTTGGTGGGCAAGATTATAGGGATTTAGTTAGGGTTTGGGTTTAGTAGTATAAATAGATGAAAAGAACTCTGAATTAGGGTTCGCACTTTGCTTTCTGTAATACGCACTGCAAACTCAACATTCGAGTAAAGGAAACACCTCGGCAATTGCCGCTTTTCTCCCCGTGGACGTAGATCTCCGGATCGAACCACGTAAATTCTGTGTTTTTACATTCTGTTCTTGTTGATTACTGTTCAATTGTGTGATTACCGGGTTGCGCATTATCAAATTGGCGCCGTCTGTGGGAACGACAAGGTAGTATTTTGTAATATCATTGCCTTCCAAAATCATGGTGACAACTCGTCAGAATCAATCTCGCCAAGGAGATCAACCTAACCAAGATCCACCCGTGGATCAAGTTTTGCCGCCGAGGCAATTGCCGGCGGGGAGTACGTCCAATCATCAGGGTAATCAAAACCCTCCACCCCTTCAAGATCAGCAAGACCCTAATATCGCTGCTGCTCAACCACCGGTGAACGTTCAAATCACCCCAGAACTGCTCCAAGATTTCTTACAGGAGCATGCACATGTCCTTCAAGATTGGGCAGTTAATCGCCTACGCCCAGCGGAGCCTGCCGCAGGACCTGTTAGCCACAATGATAATCCTGTGGTGCCTCCACCCCGCCTGCGCGGCCAACGGGAACCGGGGTACCGCGGGCGTCAGGATCGACGATGGGAACGACCTAGTTCTTCCGAGGACCTTGGGAGTTCAAATGGATCACGACCTCGCAATGAGGAACCGACTGATGTGGATCGCCGCCGTCCACTTAATGCGGCTAAAAGAGTGCGCTACGCTGATTCTCATGCTCAGGATCTCCAAGAGTATGAGCGAGTTCAACGCAACGTTGAACTGGATAGAATCCTGGGCCATGATGCCAATGGAGAGATCATCACGCCGTTCTCCTCAGAAATCATGGCCATCACCCTTCCCGAAGGGTTCAAACGGCCAACTATACCACCTTACAACGGCGCTGGAGATCCGGCCAATTTTCTTGGCGCTTTTAGGCACAGCATGCTTAGTCATGATAATATCACATCCCTTCAGTACTGCAGGATTTTCCCGGAGTACTTACAGGATGAAGCTCGGGTCTGGTTTGATTCTCTCCCGCGAGACAGCATATCCTCTTTCAGAGAACTCGCCGAGCACTTTTGGGCACGGTTCGAAGCCCGGGCGAAGCCCATGGCCACTCTGGCCGACGTCATGAATATGGAGCAACGGGACGGTGAAACCGTTACCCAATTTCTGGACCGTTTCACAGCGGTAAGCCTTAAGGTGGGAAATTGCCCCGATGATGTGGCCATCAACGCCTTTATGAATGGCCTCCGCCCTGGAGCACTCCACACCGAGTTAGCTCGGAACACCCCAGTCACAACTCGAGCACTGTTCAAAACAGTGTGCAAATTTGCTAAGGCCGAGGAGCAGACTCGGCAGAAGCGTGAGAAGCACGCAATCAAGCGACAGGTCGACAAAGCGCAAACTGGGCCTAGTACGCGAACTAGCGCATTTTCACGCTTGACACCGGGGCGTTCAGAATCCCGAAGTGCAATTCCGCAATTGACTCCACTGACGAAGTCACGGGCTGAAATTCTTTCACTCCACAAAAACGATTTCCGACCTTGTCCGCGGATGACAGCGCCTCCTGAAAAGAGGAATCGAGGAAAGTGGTGCGCGTACCACCGAGATCACGGACATGAGACAGAGGAGTGCCGAGAACTCGGCAAGGAGATTGAGGAATGCCTCAAGAAAGGGTTTTTGCGGCAATACGTTGCGCGAACCGGAGACCAACCTCGGGCAAACCACAACGGGGGCTCGTCTCATCACCGCGGAGGTTACCATGATCGAGATACTCAACAAAATCGGCCACATTGGCAGAATAACCGGCAAGGGCCCAATAACTACGCACGACAAGATTCTGGCAATCGCCAGCCGCCACGTCTCCCACTTCCACCTCCTCCTCCGGGAGGACCCGGGGACAATGCACCCCCTCACGTGATAAACGTGATATATGGAGCCCTACCCACCGGGGCTTCACGACATGCCTTAAAGGCAGAGGCTCGACGTCCTCCTCCCGAGGAGCCACGTCACAAACGCCTCCATCAGTCCGAGACTGTCAGCTTCACGGATAGGGATCCGGTTCCAGAGATAACACCCCACACTGACGCTATTGTCATCGACATGACTGTAGCTAATATAACAGTACGGCGGGTCTTCGTGGACAATGGTGCTGCAGTAAGCATTATATTTGCGGACTGTTTCGAGAGGATGGGGATCTCCCGAGACCAACTTCGACCGGCCCCCGGGCCACTACAGACTTTCACTCAGGGTGAAGTCCGGCCGGAAGGTATCATCACTCTCCCAGCATCTTTGGGGACTTATCCGAAGATAAAAACTATCTTCGTGGACTTTTATGTGGTGAATTCTCCATCACCATATAACATGATATTGGGCCGAGATTGGCTCACCCCGGCAAAGGCCATCTGCTCCACGTATCACCTCGCGCTCAAGTTTCCTACTTCGCATGGTGAGGTGGCTATCCGCGGAAGTCAAAGGGTCTCAAAGGAGTGTATGTACGTAGCACTCAAAAAGACTGCTAAGGTCCCTCCCAAACAACAGCTTCAGGTAACATCACAGGTTCTAGAACCTCGGGACCGTACACCATTGGGGGATGCCACTGCTCAAATCCCGCTAGATCCGTCTAAGCCGGAGCAGACAGTAACAGTAGGGGCCGTGGATGTGCCATGGTTACATCAGGCCATTATTCAAACCCTGCGAGAATATTCCGATGTTTTTGCATGGTCTCCTCTGGATATGCCCGGAGTCTCTCCCGAGGTGATTACTCATAAGCTGAATATCGACCCTCGCGTCAAGCCAATCCAACAGAAGCAAAGGAAATTCGCTCCGGAACGAAACGAAGCTATTCGAGTTGAGGTGAAACAACTCCTAGATGCGGACAACTTGTTCGAGGTATTCTACCCCTCCTGGTTGTCCAATCCAGTAATGGTAACAAAAAGCAGTGGGGCATGGCGGATGTGTGTTGATTTTTCCGATCTTAATAAGCACTGTCCGAAGGACTGCTATCCTTTGCCTTCCATCGATCAAAAGGCCGAAGCCATTACGGGATACGTGGCACTTTGTTTCTTAGATCTGTACAAAGGCTATCATCAGATCTTTATGGATCCACAGGATGCTATCAAAACGGCGTTTATCACTGCCTTTGGGTGCTACGCTTTCAAGAAACTGCCCTTCGGGCTCAAGAATGCTGGAGCCACCTATCAGCGTCTAATGGACTTTGTCTTCCACGACCAGATAGGTCGCAATGTTGAGGTTTACGTCGATGACTTGGTCATCAAAAGCTCCTCTCATCCTTCATGTGTGCAGGATATCGCCGAAACATTGCGCACCCTGCGGCGCTATAACTTGCGACTCAATCCAGCAAAATGCACTTTTGGTGTTGGTTCCGGGAAGTTCCTCGGGTACATGGTTTCACAAAACGGCCTGCAGGCCAATCCGACTAAACTCCGCGATGTATTAGACCTGCAGCCACCAAAGACATTCAGGGATGTTCAACGCCTTACAGGTGGCCTAGCGGCCTTAAACAAATTCTTATCGAAGGCAGCGGAGCGCCAGCTCCCATTTTTCAAGATCCTGAGGCAAGCGAAGTCCTTTGAGTGGACTCCAGAGTGTACCGAGGCTTTTGAAGCCTTGAAACGTCATATACAGCAGCTGCCTACTTTGTCAGTTCCTCTCCCCGGAGAGCCGCTGTACTTGTATCTGGCCTCCGCCGAAGAAGCTGTCAGCACCGCTCTTGTGCGCGAAGTGGAGGGGGTTCAATATCCCGTATATTTTGCAAGCCGGGTGCTCCATGGGGCCGAGACGCGATATTCCGAACTTGAAAAAACCGCTTTGGCCCTTGTTATGGCAGCTCGGCGTCTTCGGCCATACTTCCAGGGACGTGAAATACGAGTCCTGACCAATCACCCTATACGCCAGATCCTTGTGAAACCCGAGGTGTCCGGGCGCCTCGCCAAGTGGGCAATTGAGTTAGGTGAGTATGATATCCAGTTCCTCCCCCGCCGAGCAATTAAAGGTCAAGCACTTGCCGACTTCCTGGCCGAAACCCCGGCAGACAAACATGAGTCCCCCGCAGACAATGACACACCGCACCGCGTCACACTCGCTCCTTCACCCCAGATGTGGCAACTATTTGTGGATGGAGCATCCACGGTCCGAGGAAGTGGTGCCGGGCTGCTTCTCATCGACCCCGAGGAGGTCGAGGTTAAATATGTCATCCGATTCAAATTTAAGGTGACTAACAACGTAGCGGAATACGAGGCAGTCCTCGCCGGGCTCCGGCTCGCTCAATCTTTAGGTGTTCGTCACTTAGAGCTCTTCACGGACTCCGAGATCGTGTCTAAGCAAATTCAGGGGACTTATGTCGCCAAGGAAGAAACAATGGTCAGGTATCGCGCTCTAGCACTCAAACTCATATCAACTTTTGATACAATTATTATCCGAAAAATCCCGCGTGCTCAAAATTCCAGGGCAGACACACTCAGCAAGTTGGCCTCCGCGGTCCAAACTAATATATCTCCGGATATCAAGGTTGAAGACCTCTCCCATCCAGCAATTCATGAGGCTACAGTTTCGGTACTGACCGACAGTGATCCGAACTGGATGACTCCGATCATTCAGTATCTCCGAGATGGGATTCTGCCCACTGACAAGCTACGAGCTCGGCAAGTTGTGCTCAAAGCCCCCAAATACTCCCTTCATAATGGAGTTCTATATCGACAATCGTATCTACAACCGAATCTTCGGTGCCTCGCCCCTGCCGAGGCCATTCAAGTTCTGCAGGAGGTTCATGAGGGGGCCTGTGCAAGCCATATCGGTTCCAGGACTTTAGCAAAAAAAGTTCTCCGTTGGGGATACTATTGGCCTACCCTATTCAACGATGCTCACGACTTAGTGACTAGATGCAGCAAGTGTCAGCTACATTCCAGGGTGAAGCATTTGCCACAGACCGAGCTCACCGGAATCCAAGGTGCATGGCCGTTCATCCAATGGGGCATTGATATTGTTGGGCCTTTCCCAGTCGCTCCGGGAGGGTTGAAATTCCTGGTCGTCGCCGTAGACTACTTCACTAAGTGGGTCGAGGCCGAACCACTTACGGCTATCACCGGACAGAATATTTTAAAGTTTGTGTGGCGCAATATTGTTTGTCGCTTCGGCATCCCGAGCACTATCATCTCGGACAACGGTAAACAGTTCGCCAACGATCCGTTCCGCTCATGGTGTGAAGAACTCCACATGAAACAGATTTTCACTTCGGTGGCTCACCCTCAAGCAAACGGGCAGGTTGAGGTCACCAACCGGACCCTTCTCACGGGAATAAAAAAGCGCCTGGATAATGCCAAAGGTCTCTGGGCTGAGAACCTTCCACAAGTCTTATGGGCTATTCGTACAACGCCGCACACCTCCACCGGGGAGACTCCTTACAGCCTTACTTACGGCTCCGAAGCCGTTATCCCCGCTGAGATCAGTGTGCCGAGTCCTCGCCTCCTCACATTAGTTCCGGATGATAATGACGAGGCTCTTCGCGCAAATCTGGATGAGCTCGAGAATCGCCGAGAACAATCGTTCATTCAGCAGGCTAAGTACAAACAGCGAGCTGCTCAATATTACAACCTCCGGGTTCGAGGTACACAGTTCAATGTCGGGGACTTAGTCCTTCGGCTCAACTCGGCCAGCAAAGCTGCCCCTGAGGGCAAACTGCATGCTTCTTGGGAAGGCCCTTACCGAGTCGTTGCTGTACATGACTCTGGATCCTATCAGCTTGAACATATCAACGGGACCCCGATCCCCCGAAGTTGGCACATCACAAATTTGAGGCGATTCTATCTATGAGGGCCACATCGCAAGTACTATCTTTTCTTTAATTCCCTTTATAGTTGTTATTTCACTTTGTACTTTCGAGTTAGCTCCGGCTTTTATCATTGAATAAAATTTCTTGCTTGCATAACTTACTGTGTTAATTCTTTACGTTACGGGGACGCCCTAACACTATCGTACTATCATTATTAGTCTCCGGACAATCAAACCTCTCTCTCTCGGTCCGTCCGAGGAGGTTTGCATATTAGTCCCCGGACTCACATCGCTTTCTCGTCTGTTTAACCGGAGAAACGCTTACTCCCGCCTGATCCATCCGGGGAGTTTTAACTCCCGCCTGATCCGTCCGGGGAGATAGGATTTATCCAAACCGTGTTCCCGAACACCTACTTAAAACAGTTAACAAATTTTCTATCACGTTCCCGAACACCCGATTAAAGTGATTTGTAACAAGTTATCTTCGTTACTCCAGTTTGTACACGTTACAACAGTTTTATTATCAACTTCTGAATATTCAAATCAAATGGTTTTTAACATAAGACTCCAAAAGAGAAAAAAAAAAAAAAAAAAACAACAAGGCAACAAACAAAAGCTACTGTCTATGGCCCCCGAGCCAATATTGCGCGCTCCGGCGCTGGGACCCGCTCCTCGGTCTGTGTTGGGTCCTCCGGGATCTTGAAGATCCTTGACCTCGGGCTCCGGTTCTGTAACCCTCTCGGGCTCTGGCTCGGTCATCCCTTCGAGGTTCCCTTCGCCGAGGACTTTCTCTAGGCGCTGGCCTAGGAGCTTCATCTCTGGTCCGCTCTCGGCTGGTTTGTTGTGGCGCGGACCTCGGGGTTTGAGCCCATTGCTCAGGGTCCCACTCCTCCGGGACCATCACCTCAATCTCTTGAGCCAGCTCATCGACTACCTCTTCGGCAATCGTCACGGGCTCCTCTTCAGTTATAGTCACTGGAGCTGGCTCTCGGATGACTATGCCTTTGCTCTGCTCAGAGGGCTTCTTCTTGCCTCTGGTCTTCTTTTCCTTCCGAGGAGCTCTTTGCGTACTTCGGTCCTGGCTTGTGCTCGCAATGAACTCTTCAGCAGAGGGCCTCCGCCTGATTCGGCCCTTCAGCCCTTCATATATACTGAGCAGCAGTTCCAGGACTTCTCTTTTCCTCACGAGTTCCGCGGACTCTACCGAGCTCCTTGACATCAATGCCGCAATGTCACTCTGGATTTCAACAGTCCGCTCTTCTATTTCTTCAAAAGTTAGAAGACCAAAGTCGGACAGAATCCGCTCATACTCCTTATGATGAACACGGACGCGGCTCATCTCGGCGGCTGTGGTTCGATACTGCATCTCGAAGTCTTTGGCTCTTTCATTGGCCTCAACCACCTTCCTCTCCGCCGAGGCTATCTGCTTCTTCAACTTAGGCACCACGTGCATCTCCAAACGATTCTTCTCTCCGCGGAACCACTCGAGTGATCCCATTAACTTCTTTATTGTCTCGTGCAGCTCCGCGGTGTTCTAGACAGATGATAAGAGTCAACCAGAACGATTACTCTCAAACATATTAGAGTTGAATACAGTTCGGCAACAAACAGAATGGATCGCGTAAATAAACAGATGACAAGAGTCCAAGAAGAGGGAATTGTATTTCAAATTGCAAGAGTACAATTGTTCAATTACATCATCCCTAACACTTCTACAAATTTACAAGTTTAAATTTGCGGGGATCTACTGACCTCCCGCTCAATTGCCTCAGTCTCTTCGGGCAACTCTTCTCGCTGGCCCTCAGACACTTCAGCATTCCCCTCTTCGGCTGCTACGACGGCCTCGGCTTCCGCAGGGACTTCGACTTCCATTGGTGGGAGGGGCTCGGTGTTTTGGGGGGCTGGGACCAGTTCACCCCTGCAGAATGCCAGGAATTCAGCGTCCTGGTCCACTTCGCAGTTCGCGACTTCTGCGGCAGTTAGGAGCTGTCTCTTCTCCCCGAGCGCATTCACCAAGGGCCACTCCGGCAGTTCCGCTAGAGAGGCGTAATAGGCCTTTTCCACCTCGGCCGTTGCCGCAGGGTCATACCCGAATTCTGGACGGGTAATGTCCACATCCGGGTACGCCTCCTTCACCTCCTCCAGCACCATGGCTCGGGTGGCTTTATCCCCTATTGCCACGAACTTCGTCTGAAAGTCGAGGAAGGTCGTGGTCTTGAACAGCTTATCAGCGAAGGCCCTCAGCAAAGCCCCCTGCCCTCCAATCACGGCTGCTTCCCTCGCCTCCATCTCCGCTCGCAGCTGCATCAGCTCACCTCGGAGGCCATGATTTTCCGTCTCCATACCGCGCAGACGCGCGATCTCGGACTCCACCAAGGCAGCCCTCTTGCGTGCCTGGGTCAAGTCATACGCCAGTTTGTCATTTCGCGCGCGAAGATCCCGCGCCGTCGCGGCTAGCCCTTCCTTGGCTTCTACTTCGCTCTTCAGGCCGACCTCTATAATCCCTTTGGCCAGCCGAAGAATCTTCTCGGCATCCGTGCTGTCAAACCCCAGCATACTGGGGATCGCCTGCTCTCCCTGGATAAGTTAAACACAACGCGGCACATGGATTAGACCTCGGTTATACACCTCGCGTAAGTTCACGTAATGAGCAGCGTTTTTGAGTGTTACCTACGAGCTCTCCCCCGTCCGGGGCCTCTTGGATGGGGCCTGTGGTGTCCCAGTAGGCTCCGGCCTCTTCTTTGACAACGCCGGAGACCCCGCTGGCGTCACTCTTTCCTCCGACCCCGTCGACGGCCGCGCACCGGTTGGTATCTTCCCCCGGGAAGATACTTCCGCGGCTTTCCCCTTCTTCGTGGCCGCTTCAGTCTTGGCGGGGCTCCCCGATGCCGGTTGCTTTCCGAAGCGTCCCACTGCATATATATCAATGGTTAATTCTGCGCAACACAGTAAACTTAATTAACAGAACACAAGAACTCCTACCCTCTTCGGCATCTCCGTTTCCTGAATAATATGGGCTAAGCCCAGCCTTCTCCAGTTCCTCCTCGGAACAGAGGGTTTGGAAAGTCCCCACTTGTCGGAACGTGTGCTTCACCTCGGCCCCCGGGCTCTCCACGGGGGCAGTATCCAGCACCTCGTCACTCCTCCACTTCGGAAGAGCTATCTTATTCCTAACAAAGATGAACTTCTCTTTCCAACCTTCTACTTTGCTCGGGTTTTGGACCTTAAACCCTCCTCGGGCGCGGGGACTAAAAGAATACCACCCCTTAGACTTCCCGAAGTTCTTCAGCTGGTAGAAAAACCTAAAAAGCTCCACAGTTGGCTCAATTCCGGCCTGCTTACTAACTACAGTGAATCCTACCAACTGCCTCACCGCGTTCGGCGCTAACTGGCAGAGGGCAATGCCGTAGTATCTTAACAACTCTACGACTATGCCCCACAGCGGTAATCTCAATCCTACTCTAAGGGGGTCAATATATACGGTCATAAACCCCTGCGGTGGGCAACAGGCCCTATCCTCGGGGGTAGGAATTATGTAATCAAGGTCGAAAGGAAGATAAAATGATGGGAGTTCCCTCTCGAGTTGCCCCCGCGACATCCGTAACCCTATGAAGGATACCTCAAGATCCACCGCCGGGCATTCATAAAACGATACCATCATGGTATTACACTCTAAACCATCGACTCTGTCTATGGTTCTAATCACATCCTTCTCCGGAATGATATATGATGGGGGGGATATCTAACGGTTTATCCGAACCTCCTACTACTTTGATCGAAGCCGAAGATGGGGCAGAAGATGAAGAAGATGAAGAGGATGACATACTTACTTGATTTGAATTCGAAAGGATGGATTTGAGAAATTTTTGATCTCTGATGAATCACAAACGCAAAGTTCCTCTTTTTCCCGCTTTCTATAACAGATGAATCACAATGGAGAAGATGAAAAGTTACTGTGCAGTTATTCCTAATATAAATGCAAGAAACCGACGGCTCTGATGCAGCCTATTCAAATTCAGTGATGGAGATTCATGCGTGCTCTTCACGCGCTTTACAGTTACCGAGGCGCGTGGGGAACAGCTGTCTTGGAACTCGCAGAGCGTGTCACTTCACGTCTCTCTCTCTCATTATGGCGCCGCCAATCACATCAGCCTCACCCTTCTTCAGGAAGATTCAAGATACACTCCGGTGTACTTTCCACCTCGGCCATACTACCACACTCCGGTGCCCCTACCATTTCGGCCAAACTACTCACTCCGGTGTACCTTCCACCTCGGCCAGACTGTAATATACTTACAACGCGTTTTTCGCTTCTGGGAAATTCGATATCTCATTATAGGTCCCAAACACCTCGGCCCAACTCGGCACTGCGTCCATTGACTGCTCCGCAAAGTCCCAGGGACGCGGACACACTCCGTCACGCATAAACACTTCGGCCTGCCAGTGATCCCGGTCTTCCTGCTTACAGTTCCACCCCGGTGACAACCGAAGCTCCTACCTCGCTTCGGCTGGGGGGGGGCATCTGATAGGGATGACCCGGTTACTTCGGGCCGGGTTAATCCTGAGCCCACTTACCAGCTCAGCGAACATGCCAGCAAGCGTGAAGGCCCAGGCCCAACAGGCCCAGCAACACGCATTCGGTCTAGCGAAGCAAATCTGTTCCGTGAATCAAGGCCCATGATCTTTTCCCAACTGCCATGCAGATTTGGTGGGCAAGATTATAGGGATTTAGTTAGGGTTTGGGTTTAGTAGTATAAATAGATGAAAAGAACTCTGAATTAGGGTTCGCACTTTGCTTTCTGTAATACGCACTGCAAACTCAACATTCGAGTAAAGGAAACACCTCGGCAATTGCCGCTTTTCTCCCCGTGGACGTAGATCTCCGGATCGAACCACGTAAATTCTGTGTTTTTACATTCTGTTCTTGTTGATTACTGTTCAATTGTGTGATTACCGGGTTGCGCATTATCAGTAATTATACAAGAAGAAGAGAATAAATATCAAGTCATGATGGATCAATCAAAAGACTCCGTGTGTCGAGATATTACATAAATCAACAAATTAATTAGGCTCGTTAATTTACGAACCGGATTTACTAAGAAAGATATGTTGACAAGCATGTGAATCTAAGTTTATCAAATAAGAATAAGATATTAAAGTCTACGAGACTTTATCATGACCAATTTTGGATTAAGTTCAATCATTATGTGTTTCATGGATAAAGGCTCGAGAATTATGTCAATATCTTGCAAGATTATTAAATTAATTTATATAATTAATTTAATAATCTCAAAAATATTGATAGATTTGATATTATGGAGGACCAATTAAATTGCTTTATTCAGACCCTAGGTTGGAGGATTTTCCATTTTACAATTATAAATAGCACATCATTGTTCCACCAAAAATCACAACAACACAAGTTCAAGAAAGGTGGCACAAAGTCTGATGGGAGACTGAATACATACAGCTTTGAGGCCATCATGTGATAGGAGACTGAATACATACAGCTTTGTGTTCGATGGGGCGAAAATTGTGCTTCACTCTTCGCCTCCTCGAGTTTCATCATCTACTGATTCTGTGTTGCTTTTATCTCGGGCTGAGTTCGTGCGAAAACTTCCTTCCGCCCCATATATGATTTTGTTGATTGGCCTCGAGCGAGGTGCGTCCTCTGGTGTGGTGCCTCCCGAGGTGGCGAGTTTATTGACAGAGTACGCTGATATTTTTCCGGAGGACCTGCCTTTCGGGTTACCTCCTCTCCGAGACATTCAACACCATATTGACTTGGTTCCAGGCGCTTCTCTGCCCAATCAGCCTCATTATCGTATGAGTCCCACTGAGCATGCCGAGTTACGGCGATAAGTGGAGGAGTTGATGCAACGCGGTGTCGTGCGACAGAGTATGAGTCCTTGTGCTATTCCTGCTAGGGGTGAGCATTCGGTCGGTTCGGTTGAAAATAGAACCGAACCGAACCGAACCGAAATTTTTCGGTTTGGTTCGGTTCGGTTATCGGTTTAGGTTTTAAAGTTTTACATTTTTATTTTTTTTATTTTTTATAGCAACAAATCTTGATTTTCATAATATTTTTTTCTATTAAAAAGTCAAATTAAAGAAGGGACCAAAACATAGGGATAAATTTTAATTTTCATGCATGTTAAATGTAGAAATTACTAATGTATATCAATTCAATCAAGAAACATAGTATACAATAAATATATAATAGAAAATATATAATTAAATATGAGTAATTCGGTTCGGTTCGGTTAACCGAATTATTTTTGGTTAAGAACCGAACCGAACCGAATTATAAATTGGTTCTAATATTTGGAACCGAACCGAACCGAACCGAACCGAATCACTCGGTTTGAATCGGTTTTTCGGTTTCGGTTCGGTTTTGCTCACCCCTAGTTCCTGCCCTTCTGATTCTGAAAAAGGAAGCGACGTGGCGTATGTGTGTGGACAGTAGGGCCATTAACAAGATTACAGTTCGTTATCGATTTCCTATTCCTCGCCTGGATGATTTACTTGATTAGTTAAGTGGGGCCAAAATTTTCAGTAAGCTTGATCTTCGTAGTGGGTATCACCAGATTCGGATTCATCCGGGAGATGAGTGGAAGACTGCTTTTAAGATACGAGAGGGCCTTTTCGAGTGGCTGGTTATGCCATTCGGGCTTTCAAATGCCCCGAGCACCTTTATGCATGTGATGAACCAGTCGTTGCGCTCACTTATTGGGACGTGTGTTGTCGTTTATTTCGATGACATTCTTATCTATAGTGCATCTCCTGCGGCGTACCTTTCTCATTTACGGGCTGTTTTGGAGATTTTGCGTACTGAGCACTTCTATGCTGCACCCAAGAAGTGTATTTTTCATGTGGATTCGGTCTTATTTCTTGGTTATTTGATTACGTCATCGGGCATTCGGGTGGACGAGTCTAAGATCGCTGTGATTCGGGATTGGACCTCACCTTCGACTAGACTGAGGCTCGCAACTTCCATGGCCTTGCGTCGTTCTATCGACGCTTCATTGCACATTTCAGTGCCATCATGGCACCGGTAACCGATTATGTTGGGCACAAACCTTTTGTGTGGACTCCCGAGGCAAAGACGGCATTTGCTGCTATCAAGCAGTGCCTCATTTCAGCCCCTATCCTCTTGCTGCCGGATTTCGAACAGCCGTTCGAAGCTTTCCTGTAATGCTTCGAAAGGTGGCATTGGGGCAGTGTTGAGCCAGGGGTCGCGGCCTATGGCTTTCTTCAGCGAGAAGCTATCGGGCCCCACGGGCCGTTATAGTACTTATGATGTGGAGTTCTACGCTATTGTGCGGGCAGTCCGTCATTGGCATCATTACTTGTTTCAGCGGGAGTTCATTTTGTATTCTGATCATGAGGCGTTACGTCATTTGGCAACCCAGGATAATCTCTCTGCCCGTCATGCTTCGTGGACGGCTTATCTGCAGCAATTCACGTTTGTGTTGAAGCACCACTCAGGTGCGTCGAATTGGGTCGCCGACGCGTTGAGTCGACGTGCTCTCGTCATCACTGAGTTGCGCGTGACTGTTCCGGGACTTGAGCTGTTGGGTGACTTGTACCCTACGGACCCCTATTTTGGTCCGATCGTAGCTCGCGTCCTTGTAGGTGAGTTATTCGATTTTTTGATGGTGAATGGCCTTTTGTTTAAGGGGGCCCGTCTGTGCATCCCTGAGTCCAGTCTACGTCTTCAGTTGATCGTTGATTTGCATGGTGTCGGGCACGTCGGTCGCGATCGCTCGATTGATCTTGTTCTGCAAAAGAAGACTGATGTAGGGGAAGCGTAATAACACGAACAAACGAGGAGAACCTTGACACTACGTGTACTAGGTTTCACTCAATATCATAAAATTTCAATAAAAAATAATTCATGCTCAACGAACAGAAGCATCAATACTAAATAGTCTCTAAAACCCTAACTTAACTAGAAGGCCATGCAAACCTAAACAAAAGAGGCCATGCAAACCCATGCAAGAGTCCAACAGAATTAAAATAAAGATACTTAAAGCAACATAATAAAATAAGGTAATTAAAGTCTTCAAGCCTTGGGCTTAAATACACGATCATATTTCTCCAGAAACTCAATTGAATTGTTCACGACATCATCCTCTCCCTCCAAAAGGAGATTCGCCCTCGAATCTGACGCATCAACAACAACGTCTTCATCCTCTCCTACGAATGGAACCAAGTGCTTAACATTGAAGACATCCGAAGTGTTGAGATGAGACGGCAACTTCAAACGATAAGCGTTGGGGTTTATCTTTTCCAACACCTCTACAAGACCAAACTTCCGTGCCTTCAATTTGTTGTATAAGTGAGAAGGATACCTGTCCTTCGTGAGGATTGCCCACACAAAGTCACCCGACACGAACTCCACCGAACGGCGATGACGATCAGTGTCCCGCTTATAACAAGCATTCGCCTCCTCCAATTTAGCCTTCGTCGCTGCATGCGTGCGAGTCAAAGCATCTATCAAATCAACAGCCCGAACATCCGTCCGAACTGGAGACGGCAGAGCAAGCAAATCAGGCGGCCCACGGGGAACAAGAGCATACACTACCTGAAACGGGCTCAACCCCGTGCTGTGATTCACTGCTGCGTTATGGGCAAACTCGGCCTGGGGAAGGCGAGCATCCCACGTACACAAGTGTTCTCCCACAAGGCAACGTAGCAAGTTGCCCAAAGACCTGTTCACCACCTCTGTCTGACCATCCGTTTGAGGATGATAAGCACTGCAGAAGTTGAGAGCTATATTGGCCATTCGCCACAAGCTACGCGAAAAGAAACTCAAGAACCGGGTATCCTAATCAGAAACGATAGATGAGGGAAGGCCATGCAAGCGATAAACCTCTCGAAAGAACAATTGGGCCACATGCAAAGTGTCTGAAGTTTTCTTACAAGGAATGAAATATGCCATCTTCGAAAAACGATCCACTACCACAAAAATAGAATCAAATCCTCGTTGAGTACGCGGCAAACCCAACAAGAAATCCATGCTAATAGCAGACCAAGGGGCATCCAGAATAGGAAGGGGACGGTACAAGCCAGCATTAAACGCAGCCCCTTTCGACACCTGACAAATACGACAACGTGCCACAAAACGAGTCACATCACGACGGAGAGTAGGCAAAAAATAAATCAATAGATTTTGATTTATGTATATTATTTATTCTTCTTCATGTTTCTGTCAGCATTAGATTGGTATTAGAATAAAGGTGCTAGAGTTTCTAAATGTGAGTGGATGATGCAGATATACCAATCCAGTTTTTGAAAAGCTAAAAGCTAGGGTGAGAGTCTCCAAAGTATCGGCGGATTATGCAGGACACTGATTTAGTCCCTGAGAAGTCAAGAAGAAGGATTCTCTCGAAGTTTGTTGGTAAGAAGAGATATCTAATACTGGACTGTAAATCGGTGATGCAATTTCCAAAAGGTCATAACAACTCTCCCTTATTAATTATGACTTTAAGCAGAGTTAACCTCACTTCCTGGACATCCACACTACATCAGATGGCCCTGAGAGCAGAACCAGCCCAACGAGTACTTGCGGGGGCGACAAACCCCAAGGTTTGAGAGGCTCCAAATTTTATACAATATATATATATATATATATATATATATATATATGGTATATTTGTATGTATGTATGTGTATATGTAGACATATCAATTGTAATTAAGGCTCTCGGTGGAAATTAGGAATGTAGATAAATCAAATAGTTTTGATTCGATTCGTGATTCAAATTCCCTAAAGATGATTTGAATTCAGAAGTTCGAATTCAATACAAATATAAATTTAGATTCATATAATATAGAAATTCGAACAATTCAAATATTCGATTCGTTTATATATCATATATTTAGAAAAATTAAATAATGCATATGAAAACTTAAATAATACATATAATACTAAACATGTAAATATATACTCCCTCCGTCCCGGCTTAACCTGCCTAGGTTGACCGGGCACAGAGTTTAAGAAAAAGCAGATTTTGTGGAATCTTTGACTTTTTTAAAGGTGGAGATTGAGAATGGAGATTTTGAGGGTGAAGATTGTGAGAGAAATTTGCCATTTATGGGGCTGACAGATTAAGGTAGGACAAACCAAAATGGCAAGTAGGCAGGTTAAGTTGGAACGGAAGTAGTATTATATAATATATAAAAAAAAAATTTAAAGTAAATTTATATAGATAATTATATTATTAAAAAAATTAATTGAAAAAATAAATTAAAATGTTAATATTTGAACATTTTTAAAATAAAAAACTTTTCGAATCAAATATGTTCAATTGAGTTCGTTTACAACCCTAGTGATATAAATATAAAGGCCACAAAAAATTATAAAAACAAGTTAAAAAATATTAAATTAATTTAAAAAAAATATGACAAAAGAAAAATCTCTAAAAGAAGATGACAGGATTTTAATTTGACACTCAAAAGTAGTTGGTAGAGGATCCACATTAATATCGGGATGATTATGAGTGGTGGACTTTAGTCTGTAGGACAAAATTTAATACAACAGGTATAGATAATACATCACCTGATTAAGTGCCATAATTCATAACTATTATGGTGGTTAGAATAGTTGGTGATCCGTAAAGTGTCATGTAACACTAAAACTAGCATAATAAAAATGAAAATGAAGATTTAGAAGAAAACACTCGGAAATGCATTGCTTATAATCACGTGTCTTAAATGCAACCTTTAAAAATTTGTAATATAAATGGGTTGGATCAATTAATTTTAAGGGAACAAATACAATATTTAGGTAAGTTGTCTGTACTCATTTTGATTTTTACTGTATTTATGTACTAGACATAATTCAAGAACGCAGCATCTTTGGAGGGGGCTCATAAATGTGAGATGCTGCCCCAGGCACATGGTTAGACCTGAGTGTCAAACCCCGGTGCGTATAAGTGTCAAACCCCGGTGCGTATAAGCCCACTTGCTTTGACACTCTGTTAGAAGTAGAAGAAAAAGAGACTACGATGAGGTAGTTTGGAGTGAGGTGATGCCATTAGACTGTAAAGTAGCTTGTATTAATTATTACACCTGCTTAATTATATGAAAAAATACGATTTGTTGGATAATATCATTTGCAATATAATTTCAGGCTCCGTGTTTTCAATTAGAGCCCAAAAATGGCCCATGTACATAGTGTTTTTTCTTTTCTTTTCTTTTTTTTCATGTGGTGTAAGTCCAGTCACATTTTCAAAAGATATATTGCAAATGATAATTACCTAAACTCAGTGAATTTCATCTAAATATTACTCTGCTAGTTGGGTATTTATACAAACATATTGTGCGTTAATGGGCTATTAAAACATTGGACAGACACGTTTTGTAAACCAACAATATCTAACGTGGCTTTGATAGTAACATGGGCTGCCCAGAGCCCAATTACTGAACTAAGCCCAAAACCGAATAATGTCTCATTCATGTAAGAATTCTCATCGTGCTCAATTGATCTGCGTTTACTTTACGGCTAAATATTTAAATCTAACATTTTCGTTGTAAGGTTTTACATTTCAGTACTTAAATTTTATGTTTGATCGATTACAATTTGAAGTACATGAATTGCACAAGTTGTAACTTTCGTCGAATTTTTCCGGTCAATATCGAACACGTGACAATCACATGCCAAATTGGGAAGCTTTTGCTATTTCCATGATTTCTTGAGGCAAATTCACAATTCAATGGAGGTTGCAACTTATACAATTCGTGAACTTTAAATTGCAATCAGTAAAAAAATAAAGTTTAGGTAATGGAGTGTAAAAACTCACAAAGCACATTGATTTAAATATTTAACCCTTTATTTTATTTTATTTTATTATGCCTAATGTGATATCATATATATATATATATATATTTAAACATCCATATTCCTCTTTTAGTTGGTTCTTGTGTTTAATTTGAATATTTTTTTCCTTGGAAAATAAATTATTGAACTAAGCGAAATTGGGCCAAACTATTTTTGGGCTGAATTTAATATGTGGGTGAATTGGACATTCGAGAATAAGAGATTTTTATGAGAAAAACCATAAAAAGTTAATTCCCATTAATTTCTGTTTTCCTTTTGCAAGTTTTTTAGGATTATGATTTGGTAGGATTTGAGTCATGAATTACATAGTGGGAAGAGGCGCCACAGTACCATCACAAAAAAGGTATTTTGAGATTGTCTCGAATAATAAGTATTTGCTATAATTTATTAGTATTATTCACAATTTCATTATTAAAGATAACACATCGTCATTAATTAATCGTCTCAATAATGTGGACACAAATAATATATTTGTGATGATAAAAATGATCTCAAATACTTTTTTCAACAACTAGCTGTCTCTAAAAGTAATGTTAAAATGGGCTCAAATAATTTGTAACAACAAGTAATCACAAATAACTTATTACAAGTGATCACAATTCTAATCTCAAAAAATATTATACGAGAGTTCTCTTTTATTGTAGTGAATTCTATACTCTCTCACACATCTCTTTTGTTCCACAACATCTTTTTTTTTTTCTTTTTCTTTTTTCATTTTCTGATTTAAGTGTTAATTATGTCAAATATATTACGTGGCTTGTGTGTTTTTTGTATATGCATATGTTGAAGTATTTGTGAATTCGTATTTATTCCATGAAATTATTTAGGTTACTTATGTGACAATTCAATTTAATAAATCTTATCCTACTATAAATCTAAGGATTGATTTATCCGTAAATGTCATGAAAAACTAGCCCTAATGCCAATAGATTGAATGTATTGTAACCTAGATTAATCTACAAACCTAATAAATAATTGCAGCTATATATCTTTTTAATTGTTCTCGTATAGGGCTTAATGGTATCATTAGTTAGTGGAACACTATCGTTCCAAATCGATTAATAGTACGTTTTGACTAGAATTTAATATATAACAATTACAAAATATTTTTTGAATAAGACTTACATACATGATTAATCATAATTTTTTTTCCATAAACTTATTGGAAAGTTTATTTTGTAAAATGTTCAAAAGCGCCCTTGGCAAGAAACTGGAATCCAACACGAATTTAACATCAATTTTATAGACTACAATCTCTGCAGTACTGCTAATGTCTATAGACACATGTTAATTAATATATCAACTATCTGACATGTTAAAATATCGTAACAATATAAAGTTCATTCTTTTATCTATTTCTTAAAAAAAATACTAACATATGAGAAGTGCGCATATTAACATGTCTCAAAGTGGGTATGTCAACATTTTCCTAATTTTGGAATACAATAAAAAAAAGTTAACATTGTTCTAAAATATATTAGACGCTAATTGAACATTATATTATAATCTAAGATTTAATCGGAGCTCAAACGTGATTAAGTAGAATCATCTAGACATGATCTAATTGAAATTAGTCTTAAACTTTCAGATTATTTTTTAAAAAATGCAGATAGCTTAGATTGAGAGTGTGACATTACTAATTGGTAACAATCACGTCCAAAGTAATGTTGTACATACATACAGATCTAAAAACAATGAAGTTTCGTGAAATGAAAATTATAGCCTTAGGATGGTGGATATTTAATTATTGATCGAAAAGTGTATCCAAATTAATTAAATAAATATAACAATGATGATCAAGTGAAAAGACAGCATGCTTAAGTTTCTGCAATTATTTAAAAATAAATGTGTGCACTGAGGTGAAGTGGGGTCATTATTTGGAATCACATTGAGGTGGAGCCAAACTACCAAACGACCTTTCAATTAAATAATAAAAATCTAAAAATGACTCTTAACTATTAAAAATATGTGATCTGTTACGTCCAAAGAATTTAAATATTTATTTTTACATTATCTTACCAATGTTCTGCACGGGGGCTTGTTCGTTTAAAGGACCATTTAATCTAATTTATATTTATTTAGTGATAATTAAATATTTAACTACATTGACTTGCTTATCATTGCATATTAAGTTGTTCTTAAATCAAGAGATATTGATGCCATGATTCTCTAAGATAAAAGTTATACAACTTAGGACCAAAAAAGTCTTATGAGATGACTAATTCCTTTATGGGGAAATTAAATAATAGAAAACCACTTTAGAACATCTTTTTTACCAGAAGATTAGTGACTTTCGAGATTAAATATATTAGTATGAAATTTGTGCATTGTAGTTGCGCTTTGTTTGAATAAGTAAGTTTAGATCCGTATTCAGATCTAATAGTTTGGTGTTTCAATTGTTTTATATTTTAAGTGTTTTGATCGTTTTCTCTTGTCGTTGATGCTGGTTGTTTCGGTGTTCTTTAAAAAAATAAAAGTTATAAAACTTAGGACCAAAAAAGTCTAATGAGATGACTAATTCCTTTATGGGAAAATTACATAATAGAAAACCACTTTAGAACATCTCTCTCACCAGAAGATTAGTGACTTTCGAGATAAAATATATTTGTATGAAATTTGTGCAGTGTAGTTGCGCTTTGTTTGAATAAGTAAGTTTAGATCCGTATTTAGATCTAATAGTTTGGTATTTCAATTATTTCATACTTCAATCGTTTCTTGTCACTGGTGTTGATTGTTTCGGTGTTCTTTAAAAAAATAAAAGCTATACAACTTAGGACCAAAAAGTCTAATAAGATGACTAATTCCTTTGTGGGAAAATAAAAAATAGAAAATAAAAAACCACTTTAGCACATCTTTCTCTTCAAATTCTTCGTAATCTTGAATCTTATGCATTAACTATATTCTCCGAGCCGAGGGGACTAGTCTATGAATACTTTTGAATATTATATATAAATTTATTATCTTCTTAAACTTATACTGTATTTATTTGTTGGAAATAATAATAGTGTGTTTGAAAATGACTCAATAGAACATGATTAGTTACGGTGGAGGTCAGAGTTTGATTCTTTGTCTGTAATACGATATTGTCTCGTATACAATGCTTACGATCTTCGACAATCGTTCCCAAGATACAACGGTTTTGGACTTTAGGATTACAACACGACAAAATCAAAGTTATCGACAAACTATCTGATACTCAAGATTTTCTGTAGACTCAAACTTTTTGGGGAGCTACAAATGTAGAATATGAGAATGCAGATTTTAGTGAAGTTGGGGTTGGATTTTGGAAATGCAAATGCTATTGTTTTTTTATAGATTTTCGAGGCGTCATTTTGTGAATGGATAGATCTTTTCGACTTGATCAATCACAACTGTTAAATCATACCACTTAATCAAAGATCACGATATTATGATTCGATTGCATAGATGCATAAAGAATAAACCTACAAACGTCTCACTACAATAAAAGAGATATTTTGTATAACATTTTTTGACGCCACAATTGTGGTCACTAATAATAAGTTATTTGTGACCACTTGTTGTCACAAATATATTATAATTTGCGTCCTAGTTATTGAGACGACAATAAAGTTGTGACAAATACTCATTATTTGAGACAACTTCACTTAATTTGTGACAAATACTCATTATTTGATATCACTTTTTGTAGTCTAAAAAGACCATTTTTCTTGTATTGTCTCTGTATCAGCTACATCTTGTATCTCTCCCTCGATCAACCATCTATTTCACAATCTACACATACACTGGACCTTTTATGTCTCTATATCAGCTTCTCTCGCTCAATCGGTCAGCCTTCACACGGTCATGTCGACTTCAAAATACTGCATGCTTTGTCAGGGCTTCCTCAAGTCACTGATTAAATATGTATAAATTAACTAGCCGAAATCGACCAAACATTTTGGTTCGGTTAATTTCGGTTTTGAACCTCTAATTCGGACAGTTCAATTTTTATTTTTTATATGATCGGTTAATTTGATTTTATGAAAACAAACGATTTGTATAACCAATCTGACCGGTGGTCAATTGATGGCATAGGGTGGTGATCACATACCATTTCCAACAAACACTAGTGATAGACAAAAAAATTTAAACTCAAGATGATATATATGGTGGTTGACACCTTTTGTTTATCTAATGTTAGATTTTGTTTAAGTGGTTCTTCCATTTACTTTTGTTTTGAAAGTGATTTCTCTAATCTCTTTTGTATAGAAATTATCATACTCTTGTAGTAATCCATATGAATTTACTTCACCGGAAAATACTATTTTTTACTTTAATTTTGTATACATCTACATGAACACAGACTAATGTGCCCACCGCTAATGCGTAAAAGTATTATCTCTAAATTAAGATAAATGCCAATGTTATATCCGATACATAGCTTTAATTTGGGAAGTAAGTTATAAGATCGAAACAGAAAAAAATTGAAAGATGTTTGATTGAAAGTAAATTGATTATTAATGAGAAAGCTTTTGGCATGAAAAAATATGGCATGTTGGTACTTGAAGATATCATTAAAAAAATTATTAATGATTGCAGCAATAAATTAGATGTTAATTATGAAGCCTTTTTTTGGCAAATTTAGTGAAACTATGAGTTGTGGTCTGTGGACTTAGGCTGTGCATACCATAAATATAGAGTGGAGGTAAGGGCCATCACATTAATTTTGTCTATGCTTACTATATTTTATTTTATTCTTTTTGTTTGTTTTCCGCATTCTAATAAGGTAGTTAGGTACACTATTTCTACTCTCTTCTATTTCATTAATGGGTAAAATTATTTTCCGTCTCATAAACTTTTGTTAGTTCAAAATTTGTTATTTTTTTAATTTCGTTTCATAATTAAAGAAATTGTTTGTATTTGGATCAATTTATGTTGCCGATGAGCAAATCGACTATAAAAGCACACGTGATTTTAACGTGACACCAAATTCCGACCGATTTTAATTGGCGTGGCACCGGCACTGACGTTATTCTGGAACAAAAATCGAACAAGTGAAAAGTTATGGGACGAAACTAATGTTATTCTGGGACGAAAATCAAACGAGTGGAAAGTTATGGGCTGAAAACTAATTTCACATGACAGTCATGTGCGTTTTTCTGACTGATTTGCTCATTAACGGTGAAAATTGGTTCAAATGCGAGTAATATCTTTAATTACGAACAAATTTGAAAAGAAAAATACAAAATTTGGGACCATTTTAGCCTTTCTGTTCACCGTGTCTCTCCTTGTAATTTTCATTCTGATGTATTTTGGGTCAACCTTCAAAGTTTGGGGTCAACTGTTTGTGATTTGCTCGACGCTGAATATTACATACTTACCGTATAAGGCTTGACCTAACTCGCAAACTGGATTTACCTGCTTGCTAAGGTGGCTTCTAGGTAAGACCAGTCATGTAGAAAATAGTGATCAACAATAAATAGTTAAAAGTACTAAATTAAGTATGTGAGAATACGTCATCTAAAATAATTTTCGAAAGAGTATTCACATAGTCATATGACACGTGTTCTCCGCAGAAGGTAGTCATGTGTCATATATAGACGGTTGATGGAGTCGAGGCATGGCACCCATTGTACAATATCATCTACTTGTTCGACGAATGTTGATAGTCAGGTAGGGTTGACCTGCATCGTCAAATCTCAACCCAATTAATTAGTTGATAGATCTTTTATTAGCTTGGCCTTGAACATGTACTTAAATTTGTTTGGACTTCATTTTTAATATTTTATTAGAGTATACGTACATCACATACTATCAAAGGTTTAACTAGATATCTTAAAATGGGTCGGAACGAATTTAATTGGTACAAAGTGGTAAGTGATTATGATGTTTAATTTAAAATAAAATTTAGCCTTTAAAACGATGATTGAAATGGACAAGGAGGAGTAACAATCCCTTATCAGAGAATCATAACGAGAGGAAATTGGAAGGAAAAGAAAATAGTTTTTTGGGTGAATCATAATGCATATAATGAGTGGGATATAAGCACCTTGATTATGAAATTTACTTTTATTTTTAATTCCGTTGAGTGAAAATGTAATAGATTACAATTATATTTTCTTATGTCAACGGGTATATTATATGTAATATTTTTTTTTTCCCTAAAACATCTCTTAAACCCTAATTCCAGCCTCCATCTTCCACCCTCATCTTATATGGGAGGATGGGAGAGGTTTCACCTTCGATTTTACTTTTATCTTTCTCTTCCTTTTTCTTTATGGGCGTTTTTGTCTCTTCAAATAAGTGAAAGTATTAGTCCCCGAAATAATGTTATTCGTGTTGTGGTTGTGTTCGTTTTGAATATTCAGTCGTTATTGAACTTTTCATTATTGATTTGCTCATTCTTGGGGCTTTCATCGGAAGACCAGTGACAAATTCGAGATCGAGATCAAGTATTTTGGTATATGATTTGTCTAACGCAATTGCGATTTGTTCAATTTACTAGATTCAGATCTGTATAAGTTTAGATCTAGTAATTTTGTGCTTCAATTGTTTCATATTTTTTATTATGTTTTGACTGTACGTGTATCTTCTTGTCAAACAGTGTTAATTAATTTTAATAATTTAATGATATTTTATTTTCTTAAAAAATTATAAACAAAGTCCTCACATAACAATAGACTTGTGTTTATATATATATATATTATGGACACATATAAAAGTATATCAGGTTCCAATTTATTTAAGTTTTTCAGAAAAATGGGAGAAACTATTTGCTGGTGTTTTCTTTAATCATCATTAGTGTAGATGAAGTCTTCTATTTTAATTGTATCTATTTGGTATTTCCGAATAATCATACCATGTTATGTATTAATTGACAATGTCACTAAATACGTATGTCGTGAAATGAAATATCAGATAAAACACCATCTAAATTAGTAGATCTTATTTGCTATTGCAATGAAACTGATCTTATTAATCAATGACCATCAATATTTCTCCACCAACACTTAAATTGTCGGTTAATTCTATCATACCCCTTGAATAATACTCAAACAAGTTTTACACTACCGAATTAAAATATAAAAGCACATAAAAAACATATTTGACCTTTAATTTTGTATTTACTTATCTAATCCAATAATATGTACTACCAGATACTACCTAAGGGGATAAGGTAGAAAAAGACCGAATGGGCATAATGAAATTCACTTGCTCGGTTTAATTTGAAATAACGCATATATACCTTATAAACATCAAATTAAACTTTCAACATAAATAGTAAAACAATTGATCGAAAAAAATTGACAAATATAGCCAATCAACTAATCATTTTTGTCACCTACTTATTATAATATTAAATATTAGTGGTAGGTTGTAAAGTTAGATATATTGTAGGATTGTGACATGGACAAAATCGAAAAAAAAAAATTGTAAAAAATATCTAAAACGATAATTAATTTGAGATATCATTAGCAAACTAAACGTCAATTAATTTGAAATGGAGGGAGTATTTAAAATTAGGTTTTATTGAAGAATTATTTATGTAATACGGTCTAAGTACGATACCATCTCACTACAAGAAAAAATGGTACTTGCTGCTACTCTTTTTGCAACTACGAAAGTGATTACTAATTAAAGTAACCTTTTTTGTAATTATTAGTAGTTACATAAGGCCCTCCCCAATGGGAGGAATATTGCCAAAGTGGCAAGTGCCAAAAAACCTGAAAAGTGGGTATTTGCCATTGGGGGGGATTTTTGGGGGTTGGGGGTGCGAACCCGGGTAGCGAAAACGCTACCCAGGAATTTCTGGGTTCTCCGCGCGTGGGGGTGCCGCCGGGGGGAGGGAACGCGCGCGTTCATTCGCGCAGCGCAGGCGCGTGGGCGCCACGCGCGCGCAATGCGCGTGCAGGCGTGGGCCCCGCGGCCTGCGCCACTGTTGGCCATCACATCTGCCTTTTCCCTTTTTTTTTTTTGTTTTTTTTTAATGCTGGTATATTTATTATGTGAATATGTGTGTTTAAAAAATTGAGATATGTGTGTAGTGAAAAATAGCCGTTATTGCAACGGCTCCAATTTTTTTTTTCTTTTTTTATTTTCTTTTTACTGAAATTATATAGCTTTTAGAAAATAATTTTTTTAAAAAAAAATTAAATTTGCCCTATAAATATATCTTCCCACTTCATCATTTTCCCCACATTTATCTACTTCTCTCAAATTTCAAATTTCAAGATAATTGAGCATGTTTGGGCTCGATCCGGAAATAATTAGCTAGATTTAAAATATGTCGGGACTTCGTAGGCGTTGTTGTTGTCGGGTTTTTTTTTTTTTTTAATTGTACGGTGTGAGCTTTCAATTTGTATTTTTACTATTTACGTAATAAAAAAATTAATATTATTTTTTTGGCATTTTTTTTTTCGAAAATATCCTAAAATATTAAAAAGTTAAAATAATCAGAATATTTAATTATTAATTATTTATCCGAAATAAGTTAATTATAATATAGATGATAAATAAAAATATGAATGGGATAAATAGGAAATTAAGGTGGGTCCCACGGAAATACCTACTTTTTGGGTATATTATTGGGGAGGAGTTTTGTTTTGGAGGTAGGGGTATTTTTGCTTTTGAGGTGGCGCTGACGTGGCAGCAAAATACCTGCTTTTTGGGTATTATGATTGGGGTTTTGTTTTGGAGGTAGGGGTATTTTTGCTTTTGAGGTGGCGCTGACGTGGCAGCAAAATACCTGCTTTTTGGGTATTATGATTGGGGAAGGCCTAAGGCCTTCCCCAATGCACAACCTCAAAAAGCAGGTATTTTGCTGCCACGTCAGCGCCACCTCAAAAGCAAAAATACCCCTACCTCCAAAACAAAACTCCTCCCCAACAATAAACCCAAAAAGTAGGTATTTCCGTGGGACCCACCTTAATTTCCTATTTATCCCATTCATACTTTTATTTATCATCTATATTATAATTAACTTATTTCGGATAAATAATTAATAATTAAATATTCTGATTATTTTAACTTTTTAATATTTTAGGATATTTTCGAAAAAAAAAAATGCCAAAAAAATAATTTTTTTTTTTTTTTATTACGTAAATAGTAAAAACACAAATTGAAAGCTCACACCGTACAATTAAAAAAAAAAAAAAAAAAACGAAAGCAACAACGCCTACGAAGTCCCGACATATTTTAAATCTAGCTAATTATTTCCGGATCGAGCCCAAACATTTGATTGAGCTTTTGATCGTTTCCAACAACCGAGTCTGTGCTGATATCAAGCCAACAGCTACAGAGAAGGGCGTTTTCATCATGAGAGTAAGTTTTCTTTTGTGGAAGTGGAGCTGGAGCCTTGGGTGGATGATCAGCAGCCTCAAAGTCGGAAGCGAGATTTATTCGATCTAGACCGACTGGGGAGAACTGAGACGAGAAAGGAGACGAACGCTGAGAGTTCGGGGTCGGAATGTCTCTGTCTGTATCAGAACTATCACTACCGGCCTTTCTCAATGAATTAATGCCCATCATCGGACGAAACCCAGACGGAGGAGGTTGCATGTACGGTATTTGATTCGGATGCATGTAAAATGCTGGTCCAGATGGAGTAAAGGGTATAGGTTGGTTGTTGCTACCTTCCGGATAATTTGGGAAATGAGTAGGAAAATGAGTTGGAAAATTAGGATTTTGAGGATTGAAGATGGTAACAGGTGGACGAAAGTTGATATTTGGAGGCGATGCTTCTTCTCCGGAATTCGAAGAATTGAACCATTGCGTCCACGGATTTTTATCCATTATTTTTTTTTTTGGGTGTGAAGAGGAGAAGAGAAGAAATTTATCTTGAAAAGTTGAAATTTGAGTGTAGTAGGTAAATGTGGGGAAAATGGTGAAGTGGGAAGATATATTTATAGGGCAAATTTAATTTTTTAAAAATTAAAAATTATTTTCTAAAAAGCTACATAATTTCAGTAAAAAGAAAATAAAAAAAAAAAAAAATTGGAGCCGTTGCAATAACGGCTATTTTTTCAAAACACACACATATCTCAAATATACACAAATATCCACATATTTCAGCAAAAAAAAAAAAAGTAAAAAAAACGAAAAAAAAAATAAAAAGATAGTGGGGGACAGCCGCTGCAGGCCGCGGGGCCCACCGCGAACGCGCTTTGCGCGCGCGTGGCGCCCACGCGCCTGGCGTGTCACTCCCTCAGCGCGCGTTCAGCGCCGCCAGCTCCCTCCCCCACGCGCGGGCCCCACCCAAATTCCTGGGTAGCGACTGTCCTACCCGGGAATAAACCTCCCCAACCCAAATACCCCCCCCAATGGTAAATACCCAATTTTGAGGTATTTACCCACTTGCCACATCAGCCAAAAACCTCCCATTGGGGAGGGCCTAAGACATTTCATACAATTTTAACCAAATTTACTACAATATGACAAACTCTTTTGCAACTACTTGTAGTTAGAAATATATTATTAACTACAAAGTAGTTGCAAAAAATAGTTATAAATACACACTACAAGAAAAAAGGGCATTTGCCACTAGTTTTTTGCAACTACAAAGTAGTTACTAAAAATAACCCCTTTTGTAACTATTAGTAGTTACATAAAATATTTCATACAATTTTAATCAAATTTGTTACAATAAGACAAACTCTTTTGCAACTACTTGTAGTTACAAATATATTAGTAACTACAAAGTAGTTGCAAAAAATAGTTACAAATACACTAGTAACTACAAAGTAGTTACAAAAAAACTTTTTGCAACTTATTATAAGTGACTACCCTATAGTAACTATTTTTAGATATTTAGTTACTAAAAATATTTTTGTAACTACTCTTCATCTTTTGTAACTACATTTTGTAGTGGCAAAAAGCTTTGTTTTTAGTAGTGACATTAGTAACTACAAATTAGTTGTAAAATTTTTTTTTTTCATCTTACTATAAGTGGCTACTCTATAGTAACTATATTTACACATTAAGTTACTAAGCATATTTTTGTGACCACTCTCCCTTTTTTGTAACTACATTTTGTAGTGGCAAAAAACCTTAATTCTAATAGTGTCTATTTATAACGAAGTAGATATATGTCAAAACTATATATATTGCACATTTTGGAAAGGATAGTAGAATTGGACATGAGTAAGAAAAGAATAAGGACCTTCAAAGATAAGCGATACTGTAAGAATTATGTTTAAAATAAAATAAAATACTCAAAAATCTTCGAAAATAAAATGATACTTTAGAAACATTTCAAAATAAAATTCTATGACTCAGTACCAAAAGTGTTTTGTTATTTAAAAACTATTAATCAAAGATATTAAAATAGTTTTAGGTTCATATAAAGAGAATTAACCAAAACCCTACTCCAAAAGGTGTTGCTCTCTAAACCACCTAGATTGCTAGGCAACCCTAATGCCATTAAGTAATTAACGTTAATGATCAAATATATGCAAAATTCTCTACTAATCTGGAAACCTTCAATCAACTTTTGACCCACAGTTCTCACATCCTTTTAGAAAGAAAAGTTGTTATGTCTTTTCTCAGAATATAATATTAATATAATTTAATATAAATAAATGTAATGTGAAGTTATATATATGATAGAAGAATCTATGCCATTATGAATCCGCCGCATAGAAGAGACGTTAATGTGAAAGCATAATATAAAGCTATATTTCTTTTCTTCATTTTCTCTCAACATAGGTTTAACTCTTTTCCGTACAATAAATGCACGTGAATCATCATATGCAGTCATGGTCTGGTCAATGTTTTCACAAGTCAAAAGTCTCCATGCATGCCCTATCTACCGTGCAAGTAATTATAGTGTCGATGGTGATTTGATTTATTTGAGTATTGATTTGTAATTTTCTGAATGCTTGTAGCTTCCTTTCTCATCGTACAAGAAGTTGTGGTATTAAGAGTGATTTGATCTGCTTGGTTCCATCCAAATAATTACACGTTATTAATCAGCTCGATTTGATTTTTGTATATATAAACTTGTAATACTAGAAAAGTTTTTATCTTTTGTTGTTCTTTTCTCCAAAAACTTGGATTGACATTAAATTTTCAGCTTAGAGTTTTGTGAAAATCTCTTCCATTATAAATAAATAAGTGTGCATATATAACTTCCAATCCGCCTATCGTGGAAATTAATTGTACCCAGTTAGTAGGACATCTTATAATCTAGATAAGTAGTTAGAGATCAATTTCCAATAATGGTAATAAATGAAAAACATCTATCATGAAATTTCCTTTCCACCCTTCTTTTAATTGGTAGGATGGCATTAATAAGGAGATAAAATGTAAAGATTTGTGAAATTCTTGATAGGGGTCTATCAAAAAATTTAATCATTTTTCTTCAATAGTGTGTCACACTCCCATTGGCCACTTATTCAAAATAACTTCTATTGTGGAAGACATTCAACACTAGTCGAGCGTTATTAGAGTTTAGGCGAGACTAACTACGACATAGTCATGACTAGATGGTGAATAATCGGAAAAAGGCCAATAGGAGCCTAGCGAGGACCAATAGATTTTAGTCGGAGTTTGATTTTGCAATACAGACTTTTGTGCAGCCTCCGATCTCATTTTCTGATGGATCTTCATGGTCTTTCACGCCTTGTGTGGCCTACGATCTCCGGATTCTGATTATATTCTGGCTTTCTTTTGTTGTCGTTCGTGTCTCCCTACTTCTTCTAATAGTTGTGCAAGTAATCATCGTCTGCAAGAGAAGTTTGATTCATTGAACATAAAATTGTGGTTTGCAACTACGAAGTTAGGGATTTTCCTTTGATCTTTAAATATTTAAAATATCATGCAATGTGGTTTTTTTGTTTATCCATCTCTTTTCATTATGATTGGATCGAGAATGATTTTCCTAGTTTGATTAGAGTTCTTTGTATGCTTGGAGATTCTTCTACATCTCTTAGTTCAAATAAATCTTTAGCATTTAAAAAATGGATTGTAGATATGTTATAACTACGATTCCTATTCGATTCACAATATCAAAATACTGAAAATTGAATACATCGTTGTAGGATCGATGTATTACTATAAGTTCCACTAATTAATTAATTGATACAAGAATGAGTTATGTATTGTAGGATCTTGCACTGCAAAATGTGTGGGCTCCCCTTGGAATATTGTTATACGCATATATTCCTTGTGGGAGCGCTAGATATGTATCCGATTTAGTAGTATATATTTGTATATCACAATATTCTTTCTCCCAGATTAATGGATAAGTATATGAGATACAAGATCTTCATCTTCCATAATATTATGATATCATAATCCAATTCAATTGCAGTAATAAATTACAATTTTTATAATTTCTTCCAGTTCATATTGACCTAATTAATTAAGCTACAATAAATTAATTATTACACGACCAACTCTTGACTTATCATATTAATTTATTAATTATATTCTATTCTACTAAAAGATATAATATGCACTCTTGATTTAATAAGCATTATTGATGCAACATAATCAACAAATATTATCCTCTAATTGACCGATCCGATTTATTCCCCACTCGATCAACTAAAGTATTTGCAATAGACTACCATAACTAATAAGTCAAAACACTTGTCAATCTTTCGTTTTCTATTTATAGTCATATATGACTACATCACACGATATGATTCAACAACTAATGTTGAACGCTGAACTCAGATTTGCTGCTCATAGAAGAACTAGTGAAATCATGATCATGACTATTGAATAGGTGAATGGTTCAAATATTTTAAATATATGTTCTTTATCACTTCACTTTAATTCTCAAAATCTCGGGGTATTGATTAATATGATAATCTGACTCTTTGGTGTCTCAAAGAATTTTCAGTTGATAACAAATGTACACTATTTTCTCAGGATTAAGTAATAAACAAGTTGATAACAAATATATATATACTATTTACTCAGGATTAAGTACACAAACCAATGAATTTAAACTGCATGGTCAAATCTCAATTTAAATTTCACGTGGTCCTGTTCAATACGCCGTACATGTATCCCAATTCCATTACCAAGTTAAAGATAAACTTCAATGAAATTGAGATAATCTTATCAAAATAAAATATCTAAATTTATTTATCAACTGCGGACAGTAGATAGGATAGAATTATAAATAGAATATTTCCGTCTTTAACAACTTAAACAACCGATTTATATTATTCCTACAATTAAATGACATATGTAAGTTAAAACAAAATCTCGTACAAATAATTTAAACACTATTTTTAATTACAAAATCTCACTACACATATTAACACGTAAAACACCATACACCACTCTCAACGCGAAATTATAGAAAGCAATCTATCCCAACGTTAAAAAAATGGCTATCAAACGGACCACCTAGTCTGATGATAGGTAGTCTAGTCTTATCTTAATTATTTACTATAAGAACCTTTATTTTTTGATCCAATTTCAACTTTCTAATGAATATGACAGCAATTAAAATTCTTTGTGATAACTGAGGTAATATAGTTAAATAGAGGACACGAAAATAATTAATGAATCGGAGAAGAAAAGTTGAGGTTAAGAATTGATATAGTATAATTAATTAAGGTGGGATGCCTAGATTAACATGTAATTAACTAAAAAATAATGATATAATGATGGTATCTAAACCACTGTATGTACTCAAAATGATTCTCGCCGCTACTTTCTGGAAAACAACTTGTCCACCTACTGCTGATAATGTGATTAGTGCTTATACTTAATGCCAAGATAATGACAAAACTGAATAAACTTAAAAAGTTGACACTTAAATATATATGGGATTTATTTTTCTATCTATTTTTTTAATTCTTGTGGGTTCTTCTAATATTTTATTTTCATGATATTGCATAACCGTTTTTTAGGGAAATAGATGACTTCTCCTAGCTAATCAATAGGCACAGTAATCTTGATGTAAATAATTTATTAAAAACATCTAATAATACTGTTGAAATTTAGTTCAGATAATCACACAAGAACACTATAACTACCCAAGATTCAACTCAACTCAACTATGAAGATATGAATTTAGAAAAAAATGAAAAGAAAGGAACAAGAACAATTACGTGGTTCGGATTCAATGAGAATCCTACATCCACGGCATCAAACTCTCACACCTTTATTGACTTCCAAGAAGAACAATTACAAGAGATCAGCAAACAAGATCAAATCCAGAAAGGAAACACAGCAATGATACAATGCACTCTCCTCTCTATTTTGAATCTCCCTCTCTCCTTTGTGTCTCTCTATGTCAAACTCTAGGTAGTGAGCTACCTGATACACGGTTTCCACTTATACTAAGTAACCGCTATACCCTCTAACCAATTTAGACCCTTGACAACCGTCACACTCCTCCAAATCAGCTCAACAGCAAAACAGAAAACGGTTATGCAATTTCTCGGCCACTGACAGCAGTTATTGAACCGAACAGAACTAACCGGACTCGGCCAGAACCGGTTTGAGAACTGAGATGTAATTCGGCCAGTCATGGACCGAACAATGCGTGACCCCTTCTACTTGTGTTAAACTTGATTTAAGTGACTCCAAAGATCCTTTGATTGAGTTTTAAACACATTAAGCTCCTTCTAACTGATGCTTAATCATTTACGTAACTACAAATGATGATTTGAGCTTAATTACTTCACAAATACAATATTCTCTAACCCACTACTAGAAACAAGATTTTTTGCCACTATAAAATAAAATGTAGTTACAAAAAGAGAGAGTAATCACATAAATATTTTTAGTAACTACATATCTAAAAGTAGTTATTGTAGGGTAGTCATTTATAATAAGATTCAAAAAGTTTTTCTGCAACTACTTTGTAGTTACTAATGTATTTGTAACTATTTTTTGCAATTACTTTGTAGTTACTAGTGTATTTGTAACTACAAGTAGTTGCAAAAGAGCTTGCCATATTGTAGCAAATTTGATTGAAATTGTATGAAATATTTTATGTAACTACTAATAGTTACAAAAGGGGTAATATTTAGTAACCACTATTATAGTTGCAAAAGACTAGCTACAAATACCCTTTTTTTTCTTGTAGTGACCAACTAGAAAAACCTACATCAACTCAAGCATGAGAAAAAGAGGAGGATAAAACAAATTTAGCCAACACATGCATGAGCAGGCCAAAAATCATTTTTGGTCCCGTAAGTATTTGCTTTTTCGATTTTAGTCCCACAAGAATTTACTTTTTCAATTTAGTCTCATAAATCCTGAAATTATCCAATTTAAAGATAATTTTCTTAGGAAAACACTAAATTGACCAGAAATAGTCACGTACAACTCACGTGACCCTAATATTTGGGAAAATCCGACTATACTAAGTGACATGACATAAAATAGCTGAGTAGGACTTAAATTTCTTATAAATTTTAATTCAAAATAAAGAGAATATCCACATCATTAATTCAAATATAATGATCGTTTTATTATTTGCAAGAAACAACATTATTAGTAATATAAAAAGTTAAAAGAATATCAAAACTAAACTTAAGTTTACTCATCAACGTCGAATAGCGTATTTTTTTCACATCCCAAAAGCCATATACCCTAAAACATAGAACCAAATTTATTCAAAGAATCTGTAAAAAAAAAAATCAGAAATTTCTCAAATAAAAACCCAAGAATTAAGAGTTATCTGCGACGAGCCAAGAGCAGTTTCGTCATGGTTTTTGTGCAAAAAAGGGATTGTGGATCGCGCCCTTCTCAATTACAGATATTCTTTTTTATTTTGAATTAAAATTTGACATAAATATAATACCGACTCAACTATTTAATGCCACATCACTTAGTGTCGTTGAATTTTTCCAAATATTAGGGCCACGTGAGTTTCATATGATTATTTCTGACCAATTCGGTATTTTCCCGTGAAAATTGTCCTTAAATTGGACAATTCAGCACTTACGGGACTAAATTAAAAAAACAAATACTTGTGAGACTAAAATTGAAAAAGCATATACTTACGGGATCAAAAATGATTTTTGGCCTGCATGAGCAACATTGTCAGCAACCCGAGAAACATGATATACTCCTAGTACGAATGGATTGACAACTCTGGATTCACTACAACAAAAGAAGTCTTTTGCATAAGACTTTTTGACACCACAATTGTGGTCACTAATAATAAGTTATTTGTGACCACTTGTTGTCACAAATCTCTCTACAAATTATTTGAGATAACTTTAAGACTACTTTTAGAGACAACTAGTTGTTGCAAAAAATATTTGAGACCACTTTTGTGGTCACAAATATATTATTTGCGACGGAGTTATTGAGACGACAATAAAGTTGTGACAAATACTCATAAGTTGTGACAAGTACTCATTATTTGAGACCACTTTACTTAAGTTGTGACAAATACTCATTATTTGAGATCACTTTTTTGTGGTCTCAAAAGACCCTTTTCCTTGTAGTGATTATTTTCATACTACCCAAAGACCATAAATTACAGTTGTTCTTCGATTAACTACACTGCTAACAAGTAATTATCTTTAAAAAGAAGTCTGACAAATTATCTTAGAAAATTGTAAAGCGTTATGTCACGACAAGTCGTCACATAAACTTATTATTAGAGATATTGTCTCTAAGTTATTTACTTTTAATAGTGATTTTTGGAAATAATTATATTTGTCACACAAGAAACACTTTGATAGGTATGGTCCAATAACTCCGGGTCGGATTGACACCCCGGACCAGATCAACCCGACCCGAGCAACTGAGCCCAGGAGGATAAGCCCAACAACCGGCCCAGAAACGTGCGCTCAAAATAGCGTGGCCCAATTGCGGCGTACCCCACGTTCTTGGCCCACGATCTGCTCCCAACCTCCATGCAACGATAATAGGCGCGATTGTAGGGAGTTAGTTAGGATTTTGAGTTGAGTAGTATAAGTAGGAGAATTGTACTCAGAATTGGGGTTGGCTTTTTGTATTCTGAAACAGTTGCGTGTAATTTCAAAAGGATAGTGAAGAAACACCTCGGCAGGTGATATTTTCAGCCCGTGGACGTAGATCTCCGGATCGAACCACGTACATCCTGTGTTCTTTAGATTTCTTGCATTGATTTACGTTGCGAAAAGGGGTTTTACGTTCAGAGTTTATTTGATAACGGATTGCGCTTTATCAATTGGCGCCGTCTGTGGAAACGACGACTGGATTTTATTATTGATACTGCACTTGTTATACCATGGTAACCACTCGCTTAAATCAATCTCGCCAAGGTGATCAAATCAATCAAGATCCACCCGTGGATCAAACTTTGTCGCCGAGGCAATCGCTGATGTGGGATACATCTCATCATCAGGGCAACCAAGGCCCGGCTGTGAATCTGGACGACCAATTCTTACCTCTACCTCCACAAGATATACAAAATCCTAATCCTGCTGCTACACAACCACAGGTTAATATTCAGATGACTCCGGAACTACTCCAGGCTTTCCTACAAGAACATGCTCATGTTCTCCAAGACTGGGCAGCCAATCGCCTAAACCCTGATGGACCTGCTGGACACACTACCAACCCCGTAGCGCATCCACCTCGTCGGAACCCGCTCAACCAACAAGATCCAGTGCACCATGGGCGTCAGGACCGACGACGAGAACGACCCGATTCTCCCGAGGACCATGGGAGTTCTAATGGGTCAAGACAACGCAATGACGAACTTGCCGACGCAGATCGTCGCCGTCCACTTAACACGACTAAGAAAGCTCGTTATGTCAATCCCCATACTCTAGATCTTCAGGAGTATGAGCGAGTACAATGCAATGTTGAACTAGATAGAATTCTAGGCCTTGACGCCAATGGAGACATTATCACCCCATTCTCCCAAGAAATACTGGCTACGCCCCTTCCCGAAGGGTTCAAGAGACCTGCCATACCACCTTATGACGGCATTGGAGATCCGGCCAATTTTCTTGGAGCTTTTAGGCACAACATGCTCAATCGAGATCATACCGCATCTCTTCACTATTGTAAGATCTTCCCCGAGTATCTTCAGGATGAGGCTCGAGTTTGGTTTGACTCTCTCCCCCGTAATAGTATATCCTCTTTTAGAGAACTTGCTGAACACTTTTGGGCACGTTTCGAAGCACGTGCAAAGCCCATGGCCACTTTGGCCGACCTCATGAATATGGAACAACGGGATGGCGAAACCGTTACCCAATTTCTTGACCGCTTTACAGCGGAGAGTCTTAAAGTAGGAAGCCGCTCGGAGGATGTTATCATCAATGCCTTCGTGAATGGCCTTCGTCCCGGACCGCTCTACATCGAGTTGGTTCGAAATCCTCCGGTCACAACCCGGGCTTTGTTTAATACTGTGTGCAAATATGCTAAGGCCGAGGAGCAGACTCGTCGTAAGCGTGAGAAGCATGCTAGTAAACGGCAGTCCGATAGGGCACCAGTTGGGCCCAGTACGCGACCCAGTGCCTTTTCTCGTCTGCACCGGGGACGTTCAGAATCTCGAGGGGATATTCCACAACTCACCCCGCTTACAAAATCGCGAGCCGAAATTCTTTCTGTTCACAAGAACGATTTACGGTCGTGTCCGCGGATGACTGCTCCAGCTGAAAAGCGAAACCGCGAGAAGTGGTGCGCGTACCACCATGATCATGGACATGAGACAGAGGAGTGTCGAGAGCTCGGTAAGGAAATTGAAGATTGTCTAAAGAAAGGTTTCTTGCGACAATACATTGCTCGGACCGACGACAAGCCTCGGTCAAGCCAGAATGGGGGTTCATCCCAAAACCGTGGAAGTTATCATGACCGTGGTTCACGTCAAAACAGGCCGCAATGGCAGAATAATAGGCCGGGGCTCTCCGTGGTCTTGATACTTGTCTGGGGGCTTCGCCTCTTGTACGGCCCCGAAGACTCGGCTGAGGTGTAGACCTCGGTGTTTGGGCCCATTTCACGGGATCCCACTCCGCGGGGTCCATCACTTCGATCTCTTCAGCCAGCTTCTCGACTTCTTCTTCGGCAACGACCACGGGCCCTTCTTCGACTGCGGTTACCGAAGCCGGCTCTTGAATTACAATTCCTTGGCTTTTCCCCACTGGTTTCTTTTTACCCTTCCGGGGGGCTTTTGTAGTACCTCGACTCCGGCTAGGGCCCGCGATGTACTCCTCAGCTGTGTGCCGCCACCTGCCGCGGCCTTTTAGTCCCTCGTACATACCGAGCAATAATTCCAGCACCTCTCACTTTCTTATAAGCTACGAGGACTCGGCCGAACCCGCCGCCATCAGTGCTGAAATCTCACTTTGAATCTCGGTGACCCGCTCCTCAACTTCCTCAAAGGTCAGCAAGCCGTACTCTGTCAGTATCCGGTCGTACTCCCTTTGATGGATGAGGACGCGGTCCAGTTCAGCAACTTTCGCCAGGTACTTTAATTCCTGGTCTCTGGCCCTCTCCGCGGCTCTAGCTCTTGCCTCCTCGGATTCCTTCGCTCTTCTCTCCGCAACGGCCACCCGTTTCTCTAACCTCGGCACAACTTGCCTTTGCAAGTTATCTTTCTCTCCGCGGAACCAATCCAATAATTACATGAGCTTCTTTATCGTGTTATGCAGCTCCGCGATGTCCTGAGCGGGCAACATAATCAGTTGGAAAGATGAATTTCAAATACATCGTTGGACAGCTATTCAATTTTTCAACAAACATTTATATTCAACAAAACCAGAGTACATTATTGGTAGTGTGGTACAAGGGATTTACAATTATTCCTATCATCTAATATATCAAATTTGCGGGGAACGACTGACCTCCTCCTCCTCGGTCCCCTCAGCATCATCGGGCTCCACCTCCTGCCGATCTTCCGCCGTTCCTGCCTCCTCTCCTGCAGCTCCTGCGACAATTTCCATGCGGGGGGGTGGCTCTTTGTTTCGGGGCTCAGAGACGAAATCACCCCGGCGGAATGCCAGGAACTCCTGGTCTTGGTCCGCCTCACAGCTTGCAACCTCCTCGGCCCTTAAAATCTCTTTCTTCTCTGCTAGAGCCTTCACAAGGGGCCACTCCGGGATGTGCGTTAAAGCTTGATAGTAGGCCTCCTCCACCCCGGCCACGACATTGTAGTCATACCCGAACTCTGGGCGATAAACGTCCACGTTCGGGTAGACTTCTTTGATCAGCTCCAACAACACCGATCGCGTGGCCGTGTCCCCGACAGCGACAAAGTTGGTCTGGAAGTCGAGAAATGTGCTCGTCTGGAACAACTTCTCGGCAAACGCTTTTAGCATTGCCTCTTGACCTTCAACAATTGCCGTTTCTCGGGCCTTCATCTCTGCCAGCAGTTGAGCCGTTTCTCCACGGAGAGCCCCGGCCTCCGCCTCCACTTCGCGCAATCGCGCAACTTCATTCTCCACCAAGGCCGCCCTCTTGCGCGCTTCGGCCAGATCATGTGTCAGCTTATCGTTGCGCGCGCGCAGCTCCCTTGCCACCACGGCCAGCTCTTCTTTGGCCTCCTTCTCGCTTTTCCGGCCGAGCTCCATAATCCCCCGTGCCAAGTGCAACAGCTCCTCGGCGTCTGCCCCCTCCAATCCCAGCAGACTTGTGGGCCATTCCTCCTTAAAAAAAAAAAAAAATAATAAAGAATATACCGAAATCAATACTGGTAACATACACTTCATTTATGCAACAGCAACTCACAGAGTCAGTTATATCAGCTTTACCTCAACGCTTTCCCCCGTGCGGAGTTTTTTGGCTGCCGCCGGCGGTGTCCCGGACGATTCCGACCTCCTTTTTACTCCGGGGGTTGACCCCGCCGCCACCACTCGCTCCTCCGGCCCAACAGAGGGTCTTGGACTGGGCGACATCTTCCCCCGGGGAGATACTTCAACCGTTTTCCCTTTCTTCTTGGCTGCCACAGCCACAGCGGGGCTTCCAGCCGGCTCCTTTCCAAAGCGTCCCACTGCATACAGAAATTGGAGTTAGTCCTGCACAAGGCAATAATTTTACACAGATATAAGAACTCCTACCCTCCTCGGCAACCCCGGCTCCCGCCTCTTGACCCCGGGCGGACATCCCCTCCGCATCGCCCGAGTAGTATGGGCTCAGTCCCGCCTCCTCCAGCTCCGCCTCGGTGCAAAGGGTCTTGAAAGTCCCCACTGCACGGAATACGTCCACCACCTCAGCCTCCGGATCCCCCACCGGGGCAGTATCTAACACTTCCTCCCTTCTCCACATCGGGAGGGCCACTCCGGTCTTAACGAAGATGAATTTCTCCTTCCACCCCTCCACCTTACTGGGGTTTTGTACTTTGAAACCACCTCGTACTCGGGGACTGAAGGAGTACCAGCCTTTGGATTTCCCGAATGCTTTCAGTTGGAAAAAATACCTAAACAGCTCTACAGTTGGTTTCACCCCGGCATTCTAGCATACCACGGTGAACCCGACTACTTGCCTTACGGATAACAATGTCCCAAAGGGGGAATCTCAAACCTATCCTCAGTGGGTCTATATATACGCCAATGAAGCCCTTCGGCGGGCAACATGCCCTATCGCCGGGTTCTGGCACTATGTATTCTAAGTTAAAAGGGAAATAGAAGGAGGGGATCAAGGTTTCTATCTGCACCCGCGTCATCCGCGACGCTATAGTAGACACTTCGAAGTCACTCTCCGTACATTCATAAAAATCGACGACCCTGATGTTGGTTTCCATGCCATCGGCTCTTTCCACTGTCCTAATTTCACTCCTCTCTGGAATAACGAAGCGTAGGGGTGGCACATCTAACGGAGACCTCTCGGTCCCTACTTCCTTAATAGAAGAAGAAGATGATGAAGAATGCATACTTACTTGGTTTGTATTTGAGATGAATCACAAGAGCACATAATTCTCCTTTTTTCCTGCTTTCTATAACTTGCAAATCGCAATGAGGAAGATGAAGTATACTGTGCCATTATTCCTAATATATACTCGTGCAATTAACGGTCTAGATATGGCCTTTTCAAATTCTGTGTTTCAGATTTGCACGTACTGGACACGCGCCTTACAGTTCCCAAGGCGCGTGGGGGACAGGCTCCTTGGAAATTACAAAGCGTGTCACTTCACATCTCTCTCTCATGATGGCGCCGCCAGTCACATCAACCTCATTCTTGGCCAGGAAGTTTTGGGAAGCTCTCCGGTGCCCCCTTCACCTCGGCCAGATTACTGTTCTCTTCTGCTACACTTTATTGCCTTCGGGGTGCTCTAGTTCGGCTCTGGTCAATTTCATTCCTCCGGGGGGCTTCACCATAGATCGGGCCCTCGCCGTCACCTCGGGGTCATTCAGTCCAGTTCGTTTTGGTCCCCGCGGACCCCACCACGGATTATCTCAGTCTCAGCAAATTCTCGGCTCCCAAGTACACTTCGGCTCACAATTGACAACAGCTCATCTTGCTTACTGCTTCACCCTGCTCATAACCGTAGCTCCCTCCTTGCTCCGGCTGGGGGGGGGGCATCTGATAGGTATGGCCCAATAACTCCGGGTCGGATTGACACCCCGGACCAGATCAACCCGACCCGAGCAACTGAGCCCAGGAGGATAAGCCCAACAACCGGCCCAGAAACGTGCGCTCAAAATAGCGTGGCCCAATTGCGGCGTACCCCACGTTCTTGGCCCACGATCTGCTCCCAACCTCCATGCAACGATAATAGGCGCGATTGTAGGGAGTTAGTTAGGGTTTTGAGTTGAGTAGTATAAGTAGGAGAATTGTACTCAGAATTGGGGTTGACTTTTTGTATTCTGAAACAGTTGCGTGTAATTTCAAAAGGATAGTGAAGAAACACCTCGGCAGGTGATATTTTCAGCCCGTGGACGTAGATCTCCGGATCGAACCACGTACATTCTGTGTTCTTTAGATTTCTTGCATTGATTTACGTTGCGAAAATGAGTTTTACGTTCGGAGTTTATTTGATAACGAATTGCGCTTTATCACACTTCAAGGGCGAATTTTGAATCCTTCATGAATTACATATTATTATGGTCCGACATAAACTGAAGTCGGAATGTAAAATCACACTCTCCATATTTATTTATTTATGTGCATTTGCCAACAAATGAAATGATTACATAAGTCTCATATTGTCTCTATGCCCATATATTCGAATATAAAGATAGCATGTGCACGCGTGATATAACATTACACAAACTTGAAAATTATTATTTCTTTATTTTCTTGAGAGAGAGAGAGAGCTTGAAACATAATTAATTTCTATTAAAGGTAAAATTAAGGTTTTACCAAAGTTGAAGCCCCTAGAAATATTAGATTCTGTTTGTGACATCGTAGCCAATATACACATGATAAATTTAAAATTTGGGGAAGATAAGAGACCTAATATATACCTATATAAATATCTCGATCACTACCTTACCTATCAAAGGACACTCTGGGTTTTTTTTAATGCTGTCTTAATTTTATACTCCTCCCAGTGAGAGTCATCTTACAAAAGATATAGACTTTTATTTTTGGGTTTATTACCAAAAGCAACCCGATGTATATCCGTTTTTACCACTTGCAATTTTTTGTAAAAGTCGTCGCCAATTGTAACCTGACTTACTCTCGTTTTACCAATTACAACCTATTTTATAAATTCCGGCCAAAATTAAGAGCGTGTGCCACACTCGCGTAATTTTGAGCAAGTGGTAAAAACGAGTATACCTCGGGTTGCTTTTGGTAATAAATCATTTTATTTTTTATTTTTTCTTTTCTTCCCTCCATCATTTTCTCTCTCATCCTCCTTTTTTTTTTTCCTTCCCTAGGGATGTACACAAACAGAACTGAATTGAATATCTAAAAATTTGAGTTTAGTTTATTAATTATCGAGCCGAACTCGAGCTTAATTTATCAAATATATGGACGGCTCGTGAACTTACTCGAGCCTCTAGCGAGTCTAATCGAGCCCAAATGAATTCAATAAATATAAATTACAAATATGTTACTAATCATTATATAATTAAAAATAAGCTATAAATTCTTAAAATTATAATTTACCTACAAAGATTAATTAATTACAAGCATGATTTTAATTATATAATTCTATATTTTTTATAAGTATAACTATAAAATTAGAAATTAATTATAAGTACATTAACTTAATATTTACGAACTAGCTCTCAAGCCAACAAATGAAATTACTCGCGAGCTAATGAATCGAATATCATCAATCTTGAGTTTGATTCGTTTATTTTAACGAGCTACATTAGACTAGCCCGATCGAGCTTTTCTTGAACCGAGATCCGAATAATTTACGAGCGAATTGGTTCGTGTACATCTCTTTCCCTCCCTTCTCTCTCTGACCTAATTCTCCCTCATCCTAACACCAGTCCGTCTCCTCTCTCCACTAATCTCCGTAAGTTTCTTCAACATGAATCCTCTTCTTCATTTCTGATTTACAGATCCAAAAGAAACTAACTCTGAATCATCAAAAATTCGATCATTATCCAAAAGAAGTACTTTGAACAGTTCGGTGAAATTTTAGAAGTTGCGGTTATCACTGATAAAGCTACTGGAAGATTCTATGCTACTGTTGGATAAGAGTTCAATTCTCTTTGGTTTATTTCTCAGTAGAAAATCTAGCTTGGAGTTGTTCTAATTTGTATGTTTCTGTATCTATACTCATTCATTTCTTAAAATTCTCCTGTTGAGGATAGTTCAATTTTCTTCAATTTATTTCTCAGACGAAGATCTAGGTAGGAGTTGTTCTAATTTGTATGTATTTATATCTATACTCGGTCATTTCATCAAATTCTCCTGGTGAAAATGATGGAGGGAAGAAAAGAAAAAAATAAAAAAAACGAAAAGAGTTTATTACCAAAAGCAACCTGAAGTATACCTGTTTTTACTACTTGCTCAAAATTGCGCGTGTGTGGCACACTCTTGATTTTGGCCGAAATTTATAAAATAGGTTGTAGTCGGTAAAATGCGAGTAATTCAGGTTGCAATCGGCGACGAATTTTAAAATAGGTTGCAAGTGGTAAAAACGGGTATACCTCGGGTTGCCTTTGGTAGTAAACCCTTAGTTTTATATGTTTCAAAAGTTTTCCAATTTAAGGACACTAACCATCGCCAACGACCAATTTGATCGAAATTAGTCACGTGCAACACAAGTGACTAATAAATTTAGGAAAGATAAAGAAAGAAAAATGAAATGAGAAATAAAATAAAATACACCTCATACGGGAATTAGAGTTTAACTTAGCGCTACTACAGTAATTTAATGGTGTAAGCATATCATCTGGACAAATACTTAACACATAAGCATTAATGCTCAAAGACCCAAATTTATTAGTCTAATTCCAGCCAAATTGGTCATGGTGATGGTCATTATCCTTAAATTGGATAACGTTTTGAACATAAAGGACTAAAATTGAAATTTTCTAACATACATGATTTTTTCTAGACAATGCCTAAAATACAGGACTAAAAATAATTTTTTTCCCATTAGAGATATAACATCTACTACAATATATATTTAATTGCATAATACATAATTACTGATGTTGTATTAGTAATATTATACTCCCTCCGTTTAAAAAAGAATGTCATTTTAGACACTTTGAAAAATTTCACAATAAGTGTTACTTTACTAAAAAAACTACGGGCCTGTTTGCTAATGATTTGGCTCAGTAGATTTAGAGGACCGAATCTCAATAAAAGCACATTCATTAACTCCCTCAGTCAGATTTGGCCCAACACTCTCCAGTCTTAAGCAAACAGGCCCTACAATTCTTCCAATATTATCTTAATTTAATTTAGTTCATTATTTCCTTATTTCACAAAATATACCAATTAAATACCAATGCTTAATTTCTAAAAAAATAGCTAAAATGACATTCTTTTTTGAAATGGAGAGAGTATTATATATATATGTAATGTAGTTATGCAATAGTCGCAAGAAATGTTACATAGTCCAAATTGTTTACTTACTTGCATATGAAATCACTTGTTACATTATGATGTTTTATCTTATATTTTACCATATTCCTCTTACGATATATTTATTGGATGATGTCTCTATCTAATTAAGATATGTCATGTATCAAAGTTTACTTGATATAAAAATAAAAACCTCCCAAAAAAGAAAGCTGGTCATTTTTTCGCCCAAATCATCTTACCACTTTCAGTAATGATTAAGTTTTCCACACAGCTTGATTTATGATCGAAAATCAGTTACTCGCTAATCACATTAAATTTAAAAGTGCATATATAAGGAATCTAATCAAATCTAACCATATATACTTAATGTTCACAATTCAGCGCAAATCAAGCTAAATCTTCATAGGTCAAAATATACAAATTTAAGCGAACCTTTGCTAAATATGGTATTGTTTCACAAATCAACACAAAATTTACCAAGTGTAAGAGAATCAACACAAATTAGCATAAATATATGTTACTGTCTGCTATATTATGGGTCCGTTTGCTTAAGACTGGACAGTGCTGAGCCAAATCTGACTGAGAGAGTTAATGAGTGTGCTTTATTGGCATTCGATCCTCTAAATCTACTGAGTCAAGTTTTAAGCAAACGAACCCTATATAAACAACTCTTTGCAAAATATGGAATTGTTCAATAATCAGCACTAGAGTTACTCAATATAAGAACATCATCGCCATCAGCGCAGACTAGCGAAAATATATGGAGCTTTCTGACACACTTCATCAGCTACATGAAATATATAGAAATGTGGGGCACTTCATCAACTCTGTAAACAAAGAATTTGCGTTTCTATCTTACTTTGATCCAATGACTGAACAAAAATGTTCGATTAGTATGTAGCGTCCATGCAAAAATCTTCAGCTGTCAGGGAATAGAGTCTTGGGGATGAGAGGTTCCTAGGGTTCTAATTTGAATCGGTTTGATCGATCTCATGTTTACTCTTGTTCCTGAAAAGATCGATTCAAGGTCAAGTTCATTACTGAAGGTGGCTGCGGTTGAATTTGTTCAATTGAAATCTATCTTACTTTGATCCAATTACTAAATGTCCAAAAGCTTCGGCAAAATTCTTCGGCTAACGAAGAATTGGGGATGAGAGTTTCTCAATGTTCCAATTTGAATCGATTTTTAGCGGTGTCAAGTTCACTCTTACTCTTAAAATGATTAATTTTTGTTCAAGTTCATCATTAAAACCTGAAGGTGACTGTGGATAAATTTGCTCAATTGAGATATATCTTACTTTCATTTTTGTGTCATTTTGTTTATATGAAGAAGAGCTGTGTAAATTTAACGATCTTTTTTTAGGGAAAAATTTGACGATTATATCAGCTGGTTCATGGTTTTAGACATTGAAAAGTTGTTATGTGACTCGTTAGGATTAGATGAATTTTATGTTGCCGTTTATGTTGTGCAAATTAAAAAGGTGAATTTTTATTTTAAAGTAATTTATTTTTTTTAAAATAAAATATATATTAAATAATTTAATATTTTTATTTAATTAAAAATTCAATTATTCAATAAATATTACTCCCTCTGTCCCGTTCTCATTTGCCTACTTTCCTTTTTGGTTTGTCCCAATCTAATTTGCCAGCTCATAAATGACAACTTTATCTCACAATCTCCACCTTCAAAATCTTCACATTCAATCTCCATCTTTAAAAAAGGTCAAAGATTCCATAAAATCTATTTTTTCTTAACCTCCGTGCTCGGCCAAGGTAGGCAAATTGGGCCGGGACGGAGGGAGTATTTAATTATTTAATACTCCCTCCGTGCCGCTCTAGTTTGCCTACTTTTCTTTTTGTTTTGTCTCAATCTAATTTGTCAGCCCATAAATGATAATTTTTTTCACAATCTTCACCCTCAAAATCTCCACATTCAATCTCTATCTATGAAAAAGTCAAAGATTCCACAAATTTTTTTTTTTTTTAATTTTTGTATACGACTAAGATAGATAAATTAAACTAAAATAAAAAAATATTATATTTTAAATCGTGCATCGCGCTAATTAATTATAACAGATGGAACTGACTTAGGGATGCAATGAAGGACAAAGTATTTATAAGAAGCCATATGGGACAGAGAGAATAAACGACAATGCATCGACACGTGTAAAGCATTGACTCCTCCATATGAGAATATGCATGGCTTCCACTGTCCCCCGTCTCCATATATAAATACCACCCCACTTCTACCATTTCTGCAGCTTCAGTTTTAACTACAAATTTAACTATATTCATCATACTTCTGCAACCCGCTAATCTTCACTTCGTTTTTATATCATCATTATTCAATCAGATTTCTCAAAGATTCTTCATATTGTGCATAAACAGCTTATAAGTATCTGCTAACTCAATACCGCTTCCAGAGAAAATAAATTACAGGCCTGCTTAATACGCGATACATCAAGGTACAGATAATGGTTCAAGATTTGCATTATTTATTTATTTTTTATTTCTTTAGGGGTTCCTGCCCAATTTATTGCTCTCTATGTCAAGCTTTGAAGTGATTGCTTATTTGTCTAGATGTCCAACCATTTCCCCGTTGTTTTGATCTAATTCTCAATATTTAGAATTAGTCAAAACAACGTAGTATAAATATAAAGGACGGAGTTAGAGGGGCTGGCGGCAGCGGTCACTCCTCAAATTTTCTAATGAAATTACTGTATATATACATATATAGTGTAATTATAATTAAAAAAAAGATTTCGCCCCTCTTGAATTTTAAATACTTTGATAAATATCCAAAAGATATATTTCACCCCTCGTTATAAAATTCTGACTTCGTCTTTATAGATATAAGATATGATTGGGATACCATAGTTCGAGATGGTGTCTAATTTTTTTGAATTTATTGGAATGATTATCTAACACACTCTCTCTTTCTGTGGGAATGAAACAGGTAATTAATTACTAAACAAATATGAGAATCTCATTCTCCGCCTGCACACAAACACCGCCGCCGCTGGTGAACTTTCCCGGCGGGTTGATCAACATGGACCAGCTTATCATGCCCCGCCAACGCCGCAAGGACAAGGTGGTGGTGGTCATGGGAGCCACCGGCACCGGAAAATCACGTCTCTCCGTTGACTTAGCCACCCGTTTCGACGCCGAGATTATCAACTCTGACAAAATGCAAGTCTACAAAGGCCTGGATATCGCCACCAACAAGGTCACCGACGACGAATGCCGTGGTGTCCCCCACCACTTGCTCGGATTTGTCGACCCGACAGCCGATTACTGGGCCCACGATTTCGTCCACCACGCGTCAATGGCGGCGGATGCTATAACGAACAAGGGGAGGCTACCAATTATCGCCGGTGGGTCGAATTCGTTCATAAAAGCACTGGTGAATGATGATTTTGAGTTTAGGTCGAAGTATGAATGCTGCTTTCTTTGGGTGGATGTGTCAATGCCGGTTCTGCATTCGTTCGTGTCGAAACGAGTCGATCAGATGGTGGATTCGGGTCTCATTGAAGAAGCTAAGGAGTTTTTCGAGGCGGGTGGTGATTATAGCCGCGGAATACGACGCGCAATTGGTGTGCCGGAGTTGGACGAGTTTTTCAGGGCGGAAAGCGGCGGCGCCGCGACCGCCACCAGGGCGGAGATTCTTGAATCAGCTATAGAGCAAATTAAGGCCAACACTCGGAATTTAGCCGGCCGCCAGCTTCAGAAAATTTTACGGCTGGCGGAGCTGCTTGAATGGCGGGTGCACCGCCTTAACGCGACGGAGGCGCTGCTGAAACGCGGCGCAGACTCCGACGAGGCGTGGGAGCGGCAGGTGGCTGGGCCGGGGACAAGGAGAGTCGGCCGATTCTTATACGAAGATCACATCGATTTTGTCTCGGCAATCACAGCGCCGCCTATGTCCGCCGCCGCTTCCGTCATCCTCGGCCCCACGAACACAACCGCCGTCGCGGCCGCCACCCACTAGGGGGCCCAGCACAAAAGGAAAGACAAGAAATGAACAAAATTACACAACTACTACTAGAAACAGAATAATAAGTATTGTGCTTTATCTTTCCCACATCGATCACACTAACGCTGATTGGTTTTGGTCAAGGTGAATCTTTCAGAAGTCAACGTGGCGTGGTTCAGGGCCCCCCACGTGGTAGAACAGAATCTACCTCTTTTTGTTTTCCCGTAGTTTCTTACAGAGGTTGCTGTCTTGTCTGGCAGATTAAAAGTACCTCAACTTGGGTCGGCCGTACAGTTGGAAAATCTTGCAGGCGCCTATTTTGGCCTACATTTTGCTGAAAAAACAAAAAGAAGCCCAAAAAAAGCAAAAATTAAGGGGGTAAAACTGCACTTTTATTTGTGAAATATATGAAAATAAAAACAGTGCAGAACAGAATCCACCAGAACAGAGTAAAAGGGATTGTCAATTTTTATTTTTTTAAATTCCTCTTTTTTGTCCATCTTTTATTGTTTTTGGGGTCTCTTTTTTTTTCTGTATGCATAAATATGCTCTTTGTGTAATTTATTTTGTATAATGAGCAGTGTTATTGGCGGATTTGACAACTTCTTCATATATACTGCCTTGTAGTAGTTTAGATTACAATAAGAAAATTAAAGAGTACAAAAAGTTGATAAATAAATCGAAGTGTGGAAAAAAGACAAATATTTACAGAAAAATCACATAAAAACTAAAACTAAAACAAAAAGAAGATAGTATTATATATATACACACATATGTATGTATGTAAGCCTTTGTTGAATCACAATTCTCATGTATATTAGGTGCACGGATGTTAAGTTCGTGCAATTTGGGCCACATGTAAATCCGCGGATACTTTGGAGTTTTTTCATGTAAATGTATCACTATTTATACTAAATGTATTACTTATTTAAACGAAAGGTGTCAACTTTCAGCATAATATCTCTCTTGAAACAAGTAAATAAGTAATACTCCCTGCGTTTCATAAATAATGTCATTTTAGACACTTTGAAAAATTTCACAATAAGTGTCATTTTACCATAAAAACTACAATTCTTCCTGATAAAGCGCAATCCGTATTGATAAAGCGCAATCCGTTAACCACCCAATTTAACAATAATCTACGTAACCAGAATGTAAAAACACAAGATTTACGTGGTTCGATCCGGAGATCTACGTCCACGGGCAGAAAATCACTCTTGCCGAGGTGTTTCTTTCACTAGAATATTGAGTTTACAGATAGTAATTCAATGTACAGAGTGCGAACCCTAATTCAGAGTTCTTTTCATGTATTTATACTTAACTTCCTCAACCCTAATTGAACCCTAACAAACTTCCTATATCCTCGCCCACCTCCAGCTGCATGGCGATTGAAAACGAATCTTTAGCCTTGATTCGCGGAACTAACCGCTCGCTGGGCCAGCGAGTGTTCCTGGGCCTGCTGGGCCTACGTGTAGTGGGCCAATCAGTGGGCTTTGGTATTAGCCCGACCCGAAGTAACCGGGTTATCCCTATCAGATGCCCCCCCCCCCCAGCCGAAGCGAGGAGGGAGCTTCGGTTTTCACCGGGGTGGAACCGGAGGCAAGAAGAACCGGGGTCGCTGGCGGGCCGAAGTGCACGGGGCGTATAGCGAGGTACCGAATATCCCAGAAGCCCGAAACGCGTTGGAAGTATGTAACAACCTGGCCGAAGTGGAGGGTACACCGGAGTGAATAGCCTGGCCAAGATGGAGGGAGCACCGGAGTGTAATTTAAATCTGGCTGGCGAAGAGTGAGGTTGATGTGATTGGCGGCGCCATCATGAGAGAGAGGGAAGTGAAGTGACACGCTCTGCTATTTCCCATAAACCGGACTGAGCCCGTATTATTCGGGCGATGCGGTTGCCGAGGAGGGTAGGAGTTCTCATATCTTGTTGTAAAAACTGTTGCCTTGTACAGGACTAACTTCAAATTGGGGATGCAGTGGGACGCTTCGGAAAAGAGCCAATCGGAAGCCCCGCAGTGGCTGTGGCAGCCAAGAATAAGGGAAAAACTGCTGAGGTGTCTCCCCGGGGGAAGACGTCACCCAGTGGGTGGAGAAGGCCTACTACACAGTTTTAACGCATCTGCCGGAGTGGCCTCTGTTGAAGTCCGTGACATCCAAGGGCCCGCGGAGGGGAGAGAGCCGGAGCTCAAGGCCGAGGAATGACAGAATCCCGTAGGACCCGGAGGAGGTCCGGGAATAAATCTCAACGCCGGAGCGCCGAATACTGGCTCGGAGGCCGTAGATAATTGTAAAGAAAAATCTCCCCGGACGGATCGGGTTAATAGGTGTTCGGGAACACTATATAGACGGTGCCAATTAAAATCTCCCCGGACGGATCGGGTGGGAGTGAAACCTCCCCGGACGGATCAGGCGGGAGTAAAATCTCCCCGGACGGATCAGGCGGGAGAGTGATATGAGTCCGGGGACGAAACATGAATCTCCCCGGACTGATCGGGGGAGAGATTTAATTGTCCGGAGACGAAACGTGAATCTCCCCGGACGGATCGGGGGAGAGATTTAATTGTCCGGAGACGTCCGGAGACGAAACGTGAATCTCCCCGGACGGATCGGGGGAGAGATTTAATTGTCCGGAGACGAATAATAACAGTACTACTACATTAGGGCGTCCCCGTAACGTAAAAGAGAATACAGTAAGATGCACAAACAAAGAGTACTTATTCAATGATGTGTGCCGGAGCAACCTAAACAATCCGAAGAGGAATCACAACGAAAAAGAACTGTACAATAAATGTAAAGATAAGAACAGTACTTTTTATTCAATGTTCATAGGCCCACGGTCATGATAACCTCCACGGCTTTGGGATGAACCCCCATTCTGGCCTGACCGAGGCTGGTCATCGGTCCGAGCAATGTACTGCTGCAAGAAACCGTTCTTTAGACAATCCTCGATTTCCTTGCTGAGTTCTCGGCACTCCTCTGTCTCATGTCCATGATCATGGTGGTACGCGCACCACTTCTTGCGGTTTCGCTTCTCAGCCGGAGCAGTCATCCGCGGACACGACCGTAAATCGTTCTTGTGAATAGAAAGGATTTCGGCTCGTGACTTCGTCAACGGAGTCAATTGTGGAATATCGCCTCGGAATTCTGAACGCCCTGGGGTCAGGCGGGAAAATGCACTAGGGCGCGTACTAGACCCGGTTTGTGCTTTGTCGAACTGCCGCTTGCTAGCGTGTTTCTCTCGCTTCTGGCGAGTCTGCTCCTCGGCCTTAGCAAATTTGCACACTGTTTTGAACAGTGCTCGAGTTGTGACCGGCGTGTTCCGAGCTAACTCGGTGTAAAGTGCTCCGGGGCGGAGTCCATTCATAAATGCGTTGATGACTACGTCGTCGGGGCAATTTCCCACCTTGAGACTTATTGCCGTAAAGCGGTCAAGAAATTGGGTGACGGTTTCACCGTCCCGCTGTTCCATGTTCATGACATCGGCCAAGGTGGCCATGGGTTTCGCCCGTGCTTCGAACCGTGCCCAAAAGTGCTCGGCGAGTTCTCTGAAGGAGGATACGCTGTTGCGTGGGAGAGAATCAAACCAAACCCGAGCTTCATCCTGTAAGTACTCAGGGAAAATCTTGCAGTACTGGAGCGACGTAATGTTATCATGGCTAAGCATGCTGTGCCTAAAAGCTCCAAGAAAATTGGCCGGATCTCCGGTGCCATTGTAAGGTGGTATGGCTGGCCGTTTGAACCCTTCGGGAAGGGAAGTGGCCATGATTTCCCGGGAGAACGGTGTGATGATATCTCCATTGGCATCAAGACCCAGAATCCTGTCCAGTTCAACATTGCGTTGAACTTGCTCATACTCTTGAAGATCTAGAGCATGAGGATTGGCATAGCGAACTCTCTTAGCCGCATTAAGTGGACGGCAGCGATCCACATCAGTAGGTTCCTCATTGCGAGGTCGTGATTCATTAGAACTCCCATGGTCCTCGGAAGAACCAGGTCGTTCCCGTCGTCGATCCTGACGCCCGCGGTGCCCCGGGTCCTGTTGATCACGCGAATGGGGTGGAGGCACCACGGGATTAGCATTATGGCCGGCAGGCCCCGCGGCAGGCTCCGCGGGATGTAGGCGATTAACTGCCCAATCTTGAAGAACATGTGCATGCTCTTGTAAGAAAGCCTGGAGTAGTTCTGGGGTAATTTGAATGTTAACCGGGGGTTGAGCAGCAGCAAGATTAGGGTTTTGCAGGTCTTGAGGGAGTGGAGGGTTTTGATTGCCCTGATGATTAGACGTACTCCCTGCCGGCAATTGCCTCGGCGGCAAAACTTGATCCACGGGCGGATCCTGGTTAGATTGATCACCGTGGCGAGATTGATTCAAACGTGTTGTCACCATGATTCTTGAATGCGATGTAAACGTCAAAAATTGTTGGTTAAAGGGTTCCCACAGACGGCGCCAATTGATAAAGCGCAATCCGTATTGATAAAGCGCAATCCGTTAACCACCCAATTTAACAATAATCTACGCAACCAGAATGTAAAAACACAAGATTTACGTGGTTCGATCCGGAGATCTACGTCCACGGGCAGAAAATCACTCTTGCCGAGGTGTTTCTTTCACTAGAATATTGAGTTTACAGATAGTAATTCAATGTACATAGTGCGAACCCTAATTCAGAGTTCTTTTCATGTATTTATACTTAACTTCCTCAACCCTAATTGAACCCTAACAAACTTCCTATATCCTCGCCCACCTCCAGCTGCATGGCGATTGAAAACGAATCTTTAGCCTTGATTCGCGGAACTAACCGCTCGCTGGGCCAGCGAGTGTTCCTGGGCCTGCTGGGCCTACGTGTAGTGGGCCAATCAGTGGGCTTTGGTATTAGCCCGACCCGAAGTAACCGGGTTATCCCTATCACTTCCAATATTAACTTAAACAACCTACTTAATTTAGTTTATTATTTCCTTATTTTACAAAACATATCAATTAAATACCAATCCTTAATTTCTCAAAAAATAGCTAAAATGACATTTTTTATGAAATGGAGGGAGTATGTTTTATCCTAAATACTAATACCTTTTCAACGTTATGCATTTCTTCTGAATATAAACACTAATTATTTTTATGAAAAATTACACACAACCAGCAGATCGGTCCGCAATAAGGATTACATGAATTTCAAATCATTAGTGTATAGGAGAAGTGCTCTAGGTGAATATATTATTGTGAGTGGTTTATGAATAATTCATATATCTTTTTTAAGGTTAGAATTTCTCAATCTTAGTAGGTTTTTTCCTCAAAGATTGGGTATCACATTCCTCATGGAATCGACCATTCATCTGGTTAATCACACGAAGATTCTTCATTCTTTTATTTCTATAAATATCGGGTTATTGTTTTCTAGTTTATATTAAAACATACATAATAAAGGATTTTGCGCTAATCATGGAAGTACATGAGTTGCATTTGGCAAAAAAAGTCTAGGAATCTTGCTATACAATCATGTTTAATTAATGAATAATTGTAATTAAACCTCCTATGAGTTGGCTGTCATTACAATATATGGAATTTATCATAAACCTTTGTGGCAAATCCACATTTTCAAGACAAAATTTATGTAGGGAATATTTAGGGAAGAGGTCTCTTGTGCACCAGTTGCACGGATCTTAGAGTTTTGTAATTTTAATTTGCACACTTTCCTTTTTCGACCGACTCCCACCCTATTTTGCACAACTTCAAAACGGAAAGGAATCTTACCATCTCCACCCTTAAAATCTCCACCCTAAATCTCCACCTTTGAAAAAGTCAACTAAAAAGCAAAAAATAGTTTTTTCTTAATATACGCGTCGGAGCAGATGTGTAAATTAAGCCGGGACAGAGGGAGTATCATTTATGTTTAAAGGTATTACATATTATGGGTAAATGTATCACGATCAAAAGGTATTAATGTTTATGCTTAAATGTATCACATATTCTCGGTAAATGTATTATAATATATTTACCCACAACAGGTAATACTTTTAAGCATAAATCGTGATACTAATCCAGGATTGTATCGTGCAACTGGTGTACATGAGACTTTGCCTTCGGTGAAACTTATGGTACCTCCATTTGAAGTGTATAAGGTCTATCTAAAGAATTTATTTTCAAGATTACAAATTAATATATGATCAATTAAGTTTATTTTAAAGATTATTTATGCTAAAGCAATTGGGATCTTCTACAATGATAAGTGCATATCTTTCAAAGCGGTTGTACCAATGCATAACACATAATTATTGGTTGCGCAGTGGGACCTTTTCGCGAAAATCGCTCCAAATCGCTCCAAATCGATGTGATTGGAACAACCTTCTCAAAGCGCAAGCGTATGATTTGTGATAGAGGTAATATATAAGATATCGTATCCACAAGGAGGATTTTCCACGAGATTCGGCTTTAGCACTTTCGAATTGATTAGATCAAATGGAAATTGAGAGATGGATTCAACTAAACAACATAAAACAATAAATAGGAGCAAGGAGGGAACCAATCGACGGGGAGATATTCACGAAGCTCAGTTTCCCACAAGCAAAATAGAATTAACAATTCGAAAATGATTAAAGGAAACAAGTGTTAGTGCTATGTGATTGAATTCTTAACTCAATCGATATCCTAATTGGGTGATAATTTCGGAACACGATTGAGGTGTCGTATTCCCCTAAGATAGGTAAGTAATCGCGGTTCGATGTAGACTACCTACACGAATGAGATTTACAAACTCAATCCCGGGCCTTGGGTTACCAACTATGGGAGACCAGAAAAGGATAACTCGACTTCTCCTACACTAAAGACCGGTGTAGGGGTGTAGTTCCTACACACGCGACTAAACCTAATTTCGTCCATCCTAGCCAAAACCCCCTAGGCTCTACTCCCTCGTTTGGTAGGTCTTCTCCTCCATAGGCCTCCCTCCTACCAATTGAGTTTTGATTGATTTAGATTCCGGATTGAATTCCCTTCCCTAACAATCTAAGGCACATAAATTCAATCCTAAGCTCATTTAAGATTAAATCGAATTTTCTCGAAAGAGTGGCAAACCCTAGCCTAGGTTCCGATTATCCCGTTTCAAATACACAATCAAACAAAATAAGGATGAATTATCGAAAGTCCGAGCCACCAAAGCAAACCTATAATTAAAGCCCTAATTTCATATGAAAATCATAATAAATCAATCAAATCCAAACCTTAGGTTATCACAACCCACAACAATCCAATAATCAATCAACTAATCATCAATCCCGAAGCTTGGGCTACTCCCGGGCTTCGGAAAACACAGAAATTACTCACAACTCATCAAAGAAATAACAAGCATCATAACCGCTCAAGCAATAAAAATAATAAAAATCGAAAATATAGAGAAGAGATAAGGAAGTGCTCAATCGATTGAATAATCCTCGAAATCCTTTAATAAATTTGACGAGTGTCACAAGTCCGCGAGTAATACTCGAGTTCTCCTCCAAAGACGGCTTTCTCCTTGAAGAGGAGGAAGAAAAATCCTAGTTTTCTAAGTTAAAATCTGAAAATTGAAGACGAAAGAGAGAAAGAGTAGTGGGGAAATGAGTCAAATGTTGAAATTGATAAATAAATTCTTACAAATGATATAGGTCCCCCTCCCAACCCTCAAAATCAGCTGAAAATAATCCCTAGTAAGGGAAAAAGTATAAAAATACGAAAGGGAGTACTTGGTCCTTTAAGTTGTTGAGTCAAACCCCTTGTACGCACTTGACTCGTCCTTCTCGTGATTTCTGAGAAAACTCCATCCAGAATCAGCCTTTGACTTCAATTAGAAAGTTATAGATCATTTTCTCAGCTACATGTGGCAACTTGGATCACTTGAATCGGAGTTTGGATGAAGAAGTTACAACTGAAATACAAAAACTGCACAAAACAGGGCACGCGCACGAAAACCGGCCGCGAACTACTGGTACTGCTGCCGGTCCGGCAGCCGGACCGGTAGGTAGTCCGGCAGGTGGTCCCTGGATCGGTTCTAGATTGACAGCCGGTGGTCCGGTAGGTGGTCCGACTGTTGGTCCGGTTCAGTTTCCAGCTTTGCACCTCCGTCTTCCATCGTTGTTTCGGAGCCCTTCCTCTCATTTTTTCGACCCAAACTCTTCAAAACTTTTGTTTGCGACTCGATGAACTTCAAATTGAGATCATTTTGGGCCAGATTTGGGTTTGTTGGGCCTCAATTTGCGGGCTGGAATGTGACATATGTGCGATAGACCTCTTTTTCTTTTTTTCTCCAATTGAGGCCTTTTCATTCATTTTATCGGCCCAACTCCTTCACATATTTTACTCGCATCTTGATGATCTTCATTTTGAGCCTAACACGGATCTAATTTAGTCCCGTTTGGGCCTCAGGATGCAGGCCGGAGTATGAAAATGGATGCGAACGATCTTCTAAATTCTTCTGAGTTTCATAACCTTCAAAATAAGACTAAAAAGCACACAATAGCGCATCAAATCATATTAAAAAGGAAAACCCGAAAATACAATAAAACACGAAATCGCACATAAACACAACAATCACACATAATTCTCCACAAAATATGAACGTGAAAAATGCAAGAAAAACGATAATTTTCGCGTTCATCACATTGTTTAGGTAATATTATACATATGTCATGTATTAATGAAACTGTTGTAGGAGATGTTGCACCCATTGTTATAGAAGATTCGAATTGATGTCAAAGACACAAGTTATTTTACTTAAGCAAGCAATTATATTACGTCATGCCATAATTAAATCACACAATTGCATGTATAATTCGTATCTTTTTAGCTAAACACGGGTTTGCTCGTTTTAAAGGTACAAGTGATTTATTTTACACAATTTAGGCGTGATGAGTAAATAGGACATGAAAGACTGATTATTATAGTAAATGAATTAAGAAAAGAAAATGGAACGCTGAAACAGACAAGAAAAAAAAGGAATGGAATTGCACGGCCTGTGACTAGTGGTAGAAGCCCTCAGTATGAATTCTGCAGCTTGGCACATCCTATGCCGGAAAGATAAGTATTTCGCGTTGTAACGTCCCGAATCCTTATTGGCAATTATTTTTGGCTTATTATTACACGAATGTGAACTTATTCTTCAAAATTAGTTTATGAATTATGTGTCCATTATTTATATGTATTTATTGTACCATTACACAATTACAATGCAATAAAAATATTTTCATGTGACGTCCAAGACCGACGAGGACATGCAGTGGTGGCCGGTGTAATAAGGAAGAAAGGCACGGATAAGGAGCAACTCCTGTCAAGCTTCTAGGTGAAGGGAGATATGAATGCACCGACTCCACACCCGAAAAAAAGGGTATCCTGAGGCTGTATGGGTATGGGGCTGTATAGTAAGTCTTTGAGCGGTGTTCCGAGAATGTGCAAGTATGAGACTGCATAGTTAAAGAGAGCTTAAAAAAATTGATTAGTGTTACTCATACCAACAAGATGCACCTTCTTTTCTGGTGTTTATTCTGAGAAAACTCTAAGGTTAAGCGTACTTGGCCTAGGGTAATTTCAGGATTGGTGAACCCCTGAGAAGTTTCTTAGGGTGTGTGTGAGTGAGAATAAAGCGCACTCGGAAAGACTTGTATTGATTTGTGGGGACAGTTCATCAAATCTAGAAGCGGATTGTTACAAATGTGTATCAGTGCAGGACCTTCCTAGTACGGTGTGGTTCGTGGACGAACCGGGCGGAAGCTGGTGGCCATGTGACGTCTAGGATCAAAGCAGGACCTTTCCCAGTAAGCTGATAGATAGGAAAATTTGCATTAATTTAGATGTTAAGATTGTATTTTTATTTAAATTTTGATTATTGCACTTATCATTTTTCTACCTATCTGATTTTCTTGGTACAAATTACTTGATTGCTCTTTTAGTGTATATTTTAATAGAATTAAAGGTTTTTGGATCAAGACGAAAGGACATGTATCGGGTTGGGCCTGCCACTAGGCGACTTGGTGTCAAGACTCAAGCCCAACCCATATCAATATTGCCAAAGTGAAGATGGGGGCCTTGATTAATTTATGTTTGATGGCTTTAGGTATTAAAGAGGGAGGGAACCATGGCCCATCAACTCTGGGATTAAATAAAATGGCCCAAGTGGGCTTTTGTTTGGAGAAAAAGATTGGAAAGGGCGGCGGCCTTTTATGTTTAAAGGTGGAGAAAAAGCCCACGAGAAAAAATTATTTAAGAGAGGAGAAAGGAACATAATTGGACGTGATATAATGGAGAGAAGAATTGATGAAGTGGAGGCGCAAAAGTTCAAGATTTCACGTCCTCTGTCCTTTAGATTTCTGTCTTTAAATTCATGTTGTTTATTTTATTTATGTTTTGAACGCCGATATGTGCGGCTAGTAGTTTAATTTCAGTCCCTAATTAATGTTTGAATCCTAGTTTGATTGACTTGTAATTCTTACGATAATTGCTTTTGGATTATATTTTGGAACTTTCTATTTAACTGTTTTTATATGTGGACCGTTAATTTAAATTGATCACCTACGTTAATTGACCATGTATTCACAGCTAGGGTATGATCACAATATGTAATTGATGTGATTTTATACCCATTGGTAGCAAATAGTGAATTAATTCACTAGATAACATAAATAAGGGTTAATCAGACCGAGCTTATGAGTTCAACACTCTGTCTACCCTATTATCCTAATAATTTAAGCGTTTAGTCAATTAGATCTAGAGAGCTTGTTCTAGATTGTTCGTTAGATAGATTAATCAAAGAGCTTATTTTGGTTAATTAAAATTGAGGGATAATTCGAATCAACAGAGCTTATTGTTGACTTAGGGATATAAGTTCTAGGATTAATTCAAGGGTAATTGCATTAATTATAAGATTAATCATACTAGGGGGATAACTAGATTAGGGGCTGAGATCTTTTATTTATTTGAGTTAAATCACTTTTATTGCTTGTTTTCAATTCATCTTTGAGTTTAATTGTTTATTTAGTAAAATCAAATCAAACTCCCCCTTTTATATTCTTATTCATTTCATTTAATTAATAGTAAAACACGAATAGTCGGATTGCTCATTGTGGGATCAACCGTGACTTACCATTTCTACAAATTAGAAGAGGATAGTAAAGGATATTAATTTTTTTGTGCCTCGACAACACAATCACTGTGGTTCGTGGACGAACCGGGAGGAAGTTGGTGGGCATGTGATGTTCAGGATTGACGAGGGCGGGGAATGACAGTCGGTACAATAAGGAAGAAAGGCAAGGATAGGGAGCAACTCCTAGGCTCCTAGCAAGCTTCTTGCTGAAGAGAGACATGAACAAACCGACTCCACACTCGAAAAAGAGGATATCCTGCGGCTGCACAGGTATGGAACCTTATAGTCATCTTTGAGGGATATTCTGAAAATGTGTAGGTATGGGACTACATAGTTAAAGAGAGTTTAAAATAATTGGTTAGTGCTACCATACCAAAAAGGTGCATCTTCTTTTCTGGCGCTCATTTTGAGAAAACTCTAAGGTTAAGAGTACTTGGCCTGGGACAATTTCAGAATGGGTGACCCCCTAGAAGGTTTCTCAAGGTGTGTGTGACTAGTATTACAATCCCTCAAATATAGAAGCAGGTCATTACATGCGTGGCTGGTATCTGGGCATGAAAAGTTTATTTGTGATTATGACTATGCGTGTGACCCTTATTAGGAAGAATCAAGTGCATTTTTTTAACGTATTTGAATCAGTGCAGGAAATAAATTCATTATTACTTTTGTATGTTAGGGCTTGTCCAGAAATATCATGCATCTTCCATAAGTTTAATTTTAGTCATGTATCTTTTGAAATTTATCCGATTTAAAGACACAACCCATAACCGACGCTCAATATAGCTCGAATTAGTCACGCTCGTTGCGTGTGACTATTAAAATTGAGGTTTTTTTTCGGTTATTAAGCTTATGTGGAAAAAATTAATGCATGGGCCTGCCACATAATTTAATATAACAGCAAAAAAAAATGAAAACATCTCAGCTATTTCACCTACTAAAAATGTCTCCTTCCCCTTTTCTAACAGAAATACTCCCCCAAATTGAACCCTAAGAACCCTACGAAAATTTGCTCGTCCAATCGACCAAATGTCGGAGAGCTCTATAGGGTCGCGAATCTTGTATGAGACGGGATGCTATTATGCAAGTTCACTGTGAGTTTTTGTGGGCTTCGAGCAGTTATAAGGTTCCCAAGACGCTAGAGAACTATGAGAAGCAATTTTACGGTTGTATCAATAACAATGTAAGTATAGTAGAAATGCTTTATTTTTCTCTCTCAACTGAAATACTTCTGTTTGGATAGTGCATATGTTTCTAAATTGGTGAATATGAAAGAAATGGTTTATTTGTTGAAATGATTATGTTCTTCACTCCACACTTACCACGGTGAAAATGAAAGAAATTGTTTCCTTGCAGAGGGGTGGGTGTAATTCTTTTATCTGAGTTACGAGGTTGAAACGACATGATTTGGTGCACATTTATGGCATTGAAGCAAGAGAGTTATATTATGAAGATGGAGCTAGAGGAGTGGAAGCGCTTCAATAAAGATCTAAGGAAGGAGGGGAAGGTTTTGAAGGATGAAATGAAGTTGTTGAAAGAAGAATGGGGTAATTTGAAAATGAAGTATAACAATATAGGGAAAAATATAATTGTGGTGCCTCTTATGTTAGGCATTTTCTTTTCTTTATTTTTGCAGTCTTCACCATGATGGTGAGGATGCTTAGTTCTTAATGTAAGGTTTCATTAAAGTTCTTAATATTAGTTTTATATTAGGAATCGAAAGTAAGGAATTTTGTTTATTTGACTTAACTCTCATATAAGGTTTTATTGAGTATTGAAGGTAAGATTTTTATTATTGGGTACTGATGTACTATTTTGAATTTTCTTGTATTGAATTACATTGTTCTTTGTCATTTTCAACATTGTGTTCCTACTGTGTTTTGAATGAATATTTAACATGCAAATTTGACTGGCCTATTTTCAATACATATATTGGTGTACATAACATATTAAACAGAAAAAACAGTGCCACATTTTTGGCCAATTGGACCACAAAAAAAATACCGTACATACATAATAGGAAACTTTCATAATCTAGTCATAATAGGAAGGTATCATTTCATTCAACTTGGCCAATTGGACTACAAAACAAAGTGAAAATAGAACTTGTTAAAACAGGTTTCAACGAAACCAATTTATTTGTAGCTCTAGCCTGTCAACTAAGATACAAAAGGTTGCATAAAGCAACATAAAATAAATTGTAGCTATGGTTAATACATATGAGGAGGTTTCTTGTGCATTAGTTGCACGGTTCTTAGATCTGTGCAATCCCGGATCATGGGAAAAAAGGTATTAGTATTTTTGTCTAAAGTTTTTATATGTTATGGGTAAATGTATCATGGTGAAAAAATATTAATGTTTATACTTAATGATATCACTTGTTCTAGATAAAGGTACTATAATACCTTTGCCCGCTAGCTCTGTCCTTGGTAGTAGAGGAGGATGAGCTTCTTCTTTTGGCTTCCTGCTTTTTTTGTTTTTTTTTTAGTTGATCTTTTTTTGTGCTTGTATCATTATATTTTTTTATTTAGATATGATTTCATTACATGTAGAGTATAAATCATGATTTTTGTATGGGGTGGGCTTTCTCATGTACCCATGAAGTTTTTTTGTTCCCCTTGTGATATGTTGAATTCTAGCGTGTAAGTTCCCTTTGTTTGGGGAGGTTTTAGTTGACATCAGGAGTTAGGTTAAGTTCATTTTTTTATGCTTGACTTATTTCTTGGTTTTTTCAGAGTACAAAGGGGATTCTTAGTCAGTCAATTACGATAATAATCGGTTTGAAGTTTCTTTATAAACTATTATTTGAGAAAAAAAATAAATAACCTTGAAAAAATAAAATATGTAAATATATACCTATCAAAATGACTTGGTAAATAAAAGTTGTGTAGTTGATCCAGAAAATAGTCGTCATGGTCAACCAATTATATAATTGCAACCAAATTAAAGTGATTTCGGTGTGTTTGGAAGAAATACTTGTAGCTTATAGGTACTTGCTACTTTTTGATAACCACCTTTTTAGTTTTTTCAGTGACCCAAAGTTTCTCACAAGTAGATATAAGCTAAATTCAATAATGAAAAGACCTACTTTTAACTAATTGTGAATAGAGTTGGCCATTCGCTAAGCCCAATTCCATTTGGTCAACATCATATGTCGAGTCCGACTAAGTTGGCCTAGGTTAAAACTTGTCAAGTAGCAAAATATTGAGTCCAACCCATTATATATATCTAACATACATTAAGATTTATCATGTCTGTCCATTTTCCATTGGGTCGGGCCAAATAATCCAATAATATTTCGGATCAAGATTCGTACAACATAGGCCACTAATTTGCTTGTTTATGTCATGTCTAATTATAAATACTTCTAGGTTAATTTTATCTTTTACTAAATATTTAAAACTTGTTTTTCACGGACTTTTTATTCACACACTACCATTGTAACAGTTAAACAATTTTCACCACAATCATTTTGAGGATACTTGGGTTGGCATGTCCCCGTCCGAAATGGACAATGACCCATTCTCATCTTATTTCATTATAGCTAGATTGGCTCATCCCTCCACATCCACGCTCCATTATCTACGTCACATTTTAAAATTCCCAATACATCTTTTACAATTTTCAATACACATTCTACCATACTGTACTCTTAAACTAAAATATATTTTTACTATTTAAATGAATGTACCATATGTAGATATGTCATAGCAAATGTGGCACATATGACTACATCCCAAACCAAGTATCACCTGACTTCCCCGCTCTATTTTTACTATTTTATGAGCCACTCTTAGGTTTCGCTTCTAAATGTCTTCCAAAAGTTTTCCTTTCTTCTTTTGGCAATTCAGAATTAAACCACTACGACTTTTTAAAATTTCACTTATCCAGAGCGAAAGGCTAAAGTTCTAACCAATTATTCTCATGGGGAGCCCACCAGTCTATGATTGATCCAATTAGTCATTCATAGTCATTTACACATGAACTAGTAATAACACGAACGGGGGATGGCGTCTCATGTCTAGTGAGCACGCATTTTTCGGCGACGTTTGCTGCTGCGCGCGACGACTGCTGCCGCGCTACTACTGCACGTTCTCGGTAGCATTGACGTGTTGCGTTGCTGCTGTTGTTGTATTGACGGCGGCAACGACGCGGCGATCCGCGGCACCGGTAGTGGTGGCGGCTATGGCGATTGTTCCAGCCCAAACCTTAAAAGAGATCATGGGTTGGGCTCGACATTGGAAGGTCTTGATTCTTAGCTCAACGATGATTGGGCCTGCTAAGCTTTGGGCCGAACAAAACTTAGCTAGGTTATAAAATCTGAGTTGGGCCGGGTACTGGGCCTATTTACTAAAGTTGGGCTGGTTTTATAATCTGGGCTGGGAATTTATATAAACTGGGCTGCTTTTAGTTTTGGCCCATTTTATTAATTGGGGTAGTTTTTTTTTTTTTTTTCTAGATTTTCAGAATTAAAATAATTAATTAGATTAACACATTTTAATTTATTATTATAGTTTTAAATAATAATAATAATAATAATAATAATAATAATAATAATAATAATAATAATAATAATAATAATAATAATAATAATAATAATAATAATAATAATAATAATAATAATAATAATAATAAACATATATATTTCTATTTAGTTGGAACTAATATACAAATTTTATCAACATTCAATTAAAGAATAAAATTTTAATTGGATTAATAATTTTATTCGTTGAGCTTTATTTGATATTATGTGATAAGCTATTATTTGATTTTATACTTATTTAATTTATATTATAGTAGTTAAAGACTGCTTTTATGCTTGGGTAGGCGACGCCCAATACATGTGATCTTTGTTTACTTCGTTCTAATTTAATTTCCCGTTTAATTATCTTATGTTCCGAGAAAATGTCGAATTTGGCCTATAAATGTTTGATGGAAACAAACAAGTTGACTGGGTCTAACTTTACGGATTGACTTCATTGCTTGCGCTTGGTACTAAGGCAAGATAAGGTTGAGTACGTCTTGGACGAACTAATCAGTGTCATCCACGACAAAACTTCTCCTAAGTATGCTAAGTTTGACGCAGATGCTCACAAGAAGCATGTTGAGGATACCACATCTGCTCAGTGTGTCATGTTGTCTTCCATAAGTATTGAACTGCATAGGCAACATGAACACATATTCCCTTATGAGAAGATATTGGAGAGTCTATACGCTTCACAAGCTCATACAATGGAGTACCAGATACTCAATGATCTCTTTAAGTGTTGGGGGGCTAGGTTTCTGAACATGTACTAAAGATAATCGGATTAATTGAGAGGTTGGCATTGATTGAACGGTGCTACCCTCAAGTGTCTCAATTAATCTGATCCTGCAGTAACTTCCTAGTTCATTTGAAAACTTTATAACGAACTTCAACATGAACAACACGGAGGTGACTTTGCCAAAGCTTCACAACATGCTTAAGACCTATGAATCTTCACTTCTAAAGGAAAATCTATGCTTATGGTGAGCTTTTATGCGAAGTCGTCCAAAAGGAAGAATAAGCAGCAACAACAAAAGAAGAAGAAGAAGAAGAAGAAGAAGAAGAAGAAGAAGAAGAAGAAGAAGAAACCATCTAACGATGTGATCTTGAAGCCTAAGAGTGGAGGGGTTTAAATGTCGATTCTGTTACGAGAAGGAACATTAGAAGAGTGACTGCCCAAAGTTCAAAGCACAAGGTGCATTGAGTGGGAGCTTAGGTATGTTTATCATTGAGATAAATATGTCTATGAACAATTCACAATCCTAGGTATTAGATACAACTTGTGGCATTACATGTGTAGGGTCTAAGTAATAGCAGGAAAGTGAGGCCTGGGGAGGTTAACTTACGCGTGGAAAATGGACCAAGAGTTGCTGCTGAACACGTGGGGACTATAGATTAGATCTTTCTTCAAGATATAGACTAAATTTACTTAATTGTTATTATTTTCCTACGATTTCAAAGAATATTATTTTCATTCCAATGTTAGACATCAAGGTTTTTCCTTCCATTTTGCAAACATTAGATGCTCGTTTTTGCTTAATGGATTGTTTCATGGAATCTCTTTCGAATGGTTTACACATGCTTGAATGTGAACAAAATATTCTCAATGTACAAAACAAATGACCTAAGCTAAGTAATACGGATAATAAAACCTACCTTTGGCTCTGTACACTTGGTCATATCAATGAAAAAAGAATAGCAAGGTTGAGAAAGTTAGACTATCTCACATTATTTGATTTCGAATCATATGGTGCTTGCGAATCTTGTCTCAAAGGAAAGATGACAAATAAACGACTTTTTGGGAAAGGACTGCCTGCCAAGGTTGTGCTCGAGTTGATCTACACAGATTTGACGGACCGTTCCCAACTCAAGCAAGAGGTGGATATTCGTACTTCATAACTTCGACTGATGATTTTTCAAGGTATGGATATGTGTATCTCATGAAACACAAATCTGAGGTCTTCGAAAAATTTAAGGAGTTTAAGTTAGAAGTCAAGTAAAACAACTTGGGAAAAGTATTAAGACTCTCCGATTAGATCGAAGAAGAGAATACTTAAGCCGAGATTTTCTCGATTACTTGAAATCACATGGAATCCGGTTAGATTGGACACCTCCGGGTACACCACAGATGAATGGAGTATTTGAAAGGAGAAATCGAGCTTTATTGAATATGGTTCGATCCATGATCATTTTCACCAGTCTCCCTTTATTCCTTTTGGGTTATGCCTTACTTACCGCAAATTATATTCTGAATAGAGTTCCTTCTAAATCGGTCTAGAAAATACCATATGAGTTATAGTGTGGCAGAAAGTCGAGTCTTAACCATACACGAACCTGAGTTGTCCTGCTTTTGTTAAGAAGATGATGACTGATAAGTTGAAAATTAAGAGTGAAAAATGTTATTTTGTGGGATATCATAAAGAAACTAAAGGATATAAATTCTACTGTCATGGAGATCAGAAGGTGATAGTTTCCAGGAATGTGAAGTTTCTTGAAGATACTTATATCTACAAGGAACAAGATCACAACACGATGATCTTAAAGAAATTCAAGAACCACAAGATAACATGGAGGATGAGGTATTGTTCAACGAAGTGGACAAGAACTCAGTGGGAGTTTTTTATGATCTATTGGAAGGGAAAATGACTCTTAGAGGGTCACCTCAAGACAATGAGATACACAAAGACAAGATAGAGTATCAACCCCTCCTTAAGAAAATCATAGTGAAATTCTTGAGAATATCCCAAATGTTGAAAACCTCAACACGCAGGAAACTCCTCACGATCAAAATAAAACGTCTGAACCTATGCAAAACCAACTCATTAGGCCTCAAAAGACTATCCGTGCACCTGAAAGACTAAATTTATTGGTTGAGAACAAAGATGATGAGGTTGATTCAGAAGACGACGAACCTAAGACCTATATCAAAGCAGTGTCTGGCACCGATTCGAAGATGTGGCTGACTGCCTTAACATGTAAAATGGACTCGATGTACATCAATCAGTCTGGAAACTAGTTAATTTTCCAGATGGGGCTCACCCCATAGGCTGCAAATGGATCTTCAAGAAGAAGAGAGATGCAGATGGCAAGGTAAAACCTACAAGGCTAGGTTGGTGGCAAAGGATTATAGTCAGTGCGAGGGCATTGACTATGATGAAACATTTTTTGTCAATCGCTAAGATCAAGTCCATTAGGATATTACTTGAAATAGTTGTATACTATGACTTTAACGTTTGACAAATGGATGTCAAAAGTGCATTTTTCAAAGGAGAACTCGAAGGCACTGTGTCTATGTCACAACCTGAAGATTTTGTATCCAAAGAAAAGCCGAATAGAGTATGCAACTTTAAGAGTCCAAATATGGACCCAAGCAAGCATCTAGGAGTTGGAATATTTGCTTTGACAGAGCTATCAAATTGTTTGATTTTGTCAGAAGCAAAGAGGATCCATGCATTTATAATAAACGCAAGAATGAAAATGTTGTCTTCCTTATCATATATGTTGACGATATACTGAGAATGGGAAGCGATCGTTCTATGTTGTAATTCGTTAAAGATTGGTTTCCTAGTTCCTTCATGATGAAGGATCTGGGTAAGGCTTCCTACATCCTTGAAATAAGGATCTTCGAGATAGACCTAATAGGATGTTGGGATTGTCTCAATCCACTTACATAGACAAACTGCTGAGACTTTTCTCAATGAAAATTTTTAGGAAAGGATTTTCCTATGGGACATGATATTATACTGTCTAAGAAAGGTTGCCCCTCTAATGATAAAGAAATGAGTTACATGAAGAAGATCTTGTATGCTTCAGCTATAAGATCTATTATGTATGCCATGACATGTATTAGGCAAGATGTGACTTATGCACTCAGCATGACAGATAAATATCAGCGAAATCCCGGTGAGATACACTGAAGAACTGCCAAGACTATTCTTAACTTTTAAGTACCTTAAAAGGACTAAAGAATACTTCTTAGTCTATGGTGGGCAGCCAGAGTTATCAGTTACTAGGTGTACTGATGCTAGCTTCCAAACGGACCATGATGACTTCTAGTCTCAGTCAGGATATGTTTTCATTCTTAGTGGTGGTGTAGTGAGTTGGAATAGTTCCAAATAGAGCACAACTGTCGATTCCACCACTGAAGCCGATTATATTACTGCATTTGAAGCTCCCAAAGAAGTTGTTGCTTTGTTGAAGTTCGTAAAAGAACTAGGCGTTGTTCCAAGTGCCAATAGTGCAATACCGTTGTATTGTGATAACACTGGTGCGGTTGCAGAAGCAAAGGAACCGAGAGCCATGAATAGGAACAAGCACATTCCCCGTAGATATCATCTGATTAGAGAAATAATATATAGGGGAAATGTGAAGTTAGAAAGAGTATCCACTGATGATAACTTGACTGATCCTTTCACCAAGTTGTTATGTATAGAAAAGCATAATAAACACTTTGAGAAGTTGGGTGTTGGACATGTTGGTAGTTGGCTTTGATTCAGTGGAAGTTTATAGTTTGTATGTCTTAGAAACTTTTCAGTTGAGACATTCATTACTTGATCACGTACTATGATAATTTGATTTTGGGCTTTATGCATTTACTAGAATAATCATTTTGATTGTTTGTCATTATTCTTATATGTGATCCTGTGATACATTTTTGTCATTTATGGTGTGAGACATAAATGATATAGCATGATTCTAAAATAACCATAACCGATGGTCATCAAGATTGAGATATTGATAACATGCGATAGGTTAGCATGTGGTCTGCATCATATTTTTAGAGAATGTAGTAGGTCTCACAACTACGAGATATAGATATATGTGATGGACATTTGGATACTTTGGAGAGTATTGGTATACCCTCCTATTAAATCGTTTGTTTTGGTGTCTACGGTTTATTAGTGTGTAGAGTATGTAATGATCATTTGACTTGAGATCAATACTCATTTTGTTTGTCAAGTGATTTGGATAGACACGTGGCAGATTCTAAGCTCAATCGGGTGGTTCATGAATGAAAGAAATATTACATAAACTTCATAGAAATGTCTACTGAATTCACGTAAACGTCCTTCATTTATCGAGTTCGCTGCACAACGCAGTCAAGGAATTTTGTGTAGACTTAAATTAGATTATCCTCAATAATGAAGGCCTAAAGGGTCACACTTTATGTGTATTATTGTTCCACTCAAGGGTACAAGGATGGTGTTTCAGATTTTATCTAATGCTAGTCCAAGTGAGTGATTGAAAGATACGAACTAGATTAGGATTTGGCTTTAGTTAATTAATAAGATAGAGTGATTAATTAATTAAAGCGGACCAGATTATTAGGCCCATATACCCAGGGCTATATGATACTATATATATCTATTCCCTATCATAGGAAACAATTAATCTTGTCAATAAGAAACAGAGAAATATCATAGAGTTCAATAAATGATTTCCTAGCGATCTCTTATTGAACGAGTATACCGGAAATTGTTCTTGCGGTAGACGGCATACGTGTGAATACTTGAAGTGGTAAATTCAGTCGAGTTATTCCTTCCGATTAGATCAAGCAACAAGTAAGTAATTAAAATTTTTGCGTGATTAACGTTCAACGTTAAACCAATTGTAAATTTAGATTGTATTCTCGATTATATCCCACTGCACATTAGATGAAATTGAGAATTTCTAACAATGCGCTTCAAGTGTTTACCGTGTGAAGAAGAAAATGTGTTTACTGTGTGAAAGAAGAAAGTGTTTGGAACTCCAAACGGTCCCATGACTATAAGGGGGAGGGGGGTTTGTGTGTGATTTTAAAGTAAATATATAAATAAAGTTAAAACCAAAAAAAATAAATTATTTTCCTTTTTAATTTTTTTAGTAGATTTTGCATTAGCTAACTCGGATTGGAAGAAATAAGGTAAGTAGGGGTAACAAATAATTTTGTATGACTTTAGGCTATTTTTAATATAAAACTCTAAAAAGTGACAAAAAAGAGTTTGTTGTTACTGTTTAAGCCAAAAAAAAGAATTTACCTCTATATTAAATATAACTTTGTATAATATTTGTGTAGTTTACGTTTTTTCTTTTTTCAGGGAATGCAGTTTACATTATGGTTATATTAAATATTAACTTTTAATAATATTTATATAGTTTACCTAACTCATGTGATTTGCAGGCATTATTTAAAATGCGGCTAAAATTTATTTCGTACGTACATCATAGCAGAAGCATCGGGATCTTGTGGCATTCAAGAAGAATAATTGCATATGCCAAGAGGGTGTTTTGCGAAGTTTATTTTAAATATTTTATAAGCTTTAATACCTTATAAGTTGTTTCAAGAGTTTATAAGATGTAATTTTAAGAAGTTTATAAGTTAATAAAGTGTTTGAATAAATGAGCTTATAAACTTCCCACTAAATATATTGATTTAACTATAAATTTGGGTTCTAATTTAAAAATTAATATTAAACACATATTTTGATTAGTGTGTGAAATGTGTGTAGTGTGTGGTGTGCGTGTGTAGTGTGTGAAGTGTGTAAGTAGTGTGTCTAGTGTGTGAAGTGTGTGTACTGTGTGTGAAGTATGTGAAATGTGTATAGTATGTGAAATGTGTGTAATGTGTGAAATGTGTATGGTGTGTGAAGTGTGTGAAATATTTGTGAAATGTGTGTTGAATTTTTGAGTGAATAATTAAAATCATAAAAAATAAGATGGAAATAAGATGGTGTATAGCAACTTATTTTTTTAAAATCTTATAAGTTCTTAGAACTTATTTTTGTGTCTTATAAGCTCCTAACATCTTTTTTTGTCAAACACTTTGCAAGAGTTTATAAGCTGCTAAACATCTTATAAGATGTTTTTAGGAGTTTATAAGGCCAGCCAAACACCCTCTTCGTCATCTCCGCGCGGCAAAACTAGATTTAGAGGATTTTGGTTGAATTTATAATCTTCTCAAAATTGTTTCAGTTCCATAATTTTTTTTACAAAATGAATAATTTTAGGTTCCATTTGGATGGAGGAATTTAATTTACCAAGAGATTTAAAATGGATAGATTTTAAAATCTTTAGATTTAAAATTCATGGACTTGAAATCCCTTGTTTGGATTTATGGTGAATTTGTTAAGGATTTTTAAATTCAAAATTTTCAAATCCCTTGTTTGGCAAAAAAACTGATACAACATTTGTAAAATTCATTTTTTTTTCTTTAAAGTTTAAACTAACAATTTATATTTTTTATTAAATAAAACAATATTTATCTACATCTAATTAACCGAACATATTTTTTTTTTCCAATAATATAAATAAACACATATATACATTTTACATATTTTATATCTCAAAAATTATCGGAAGCATTTCATTGGAGATAAAAAAAATAGAAAAAATAAAAGAATAAAAAAATATTGAGAACATTCATTGGAGAACGAGAGAAAGAGATAGCGATAGGGAGAAGAGAAGAAGAGAGAGAGAGAGAGCGGGGAAGGAGAGAGAGAGAGAGAGCGGGGAAGGAGGGATTTGTAAATGACTACCTTTATCAAAAGTTTTGAAATCCACCAAAATATAGTGTAAAATGGTGAATTTCAAATCTTGAATTTCTAATTGGGTTGATTTAATTCACTCATTTAATATTTTATCAAAACACGTAGAGTGAATTTGACAATGGATTTATAAATTCATAGCACAAAAATCACTTCATCCAAATGGGACCTTAGTCATTTTTCGTCAGAAAATACCGAAATTGCAATATGTTTCTAACTTATGGGACTAGATTTACAAAATAGTATTAAGATGAGATTGAAATCTATATATATATAATAAGCCAAGTCATTCAGAATTAGCAAGTTAAGATTTTTCCCGCCCAATTATTTAGTTACTAAGAATAGAAGTGAATTTAAATTTCGAATTTTGAATTTTGAATTATCCCATGTTATATTTTGAGATCTAGCGAAAAATCAGCAACAATAAATTTGTAAAGATATTTAAAACAGATTTCGTTATATTATTTAAAATTTTGAAATTTGAAATTTAAAAAAATCCTTATCTGATAACATATTTGCTCCTATAAATACAGTATCTTCAGTAAATGAGAATCACGTAAATGAGAATCACATTTGCAGCTGGCTATTTTTATTTTTTATTCATTTCGCAATTTCTTTATTTCGTCACTATTTCGATTTATTTGATTCATATTTGATTTTGCTGAGTAATTCTATTTCTTATTCATTTTGCAATTTCTTAGCTTCTGTGGATGCAAATTTCTATTATTCTGACATTCCTTAATTATTATGTGTCAACTTTGATAGATACTTCACCATAATGGATGCTCCAAAGGAATGACCTGCAAATAATGGATGCTCCAATGGAACGACCTGCAAATAAAGATAAGAAAAAATTAGCAACAATGAATCATGAAATTTATCTACCATCATCTTTTTCTAAGGTAATATGTAATCATATAAAAAGTTTAGATTTATTCATTTCCTGTTATGTGAATTATTTAAAATGTTGTCAATGTATTTTTCTAAGAAAAAAATAATTTGGTTTATAACATGTATACAGCCAATCCGCGAAGAATATTGGAAAAGGGTTAGAGATTCGCTAAACATTCGAGGATCCGCTGATGTTGAAGACCAAATCTGATTTATTCAATTTTATAATTTTTATTTAAATAAATCCATGTATCAACTTCAATTGAATCGACATTATTCACAATTCTGATAATGTTTTAGTAAGCAATATAAAATCATTGAAATATATATAAAATAAAAGCGTTGTTTGGTTAAGATATTCTAAAAAGAAAAAAAAAACGTAGAAATATATATTTATAAATCAAAATATTTCTATTGAAAAATCCGTGGAGTTGAAAATGTCATATATTAATTTACTTTTCGATTGGAAATCTAATTGTCATATTAAACGATCTAAATATCCAGTCCAACATGGTATATATTTAATTTTGAATTGTTCATGCTGTTGAGATGTTTTAGGAATTAAAAAATATGTTACAAATATATTTTCTAGAATTTTAAAATACATCATATCTATTTAAAATTTATAGTTATATAATACAATTTATAAATAAAAGAATTTGTATATATATATATATATATATAATATTTATATATATAGTTAGAACAAAAAAAGGCAATACATATCTAAAATCAAAGGGTAAAATATAATTGAAATATTAGAAGATTTAAATATCTGAACCAAATAAAACAAAAGAATAGACATGTAATTTATTTTAACATATAGTATAAAGTGTAGTTGAGATATTTCAGGAATTTTACATTCGTTGAAATATACTATTTCGCTAATTTAATCAACAGAGTAAATATTTACACATGTGTATATTAGAGTTTTAAATAAACTTTAAATAAATATATGGACTCCCGATTTTTTAAATTAATGTTTATAGAATGAATATTTAGATGTGTGTATACTAAGTCGAGCCTATTGTTTAAAAAGAAAATGTTTGTCATATATTCGTTTAGTCAGAGCGTACAGAGCTCCTATGTGGGGACGACTGGGTGAAACTTACACAACTACAAAAAAAATAATTCTAAATTACCATCAGAAAAATACAAAATAATTTATCTTAGAAGGTGAACCTTACAACTATAGAAAAAATTTCTAAATTATGATCAGAAAAATACAAAATAATTTATCTTAGAACAAATTTATTTCAAATGGGGGAATATTCTAAATTAATAGAAATTTAGAATGTTCATTTTTTTAAAAATAAATTTAAATTGGTAATTTACAATTCGAACAAACAACGAAGATATACAATCCAGAATTGCAATACAATTTAATAAGATTGAGAAAAGAATATATTTTCTTAATGATTATTCCTATATAAAGTATTTTATTAATTAGTTCATTAATTTTTCTTTATGTTTATCTAAATCAAAATCCAACTTTATTTGTATTAATGAACTAATTGAAAGATTTGAGGTCATCTATGTCTTTAAAAATTCTAAATCCAAATTCAACTCTATTTATATGAATCAGCTCATCATATGGACTATGAAGATTCAATTCATCCTAAAATAAAATTATATTTTCTATGTTTTCTTAAAATTTATGTCTAATAGAGGATATTTTGTAGGTAAACTAATAAAATATTTTATATAAGAATAATCCTTAATTCTTTTTTTGTTGTTGTTTCTAATAGAAGATGTTTTGTACGTAAACTAATAAAATATTTTATATAAGAATAATCCTTAAGATTATTTGTTTCTCAATCCTATTAATTGATATTAGATTTGAAACGTTTTGTTTCTCAATCTGTTCAATCATATCGGATTCTGGATTATGTATGTTCACTTTATTTATTATTATCCATCAATGTGATCTATTCAAATTTATTATAATTTAATATGAATGTTTTGATATAGACAAGAGAAGCTAAATAAACGGATGAAATAAAAAAAAAATCTGGAATAAGATACGAGGAAGAAATTCGTGAAAAAATTAAAATGTATTTTTATTAGTGAAAAAATCTGATTTTCTGGAGTAAGAGGCAAGGAATGAATAACACTGCAAAAGAACACAAAAGTTTTCTTTGTAACAAATTTTAACCATTTCTTTTTTAGTTATATATTATCAAATAAAAATGCATTTTTAATAAAAGGTATTGTTCATATTAATATTGATTTACTCTAAAAAAATAGCCCGTGCATCGCAATTTACTAGTTGTAAGTTATAACCCTTATATAGAGGATAAAAAATGCAATTTTGCGTAAAATATGTGAAATATAATTAGTTTAAATATTTGTTATCTGAGCATCTGTAGAAGCAGTGGTATCTATTCCTCATCAACATAAAATGGAGTCTCGCGAAAGGACTCCAAGGTACTAGTACGTGTACGGACAAACTATGAGCGGACATGTATATGGTGAACTTATGCTAATATGTTGTAAAACATAGGAATATTTTTTGAGGTACCTACCCGACAATAATTTATGTCCATCCAATGAAAACGACATGGGAATCAAAGCAAATTCAGACAAACAGCACAAACCAGTTGTAATTGAGAGGGACCCATCCATCAAAAAATTCCTCCTCCTACATCCTACATGATTCCAATTTCCAATATAAATATATATTTTTTAATTTTTACCAATGCCTTAATATTTATTGTTAGTTTGTCTTACTAATTTAGTGTTGTAAAAGTCACTAGATGCTAGTCGGATGAGAGATTATGATTTAGTACTCTATCGAAGCCTAAGCAAGGCATAATCACAGTTAGGCGGAGAGGGCTCGAAAAAAATGGCGATCAATGAGAATCTAACACTTATAAACTACTAGTCAAAGATTTTTTGCAATAAGAGTTAATAAATATATTCAAATGTGGACAAGTTTTAACTCAATAAATACTACCTCCCCAGTCCCATAATTAGTCATATTTGAAAAGGTACAACCTTTTCATTTTTAATAGTTAATTAAATAAAGGTATAATTCTCTAAAATCTATCGGTTCACACTTAAGCGACTTTTTTAATTTTTATTTTATTTCACATTTTCAATCACATGTAAATAATTCGTGAAAGTTAAGATTTTAATTTTTTTACTTGAACTAATAAAATGAGACATTGACATTTGAAATAGGATTCTTATTTTAATTTTTATGACAATAACTCTTTAAAATATGAATCTCATTCTGAGACATACACGATAAGAAAAATTCTTGTTACATGTACAAGATAATATTTTATCTGTACACGATATAAAATTATCGTGTACACGCTAATAAAAATTATTGTGTATACGATAATATTATCATCCCATATCCAGACTGACTATTTTTTCAAATAAAAAGTCAAACTATCCAAAAAAACATTTAACTATGCCCTGACAGGCCACTGCACATCATTTCCACTAATATATATGAGTTTATATGTATCTGTGTCTATATATATATTGTCAGTTTCTATATATACCCACTCACTAAAGGGGGGCCACGGAGGTGCAGAAGATAAAAAGACAAAATTTGTTCTTATACTAATACTCTGCGTTCACCTATGGCAGAAGGTCACAAATTAGTGGTCAAAATCAGCTTTTAGCAAAAGTGGCTTAATCTCATTCCCTTACAAATTAATGCTCCTTTTGGAGAAAATAAAAATATAAAGGTCACACTTATGTCTCTTTCATGGGAATCTTGGATCATTCCCAAATTTGTTAAGATCTTTGTTTATAGAGAGGGTCAGAGGAGGCCTCATAACGCACACTCTATAATCGCTAAAGATTAGAATGCAAATGCAGACAATCTATGTTTATAGTCAATGGCGAAGGCAGGATTTTTAATCATGGGGCCTGGTCAACAACAATGTAAAGTTCAATTAATTAATAAATTTACAAATTATAACTAACATTATTATAAAATTGTGCAACTTTAGAAAACTCAAATGGATAAAATTGTGCAAGACGAAGCAGCTTTTTCTTATCAAATGCAGAAAATGAGTCTCTAGGATCCAAACATGCCATAGATAAAAGTAACTTTGTATTCACTTCGTCAAAACGGTTCTCTAACTCTGTGGCCTGCTTGTCAATCATTGAAGCAGATTACTCAACTCTGTAATAATAAAGATTGGTCATGTCTTCAACATTACGTCTTGATCTTCCACGAGCTGCATATACATCATCCATGTTGAGTAAGACTATCTCATGTTTGCAACAAAATTCAGAAACCTCATTGAGCAAACTTTCCCAACCATCAGCTCTCATTGCTTGCAAACAAAATTCAGAAACCTCATTTGATATTTTGACAAGATTTATTGCATTCACAATATCTTGATCCTTTCTTTGTAGAACTTGCGACAATTCATGTGTGATTCCTATAATTTTCCACATTAGATGCAAACAAACTCAAACCTCTTTATAATGTCACGCAAATCAAAAGCATCAACCTTTTGTAAATTATCATTACCATACTCCCCAACATAGTCAAATACCTCACCTACAGAAGAAAACAATTCCATCAAGTTGATGATAGTACCATAATGAGAACTCCAACGTGTATCCCTCGGTCATTTCAATGCCATTTCTTGATTCAATCCTCTTCCGGTCTTGATTTCATCATTTGCAATGTCTTCAATAATCTTCTCCATTTGTTTCTCTCGAAGTATATTTCTGCGCTTACAAGAACCCCCAACAACATTACATAAACGTGTCACAGTATTAAAAAAAGAGTCAATGAGTGCATGATTTTTGGCAACAACAACAAGTGTCAGCTGGAGCTGATAAGCAAAACAATGGACATAATAAGCACTAGAATTCTTCTTTTGTATCAAACTTTTCAACACCTTGAATTCACAACTCATATTACTAGCCCCATCATAGCCTTGACCTCTCAAACTGGAAATACTCAAACCATAAGCGGAGAACAAAGAATTGTACATTTCTCAAGTGATGTTGCAGTTGTATCACTAACATGTACGAGACCAAGAAAACGTTCAACGACACAAGCACTCTTATTCACATAGCGTATAACATTCCCCATTTGCTCTTTCACTGATACATCACGACACTCATCAACTAAAATGGAGAAAAATGCATTTCTAAGGATTATATTTGTCATCTCAATGGCAGTTGTATTAATGATATCTCTTTGAATCTCAGGTGATGTAAGTTTGAGATTGTCAGGAGCATTAGACAAAACAACATTATTTATTCCCTCATTACACAAAGCAATAACTGTCAGAAGTTCAATAAAATTTCCCTGATTCAATGATTCTTTTTACTCATCATGCCCTCGAAAAGCTAATCTTTGCATAACAAGATAACACAAGCAAACAACTGATGCATTTAATCTACATCTATAATCAATCTTTGATTGTTTAGATGCTTTAGAAAAAGATGCTTCAATATGTTGATCTTGATTCATCAAATCTTGACAAGCAAGTCTACACCAACATGCTCTCTTAATCTTTCTTTCTTACGCCAAGCACTAAATCCTTCGGAAACAAAAGCATCAGCCCTCAGTACGCCCAGTCGAAAAAAGATAACAATATAAACAGAATGTTGCATCTTTTGTAATGCTATACTCCAACCAATCCTTGAATTCATCAAACCAAGACTTAAAAAATTTACGTTTTCGATTTCCATCTACCTTTCCAGGAAAATCATGCTTACGTGGTTGACATGGACCTTTTAGTAAGTAAGTTCTACGTACTTGTTCAATCAAATTAGGTGAATAACTCATTATGTTAGGCCGTAGTCCCGGGTCGCTTGGAAGATTTTCAAAATCAACATTCACATTATCTTGGCTTGATGATTCTTGAAGGAAAACAACAGGAGCATCGACTAATGTGGATGATCTCTTTTCAACTTGTGGTATTTTGGATAAAAATCGCTCCATTATCTAATAAAAGTTCAAATTAATAAGTTCAAGTCCGAAATTAATTATCCATGATCATATTATTCGTCATAGAATAGAGCTTGAAGGTTTGAATTAGAGAGCAAGAAACAAGAGGCGAAGCAGATCAAGATCTCGAGCAGATTTCCCGATTTAGTCGTTTATGGTTGATTTTTTTTAACTTCCAATGTTTGTCTATGAACAATAGTTGATTTTTATTATGAACATGAGTAGCTAAACTCCATTGTATTCTAGGGCTAGAAAGTATGTTCGTTCGACTATGTTTTAATTTATCCCTTTTATTCTTATCGTATGTGTTTGTGCTTATTCTACAAATTTATCAATCTGATCAGTTGCTAGATTCTACTTGCTTAATAATTCGACGCCTGAGAGAGGAGGGCTATTAATAGGCTGATGACACATATCATATGTATCAATAATCGTCCGAGATGAGTGAGATACTTGTGTAGGCATTAATCTTAGGATCCCTTTGGAATTGCGCATGTGATAGTTAGCCCGAGAGGATAATTATTCGTATGTAATCAACACGTTAACATCGTCTGAGATGAGGGTTAACTAGAGTAGTGATCGCCTTATAATAAGAACTTGAATTCAGTTTAAATGTCTATGATACGGTAATTGAACATCGAGCATTGTAATTGAAATCGAATCCTATTATATATCTTTAATACTTGGTTTCTTTCCAATCGTTAATTGCTTGCTACTTTTGGGTATTCTGAATGTTTAATTGTTTTAGAGAAATTTGCACTTTTGGTCCCACAGGACACACCCCTGTTTCAAAATGGTCCCAGCCCTGGCACTTTTGACCCCAATAGTTTCAAAAGTTGCACTTTTGGTCCCAACGTTACTGAAACTGTTAATTTTAGTCTCACTTTTAGTCCCATAAGTTTAGCACTTTCAGTCTCATTTTCTTATTAACCTGCTACCTAAATTCAGTATTAAAAGGGGAGGGAAGAGCTGCGATTTGGGGGGAAAATTGCTCCATTTTGGAGCCAAAAAACCTGCAAGTAACAGTATATCCCCCTTCCCCATACATTCAATATAAATACACCTCAATTATACATGTAAGAAACACCAACAACTTGAAGAAAGCAAAAAAACACCAAAATAATGTCCTCATCATCATCAAATAGGCAGAGGTCATATCCCTACCCACAACCTGGAATCGTTTGCCACTGTGGAAGGGGCACTCGTACTTACGTGTCATCGAGGCCCCACAGCGTAGGTCGTTTGTTCTACGGATGTCCCGATTGGAAGGCCGGTGGGTGTAATTTATTTGTTTGGCAAGATGAAGTACCAAATACACCTCATGTTGCTGGAGGTGGCCACACTGCTGAGAGGGCTATGCAAAGGAACCCCATTCTTGTTGAGCTTGAGCGTATTTTATCTCAGAGGGAACGGGAAGGTGCAAATGTGGTTCAAGGTGCAGATTGCACTGCCACTGAGGTGAGGGAGGAGGTTAGGAGGATGGCATCAGAAATTGCTGAGTTGAAGAGGTTGCTGAAGCTGACATTGTTTTTCATTTTGGGAGTAGCTTTGGCACTTGTGGCTAGGATATTAATGTAATGATAAAAGCAGAAAATGTATGCTATGTAGTGCCTAAGGGCTCATTTTCTTTGTAATCAACAACTAATGCAATCTACTTTTCAGCCTACATTTTTTACATTTTGTTGTTGCTCACTAGCAATAATTTTCTGAACCAACATAAGCAAACAATAAAAAGCAACAACTGAAATCACCAGAAAGAGAGAGAATTAACTAAACAATAATATAATTCAAAATGATTCCAAATGGTCATATATCAGATTGGCCAATGACATAGGTTCACAAAAGACTGTTTTTTACCTATGTAAACTAAGACCATAAAATGATAGAATCCATTTGGTTTAGAACAAAAGCAGTTTACCATATATCAAGATCTAAGCCTTCTCTTTTCCCTTTGAACCTTGCTTAGTAGCAGATTTAAGACTAGAAAGTGTCACAAACTTCTTACCTCCCATGTTTATTACTTTCAGCTTATCCTTTTCCTTTTCATTCACCACTGATGTGTTTGGATTTCCTAGAAATGAATTTGGTTGGAAGGACATCGGAGGAGGAATTCTGATATTCACACCCCTTTCCTTTGGTAGAGGACACTCCAATGCAGTTGCCACTGAGTAGGGGTCTTGAGTAGCAACAGATCCATCAAGGTTTTGAGTTCCACCAACCTTACTCATTTTTGCTCTTCTCCTGGCCTGCAGACTAGATCATATCAGAAATCAACAACTAAATATTGTATTTTACAATAGTTTTAAGTTAGATTTAGTAAAAGGAGTTGCTTACAAGTCTTTTTCTACCAGCTCTTGTAGTTGGTTTTGGATTACTTGCCTCTTGTGCAGCTGCCTGTTGTTAGACATCAAGATAAATGTGGTAAAGTTGCATAAATTGAACAGAGCATAGTGTTACTTTAGTTTGGTCATACCCTCTCAATCTCTTGAACTGCAGCTTCCTCTTCTTGTGTTAGAGGTGGAAATTCCTCTTCAACCTCCATTACTTCTTGCACAGCTTTATCACATCTAGGTTCATCCATGTGTGGCTAATAGAAAAATATTTAAAAATAAAGAGACAAATATAACAGAGTTAACATCAGAATTCACTTGCAAAGAGAAAATACATTAATCAAGTGAAGGGGTTTATACTTACTAAATTTTGAGCAGTTTCCACATTTGCTGCAGCAGAACTAGTTGAACCAGGGAATGCATTGCCAGCAGTTTCTCTTTGCACCTTCCTCAAGGTACAACCAAGTTTGTTATGCCCAACCTCCCCACAGTATTTACATTTCACACTAAAACTCTGTTTTGACATCTTTTGTAGACTTCCTTTCATCTTTTGCTTCTCCTTACCCTCTTCAACACTAGCATCAAACCTCCTTGCCTTTTTTGGTCTGCCTTTTTTTTTCCTCCAAAATCTGGAGGTAATGGTGGAATGTAGCCTGTTTTATCCCACAACTCTTCCTCATTCATGGGTGCTATAGCATGAGCATACACTGTTGAATATGTCTCAACAGAGTAGCAGCTATGCACAAACTCCTCTGGGTTCCTTGCAGCTGCATTTATAGCACTAACAGCATGCTTGCATGGGATTCCACTAACATTCCATTTTCTACAATCACATGACTTGTCAAGTAGGTCAACCGCATACCTACTTCCATCAGAGCTTGAGACCTCAAAACAGAATTCATTAGACTTCATGGGTATACAGTCAGCAGCATCCTCCATCATCTTATTTAGTATCTTCCTAATCCTAGGACAAATTAGCTGCCCTTCCCATCTTCTTTCAGCCCTGTCCCTGCTTTTTTGTAATCTTCCCATGCAATACTCTCTGATCCATTCCAGCATAGTTAGGATATTTTTTTCCCTTGCATCAAGCAAAGCAGCATTCCACTGCTCACACATATTATTAACCAGTGTGTCACATTTGCCAAAGGTGTTGAAATGTGATCTAGACCACTGGGATGGATGCTTATCTTTCAACCACTCCACACACCTTGCATCAAGATCTCCCCTCTGAGCCATTGCTCTGTTAAATGCTTGTACAGTAGTAGCCTTTCCTGCCTTCCACATCAACCTTTTGAATTCATTTCCCCTGTAGCCTTGTCTTTTCATGTTACCATGCAAGTGCCTCACACAAAAGCGGTTTTCAACAGCAGGCATTACCTTTTCAAAAGCATTGATCAAACCTTTCTGCTTGTCTGACATTATAGCATATGCATCTTCCCTTTCCTCCATTAAATCATCCTTTAACAGTTCTAAAAACCACTCCTAATTTACCCCATTCTCAACACCAACCACTGCATAGGCTAGTGGGTATGGATCATTATTAGGATCCATGCACACTGCTGTCAACAGAACTCCTGGGGTTGGCCCTCTTAAATGACACCCATCCACCCCTATCCATGGTCTACACCCAGATTTGAACCCAATTTTCAGTGCAAATAAGCAAATGTATAATCTTTTGAACTTGTTCTCTTGTGGTGTAGTATCTACCTCCAATTTGTCTGTGGACCCTAGGTTTTTCAGCAGCAATGCATCTGCATAATCCCACAGCTTTGCATATTGTTCAGTGTTGTCACCTTCAATCAGTTTCAAAGCTTTCTTTTTTGCCCTGTATGCCTGAAAAAGTGAGATGTAAACACCAAGTTCTTATGTTGCCTCTCTCCTCCAACCCCTCACACTTCTAGTAGGGTCAGCCCTGAATGTTTTGTCATACCTCTCTGCCAACCACCTGGAATTTGCATTGTCCACCACATGCTAGGGATGCAAGTCAAATCAAATTATACTGATACGATTCGTGATTCGAATTCGTTTAGGATGATTCGATTCGGTAAAATTCAAATTCGAATTCGAATTCAAATCATATTTTATATTCGTTTATATTTCGAATCGAATTCGAATATATATGTATTCGATTCGTCAAATTCGATGATTCGATTCGTTTTGATATATATATATATATATATATATAATATTAAATATATAATATAATTATAATAGATAAAAATATATTTAATAGTAAATATATGCAAATTCCCTTAGTAAAACATATGGTTTCTAATTTTCGAATCTAGATAAATTTGACATCGAATCGAATATTTTCTAAATAACAATATTTTTTTTGTTGAAAATTTTAAATTTACGAATCACGAATCGAATCGAATATATTCGGAAAAAAAATCGAATCGAATTCGAATCAGATTTAAAATTCGATCGACGAATCGAATCGAATTCAAATCGAAGCCATATTTCACGAATTCGAATCCAATCTCTTAATATTCGGTTCGTTTGCATCCCTACCACATGCTGCCTTAGACAAGTATGTTTCAAATCCATCTCTCTTATTTGAAAGGATTCTTCATTTTTCACCTTGAGAGCATTTATATGCCAATTACATCCCTCAGTTTTACATCTTGCATAAATTCTCCTAGCATCATTCTTTGTAAATCTTGTAGGGTGACCAGCCTTAACAGAGTAGCTATTCACTGCTTGTTTGAACAAAGTTTTGTTAAAAAAAAATTGCTGGAGCCTGAACTCTGGATTAAGTGTTGTTGAAGCTCTAAAAACAATTACATCTTTCCTTTGTTTAGCATCAGAATATGTCCCAACTGACTCAAAGTCACTCTCATTGCTATGCTCATCATCACCTGCACCATCACTCTCTGAGGTTTCCTGATCCTCAACCTGTTTGGCAGTGTTTGGACCAGCCCACTCTGCATCTAAGTCAACAGATTCATAAAAAATAATGTCATCAAGCAACTCATCACAGCTGTCCTCTTTCCCAACAAATTCCTCATCAGTGCTATCATCAATCTCCTCAACATCAACCATAATAATCTCCTTACATTGGCCCTCATCCTCTAGACTTTGTTGTCTTGGAACTGTCTCTTTAGCCTTATGCCCCTGTTTTGACTTCACAGCAGCCTCAGTGGACAAGCTGACCCGTAGGTTATCCACCAAGGATTCAACATTATCATTTGGTTCAACCCACTCAATCTCCCCCACATGATCTTCATCCTCCTCTGGAACTATAGTTTTGTTCCCTTCTAGAAATAGAGTGAACTCCCTTCCTTTAGAGCTTTGTAGTACCATCCATATGTCATGCTCACTTTCAACTTTCTTCAAACCAACCCCTTCCATCACACCATAAAACTTCTTCTTCCCCATGTAGCCCAACTGCTAAGCCAAGCTTTCAATATACCTCAAATCTAGCTTTCTTGAATCAACACAATCAAATGCTGACAAAGTGCCTTCAATCCAGGCTAGACCCCAAGCATCCTTTACTACCATTTCCCCATGCTTTAACTTCAATGTGTACCAGTATTCCTTCCCACCTACCACACATTAAATAAGCACTTTTCAGACCCCACTCAAATTAAAGAAATAAGTACACAGAGAAAGTTATTTGAAATTGCACACATACAATGGGTAAAATACAAAATGTGGGGGACAGGCTGTATATAATGGTGGACAACAACACATGGGCTTGGACCACACATCAGTAAATACAGAATCTCTACTATATTAATACACATTCTCCAACTACTCAACCCCACACTACACAGCTAAAAAATAAACCTAGTAGACAATGTGGGGGAGTTAACAGTGTCAATAAACCAAGAATTACGAATACACCTCAACATTTCAACACTAAACTAAAAAAAACAGAGGATTGATCAAAGAAGGGACTTACGTTTTTCATAATCTGGCGCAGGGTAGTGCGCCATTCATTTGCGCCACATCACCATTTGATCTCACCCTAGTTTAGAACCCTTTCGCGTCTTAATTGAAGCAATGCAACTCGATCACAGGTTTTGATTCAAGAAATTTTCAGTTTGGGGCTCAATTCTAGGGTTACGGATTTGGGGATATATTTCAAATCCTAATTAATGAACTTAGCCGTTAAAACAAAATTAATAACCATCCTTCAGTTTGAGAAAACATTTTCTTGCGTCATCCATGGTTTTTCAGCGTTTTATTACGTCACTAACGGGCATGTGACTTGCACATGCCTTAAAACGTTAGTGTTAGACGGTGTGGGACCACTTCTGCAATTTTTTGGGACTGATTATGCAAAAAAAATTGCTTTGGGACAAAAAGTGCAACTTTTGAAACTATTGGGGTCAAAAGTGCCAGGGCTGAGACCATTTTGAAACAGGGGCGTGTCCTGTGGGACCAAAAGTGTAAATTTCTCTATTGTTTTATAAATCATTTTAGTTTTAGTTTAATAACAACACACCACTTTAGTTGAGAACTATATGGTACTGCAATAACATCGTATACTTGCGATAATACTATAGGTTAGAAAAAGTATGTCATTTTATCATAAACCTTATCACCAGGCCTTGTTGTTGTCATTTTATTAGGGGATTTAAAATGTTGTATGTCACGTCTACAATTATGATGAACAAAATCCTGATTTCAAACTCCACGTGAAGTTCAAGACTTACCTCCGTGCATCAAAATGAAAAAATTGTAAAGATGATGTATTACATGTTATGTTTAACAATTGATAATTGTCCAACGGTTTATGAACTTTTAAGTAATTAAACCTAGAAAATATATTAAAAGTATGAAATTTGAACATGATTCAAATAACAATATATCACTTGCTTCTCCATAATAAAGCATGCATGCACATAATAATATAAAATAGTAAAATAAAACCACAATTTTGAACATAATATTAAAAACAAAATTAAACTAATCTCAGGAAAAAATAAAAATAAACTAATAATAACAAGCTGGGAGTGCAAGGGCCACATCAAGTGTCCATTGTGTTATTTTGTTGGCATTATTACATTTTTGCCTTGTACTGATTTTCCAAAGGCTAAAGTTGACTGATCTTGACATGCAAATTCATGAATGTTTATTTTGTTTTCATGGCAAAGACAAAATACGGATCAAATTCAATTAGTCATACAAACAAACACACACGAGTGCACGCATGTCTCGCTAATAATTAATCATCAAAACAAACACAGTCAATTGCACGTTGGTGTGTCCGATATGCTGTCACGTCTAAATTCATAATTTTGTATTGTAATGTAATATTTGTGTGCCACAAATTAGGACTGTCAATGGGACGGATCGAGGCGGAGTCGGGTATCCCCGTCGAATTAATTGTCACTTAAAATTGTTGGAAAAATTAATTCAAAAAAAAATTGAATATATTAATTATATATAATAATTATGTTTGTATGTAATAATTTGAAAATATATTTTGCATTTTAAAAAAATTTGACCATAACCCCCAAAATAACTCATTTATATTATTATTATTATTATTATTATTATTATTATTATTATTATTATTCATGTTTTATTATTATTACTCATTATTCAACACTAGAACTACCCCATCGTGCGATGCACGATTTAAAATATATTTATTTATAAGAGAATTGAATAAATTAATATACTAAAATAAATTGAATAATTTAAATGTTTTAAACAAAGAAGACAATAACTTTTTATTTTGTCCAAAATTAATTTATTTAGTTTTATTTGCATCCTAAATACATACAAATGGTTTGACCAACAATAAATATTCAAATTCAACCCCAATGATCAACCAACAAATAATTATTTATTTCAAATTTAATATTTTATACTCCATTCATTTCACAAAGTATTCAAATATAACCATATTATCTATTATCTATTAATTATTATAGATATTGATTTTTATGTTGACTTTGTGTGGACGAATATGGAAGGGATAATGATAATGATATTTGCAAATTATATTAAGCATTTTAAAAATCAATCCATACTTGTATTATGTAATTTTTTTTATTATTATTTTTTACTTTTTATGTGATGGAGTTACGTAATTAAATGTATCAAAATAATATAATTTTATAACAACAGATCTTCCCATAAATCGTTGTAATTACTGGCATTGAAACAAAAACATAAACAAAATTTTATGGCAACAAATTTTTCTCATAAATTAGTGCAATTACCTAAATCAATTAAAACCCAAAATTTATTTTTAGATACTGAAAATGGGCGGGAAAATGAAAAGTTTTCCTGATTTAGAGGGTTCCACTTTTATCTATTATAAGATGTAACTTCCTTAATCATTATTTGTATTATGATTGTCATGAGTCTTATTAATATTGTTAGTTAATTATATTTATTTTACTATTACTTTTTGAGCATATATATATATGTGTGTACTATTTGGTAGTAAGAGGGGAGATAAGTGGTCTTTCAATTATTATCATGTCATCATTTATTACTACATTTTGCTACGTTTGTTGTATTGTTTCGTTGATTCCTGAACCTAACTTAAGCTAGAAGTTCTGTTGTATCGTGGGGGATTAATCAAGTAAATTCTTTAGGACAATATCATAATAACACGCCTCAGAAAAAAATCATTTTCATCTATATAATATTTCCCCAAACACCCAACAATCCAAAAGATTTATTAATCCAAAAAATTCAAATATTCAAGCCGTGAAAGCTTCTTCGGTGTAGGAGAGTTGTGTCTTTACTTGATTGAGAGAATTGGATCTTGCAAGAAAGTCCGTCATTGCTATCAAGTACTCCCTGCGTTTCATATTAATTGACGTTTTAGGATGAAAGGGAAGAATTAAGGATGAAATATTTTTGACAGATATATCTTCAGCTAAAGATTTGACCAAATCAAAATATCTCTGATAGATTGAAAAATAGAGATATTTTAGGATTCAGTCAGGGAGAAAATTGGTAGAATTGGTGAAAAATATGAAAAACGTCAATTAATTAGAAAAAGGAAAAACATCCTAAAACATCAATTAATATGGAACGGATGGAGTATTATATTTCTAAGTAGCTACAACCAAATTTAGACCTAATAATTTTATAATTCCGAATTTATATAATTCTATGACTAGTATGTTCTTGTTATTTGCTTATAAGTACAAATTTTGATGCCAATATGAGTGAAATATTATTATTGTTATTGTTAGTTTAAACATGCCAATATCAATTTTCCTATCCTCGTTCATAAATAGTAAGGTTGTATTATGTTGCTGGCAGTATTGTTTATTTACCTTTCTTTTCTTTTCTGTGTTGGTAACCCTTGGTTTCTGTAGAAATATATAATTTCTAAATAGTGGTGGTTCTATGATTAGATTGGTGAAGAAATAAATTATATTGATTTCATAATAATCTTGCCCTGTTCATGTAGGATAATTGAGTTTATGTAATCCACCAAAAGATTTGCTTCCTATTTTGTCTCTTTTGAATATTTGTATATTCGAAAATGCGTGGGTTTCTTGATTAAATTATGGTATGCATTTTGAGAAATAAAAATTAATTTAGAGATAATATGACTGGTGTTATATGGAGAATAATGTGGGGGTGTGATAATGTTTTTACTCTAAAAGATTCAAACATGGTGTGGAGTATTATTATTATTATTATTATTATTATTATTATTATTATTATTATTATTATTATTATTATTATTATTATTATTATTATTATTATTATTATTATTATTATTATTATTATTATTATTATTATTATTATTATTATTATGTTGATAGGAGAACAGTTGCCATCACATACAAGTTTTACCATAAATGTGATACTTTTACCATAAAAATTGATATTTTTTTCCGTCACATCGTGTGACGAACATGTGACGGTCATATACAAGTTTTTACCATCACATTAAGCATCCATTAAGTTTTATTTCTCAAAGAACTATTAATGTTTGTTTTTAATTGATAGTTTGTCTTGTGAAATTCTCTTTTGGCCTATATATAAGTAGTTTTGATGAACATAGAGTACACAATATATTTTTCCTCCCTCCAAATATTATCATATTGGTGGTTGGCATAATGGTTCTTGATATTTTTAAAATTAGAGTTTCTAGACTTGCTAAATATATTAGCTTGTCTTTTACATATGAGCTTTGTCATTTAACTTTCATTGTCATTCTGGCCTTTTAAAAGTTCATAGTTGAAGTAGTCTGACCCATGACCTACATAATAGCAAGAGGATAAACTAGAAAGAACATTTATCCATGCTCCTGCCCACATGATTAACATTTAAGTTAATAGGTTCTTTTATAAATAAAAAGAAAAAGAAAACAAAGAGAAAATAGAAAGTGTGGAGACCACAAGCTGATCCCTCACAAGCAGATAAGCGAAATAGCACTTGCACTAATTTGGTCTAGTAACTATCACCTCTATATATATACACTCTATCTGTTTCATATTAATTGTAGTTTTAAAAAAAAAAGATTTATTGATGGAATATTTTGAAGATATATCCTTAATTAATATTAGTGGATAAAGATTTCACCAAATAAATTTTTTGTGATAGGTTGGAATATAGAGATTTTATAGGATTGAGCCAGGAAGAAGATTGGTAGCATTGGAGAAAAATATTTAAAACATTAATTAATTGAAAAAGAAAAGTAGCTAGAACGATAATTAATATGAAATGAAAAGAATTTTTTTTTTTCTTTTTTCGAGTAAGTACCACCTATATATTAAGAAGTCAAGTGTGCCATGTGTTATGCCATTGGAGCTAAAAAATCTATTAACCAACTAACATAGATTACTTTACCACATCATTTATATTATTTATCAATATAACTTATTGTTTTATAATTCTTATTTTATCATTACTAGTAGTATCCCCGTGCGATGCACGGTTTGTAAGTGCAAATGAATAAATTAATATTTTTTATATTTTTATATAATTTTAATAATAAGATATAAAAAATTATATGTTAATGAAAAAAGAGTGCAGTAAAAAGTATTAAAGACTAAAATATATATTAGACTGAATATTTATTTTTCTTAATGTATGAATATCTTTAGCATCCTTTTATAGAAGTCATATTAATGATTGGGGCTGGAATTGCAATATGCGATTGACAGAGGATATATTTGTAATGTTAAAAATTAGTTACCGTCTTCATAAATAATTTTTCATTAATAATAGTCAATAATTTATAAAAAGAAAATAATTTTAAAAAAATATATTTTTTTCGGCCCACAAAATCAGCCCAAATAGCTTTATCATATTTATTTAGGCTAATATATGGTAAGTTATTGCCAATAATTGTGTTTTATATTGGGTTGAATTTTATATACCAAAAATTGTGATTTCCAGAATTGGTAATAGATTTTGAGCGGGAAAACTTCAAAGTTACTGATTTCAGTGGATTTTGTTATTATATTAAGTATAGATAGTTGTTTCCAAATTCTAACCATAAGACCTTCAAATATGACGACATTGAAGTTGGAGAAGAATGCAGCTTTGGGTCACCCAGCCCATTACACGGCCCATGCGATATGAGTCGAGTCTTACATGCATTTTTTCCTTTTTTTTAGGATTTTCACCCTTCAACTCATATCTTAATTCTCCAACTATAAAGGGGGACCTAAAGATAAAATTTTATACATCTTCTGTCATAATTTGGAGAGTCAAGCAAGGGATTCAAGGAAGAGTTCAAGAATTCAAGAGCAAGAAACATTCAGTTACATCTTTTTAATTGTTTTGTTCTTAGCTACTTATGATATTTTTGAGGATTCATTTTTTTTACTACCGAGAGGTTTATTATTAAACTCTGACACTCAAAACTACACAGACTGAAATACAATGGTTCCTGAAGAAAAACACCTTCCTGGAGAAAAATCAATTGGGCTTCATTACCGAGCCCAAAACATGAATATTTATCAATCACAATATTTGGAAATTATAATATGATATACTGTCTTTAGTTTGAGTTGAAAAGGTTATGTTGCGGGATTTGTGTAAATCAATTGTAAATTATTACCAACTTTAAATGCAATTTCGGAATTAAATGGTTTGAATGTTTTAACATATATAAGGTAATATCAATTAATGCAGCAATTATATCATACATAAGGCTTAATTAATTAATGCAGCTAATATTGAAGTTTTCCAGAATTAGCAATGTTGTTTTGGGCGGGAAAATGTTGATATTACTATTTTTGGCGGATTTTGTTATATTATATAGTATAGATTTGTGGAATCAGTTCCATGTTTTGAATGACATATATAATCAATTAATAGAGTATTTATTTAATTTGTTTTATAGCTAGTATATTTTGATGCAATATGTTATACTCCCTCCATTCCAAAATAGTTGATGTTTTAACTTCTTAAACAAATTCCAAAATAATTGATGTTTTAGGTCTTTTTTACCATTTCTCACTATTTTACCCCCATGTAAATTTAAAAATATCTTTGACTTTTCAACCTCTCACTCAAATTTGATATCATTAAATCTTATCTGCACATATTTTAGGGGTTATATTTGGTAATATATTTGTTTCTTAATTATTCTATTTTTTTCTAAAACATCATCTATTTTGGAACGGAGGGAGTAGCTAGTTATCTTCGTTCTAATTTTTGTACTTCAAGAATGTTAGTTTAGAGGAATAGTAGGAAGAAGTGTGGAAATAATCTAAAAATACTTTCTTTTATCAACAAATTACAAAATTTAAAACAACATGTTAAAGAAATAGAGGTAGTATAATTGTATAGTATCAGGGATAGAACCAGAATTTCATAATTAAGGAGGACAAGATAATTCTTTTGAAATATTTATCAAAGTTTTTTAAATTTGACACAAATCAATTATCTATTTATAATTATACTCCCTCCGTTTCATAAAGAATGTCATTTTAGACACTCTAAAAAATTTCACAATAAATGTCACTTTACCAAAAAAAACTACAAATTTTTCAATATTATAATAAACAGCCTACTTAATTTAGTTGATTATTTCCTTATTTCACAAAACATACCAAATAAATACCAATCCTTAATTTCTCAAAAAATAGCTAAAATGATATCCTTTATGAAACGGAGAAAGTATTATTTATTGTATGTGTGCATATACAATAGTTTCTTCGAAAATTTGGGCCGGCACCAGTCTGTCCCGGCTCTCTGCCCATATAACATGAGTTATCGTACCCGAATTTTGAATATATAAAGTTAAAAATTATGTCTCAATATTATCTATTCGTCTCCTTTCGCAAAAAAATCGTGTGCTAATTAAATTCAGTCATTTTATCCACATATTTATTCATTGGTTCTCTTCTTTTTGCACATCTAGCTAAGAGGACAAAATGTATTTTGGGGTCAAATTTGGTTGTAAATGTTTGAAGTGAACTCTTTGATGTAATGTTGTTATTGGTTTTTTTCTTTTAAAAAATAATTGATATGATGTTGATTTATGTGATTTGAAAAAAAATAAAAACGATAAAAACCATACAATGCTATTACATCTTATCTCTTCTCCAAATATTTTGACTTGTGATCGTTGATACTCCCTCCATCCCGGTTGAGTTTGTACACTTGAGCCGGCACATATATTAAGAAAAATTACTTTTTACTTTTTGATTGACTTTTTTAAAGGTGGAGATTGAAGTGGAGATTTTAAGGGTGGAGATTGTGAGAAAACTTTCTCTTTTAAGAGTGTGCAAACTTAAATGGGACGTCCCGAAAAGAAAAGTGTGCAAACTCAGTCGGAACGGAGGGAGTAATTTATTTCTTTTTGTTGGTTTTTATTTTAATCAATAGTGGCTGAAAAATAAGATTATTGGACAACAACAATCAACGCTTCGAATATGTTCTAGATGGTAATTTGCGACAATATGTATATTATATATACCAAACTATGAATATGCTCTTGTTTTAACCCCTAAATATTAATGAGCATAATTATTACAAAATTAATTTTGAAGATATATACTCCCTTCGTTACATAAAAAAAGTTATGTTTGAAAATATAAATTATTTTATCTTTTTTTTTTTTTTATCAAATTGGGGAAGGTTCAATAATTTTTTTAAGCACGATTTTCTATTATTGAATCCAATTTTCGAGCATGATATCGCGGAGAGCCCATCCGACTGTAAGGTCCATTGGAAACTCATATTTTGAGTCAATATTTGGACAATTTTAGAAAGCCCATCTGAACTGGGAAGTCCAGCCCAATTGTTTTCTTTGAGGGAATAAGTCCAGCCCAATTTACTTACACGCCATGTAGAGGAATTGCAAATGTGTGCAACAGGTATTGCAATTTGCAGACGATAAAATATAGGGTTCCAAAATGACCCTGTGTTGCTCATCGTGTAAATCCCCAATTGTGTGCCCTAATTTCCAAAGAAATCATACGGTTCCAAAGCCATTCACATCGAAATTTTCAATTTCTGGAACACTCAATTTTGGAATTCCAAAAATTTCAATTTCTGCTACAGCAAAAAAATCGAATAAGAGAGGTGAATATCGCTCAAGTCTGAGCTCTCCTGCTGAATTGGACGAAGTGCCTCCCTCCAATGTCATAATATTCATCAAAGGTACGAATTTTTAACCAGTTTTAAAATCTTTCTTTGTTCATCTAAAAATAAATTCTTCGGTTTTCTTTAGCTGGTTATTCTTTAGCTTTAGCCTTAGGTAGTTCAGTTTTAAGCTGGTTTTGTTCTAGCATTGTTCTTGTAGTATATTAGATACTTTTTAATAATGTTTGTCATTTTAATGCTTTCTTTTGAATAAGTGAATTTGGATTTCGGATTAATTTTTTTAAGTTTGGATCTAAACTGAAATGATATGAGGTTTACATTTCATCAATGGAGGAGTAGACTGATATTTTTAGAATTGGTTCGAGCTAACAAATAAACAAAAAAAAAAAAATGTATTTTCCCTGGAGTCGCACTGTGCTATCTATATCCCTGTATAAAAGATAAACATGCGCGGCCCATGTCAGCTTCAAACTCGATCTAATGGGAGTCAGAGCTGGTAGCCAACTCGTGTTTATAGCAATATAGAAAACTTTTTTCTTAAAAATAGATTATTTTACCTATCATTTACTCGGATATATTTTAAAGTACGATACCTAAAGTAAATCTATAATAATTCTATTTTTTTGTTGTATTAGGCAATTTGATTAAGCATTGAAAAAAACTATATCTACCTGATAACTACGGTGTGGCAAGGCCGGATTGGAGCTGCATATTGGCTTCCATTGCTGCATATAATTACAGATGTTCAAATTGACAAAAAGTATAAAATTATAAATGCCTTTTGTTGTTGAGTGTGTGGATGAGCTGATTTTCTGTTTCAGTGATATTTGTTTCAAGAAACTAATTTGGTGGCTGTTTGTGTTTGTCCTCTGTGTTTGGTGAATATGAGCACGGGCTGGAAGATGTAGTTCAGTTTCATTGTCTTTTCATTAATTGTAGATATTGAGTTGAGATTTAGGTTCTGTAATAAAACACAAATAGTTGACATCATGAAACAATTGCAGTTGTTACTACATTATTTTGTGTTTATGTGAATTTATTGTCCTTTTTACTTTCAATTTCTTCATGCACTACCTAAGCATATGGACTGACATAGACAGGGTTGGCAAAATCAACGGTGGAGGGGAGGTTGAAGATGGCGTTTTCACGATTTGGAGATGTCAGTCGAGGTACAACTACTCTATGCATGCCTTATTTTATTGGTGTCTTTTACACCCTCGAGTCAGGCAGTTGATTTCACATAAACTTGCAGTGAAAATTGTAACCGATAAGAAAACAAAGCAATCTTTAGGATTTGCATATGTTTGGTTTACGAGAGACAAGCATGCACAAACTGCCGTGGATGAGATGAATGGACAGGTAACTATGTTCCTCTCTCTTGATTCAGCAAGTTTTGATTGTCATAGGTTTTCTTAACGGGATATTTGGCTCCTATCCAGTTTTTCGAGGGCAGATTTATACATGTGACACTCGCAAGGCCCGGATCTTGCAAAACTCGTTCCGAACCTCGTTCTTACAAGTTCTAACCAGATTCCTGATGTAAGTATTTTGACTTCCAAACATCGATCATAATCCTAACATATTGAACAAACCTATTTTCACAACAAAGATGTGAATACGTATCTTTTTATGGAAAATTTATCCTCGAATATAATTATGTCTCCACTCCTTTGACCCTCTGTCTCACTTTTCAAAGTGTTTTTGGTGTAACTAATTTCCGTAATTGATGGTCACGCAGAGGACATATTTATAGCTGCTCATCCAGAAAATTCTAGTTCAGATCATACTACATAATAATGCACAACCCTAGATAAGAGGTAATAGGAGTGTTTCCGCCCATCCCACCTGCTAAAATCGAGTAGGTTAAATGTTGTTAAAAATAAAAGGACTCGCTTGTGTAGAACACATGCTAGGAGATGGGGAGGAACAAATCTTCCGTTTTTTGGGATGGAGGTAGTATTTCTATTAAATACATAATACTTATGTTTATGAAACTAACTTAACGACATATAAAATGGAACACGGTAGTAATTGGTACATCTGCTCATACCCAATGATTCAATTTGCTATCATCATACTTATTTGTATTCATCATGCCACATTATATCGAATTTGGATACAACCGATGTTATCTGGACATGATTAGGTTCTCCGATCAAGAGCTGGATGCTTAAAAATCAACAAGCTACTAAAGAAGTCGACACTATCTCAGGCAGACATTGTACAGTATAGTCTCATAATCATAGAATTTGCGTTTGTGTTGACATGGCAAATGGGTCATACCTAATGGGCGTGGTAGAGGACCATTGGTCGGAGTGAGTATAGGTAGAGGTATCTGGAGGAGGTATATCTGCTACCGCGTGGATAGAGGGAAAGAAGGGGAATGGGAGAGAGGGAGTGAACTAACAAAGAACTAAAAAAGGACAGACACGGTGAGTGCACCCCACACGTGGGATGGTGCGAATGCATGGGGACGGCGCTTGAGGCCTGCCCCCATCACTTTTTATTTTGTTTATATTTTGCTCTTTGTGGACGAAAGAGAGGGGTCCGATAGTAAGAACCCGAATCCTCTGCAGTTGAGGAATGTGCATTTTAGTATAGTTACTTACATTGTCACTCTACAATGTGGTTAACTTTGAAGAGATAATGTGCAATACCCATATAGTAAAGAGAGTGTGAGTAAATAAAATGAAATGCACATCCTTCAACTACAAAAGATCCAGGTCCAGATAGTAAGGAGTAAGGACTGTATAATATTTAAATGAGAGAAGGATGTAAGGGTGTGTTTGTTATGGAATGCGGATGGAGCACATTCCCCATCTAAAACCCTATCCTCTTTCACAAATTCTAATTATATTTCATTTATTACACAATCAACCAATCATTATACATACCACCTTTAACAATATATTAACATAAACTCACTAATCAAAGCAACATTTTGATCATTACCTATAACTCCTAACAATATACTAATATATATCACCACTCATCAACCTATTGATTTGACATCTATCGTATACATTTTATTCTAATTCATCCCAGTACATACGTTTTGGATGAACACATCCTCCACGGCTCCACCCAAATGTACCCATCCTAGTCCAAATATCACCTAATTTATATTGAATGTATAATAATTATTTGAATTTTATAGCCGTTTCAAACGGTTCTGTCCCCATTTTTTACACTTTATATGAATGAATCAATTGAATGAAAATATTTTATTGGCTTGCTAACCGCTCAAGTTTTTTATTTTCAGATATACTATTTTTTCCACAATAAATATATGATCAAATTCAACATTTTCTTATCATTTCTTACAATTTCTAAATATCAGTTTCTATAAAATATTACAACTCTCATTCTTAAAATTGAGGAAAATTCTTGGATGAAGTAGTTTAATTCTTCCAATACGGGAGAAAATATCTCTTCTCGAAATGTTAGTTCCATTAGTTTCAGTTTCTGTCCCAAAATTTCAGTATGCCTCGTCTAAAATTTATATAAGGTGAAAACTTTTTATTTAATTGGATTTATGCCTGTGGGGCTCCATATCACATAAATTCCCCTTCATGTCCACTCCTACATATGGATTTCCTTCGACCATGGGTTTAAACTCATCAAGGAAATTCAGCACATATGGAACAGGCACGGAAAAAGACTCAAAGACCAACTCCTTTCTCACCACAATGCTCTCCAATAGATCTTGAGAATCAATCTCGTTGTCATCCTTTCAAGCGTCAATGAACTATTTGTTACAAAAAATATCAGTATCAAAATTGTTCGTTGCAAAAACTAGCCGTGGCATAACTAGCTGTTAAATTTAATAATATATTGTTCTGTTTTATTTATCTTTTACTAAATTAAATAAAGATTTAAAATTAAAAAAAATTAGTCACATCAATTAAAATATTATGATTTTTATTTAATTTATAAAATAAAATAATAAACAAAGATGGTAAATTACTAAAGATATAGAAGATAAATGAGTGATTGATAGATGGACTCATAAATAATTACTTTTTTTTTTTTGGGTATTATGGTTAAGACAAAGTCTCATGTGCACGTTACACGGTGCACTTTAATTTGGGTATTACCATTTATGCGTAAAGGTATTACATGTTATGGGTAAAGGTGTTACCTGTTAATCGGAAATGTATTACAATACTTTTACCTAAACTAAAAAAAGTAACTATTCATGGTCATATTATCAAATCACTTATTTGTCTTCCATATCTTTATTAGTTTACCGTATTTATTTATTATTTTATTACATGATTCAATAAAATAATATTTCAATTAATGTAATTCATTTTTTTAATTTTAAATATTTATTTAATTTAGTAAAAAGTAAAAATAAAGTTGGAAAATATATTTTAAAGTTTAACGCCTAGTTTTCTAATGAGTAGTTTTCCAGCGGATAATTTTTGCGACGAACAGTTCTCATCGGCGCTTGAAAGGTCGGGAATGAGATTGATATTCTCAGTCCTATTGGAGAGTATTATGGTGAGAATAAGAATGGAGACGCTCAAGACAGTATTTGAGAATATATGTTTGTGTTAGTTCCATCCTTATCGAATTTCCTTGATGAGTTTGAATCCATGACAGAAGAAAATCCATATGGAGGAAAATTAATGTGGTTGCATTTAATATGGAGCTACAGAGTTATTCATCGGATTTGATGGGAACTTTTCACCTTCTGGAAAATTTTGAGAAGATGTATTTTCTCCAAAATTGAAAGAATTAAATCAAATCATCCAAGGACTTTTATCTATATTAGGAATGAGATGCATAAGAGTTTGTAAAAATTAATATTTGAAAATTATAAGAAGTGATAGAAAAATGTTCAATTGGATCGTGTATTCATATTTATAAAAAATTGAACAATTTAGTGAGCCAACGGAAATATTTTTATTGAAATGATTCAAAAAATTGGGGATGGAGCTGTCTGAAAGGGCTATAAAATTAAAGTAATTATTTGTATCATTCTCTCTCATTTATATATTTGTCTTTTTTGGTCCACAATAGTAAAAGTGGTGGGCGCCGGTAGTAGCAGACATACCTCTACCAATACCCACCCCGACAAATGGTCCTCCACCTCATCCATTAGGGTTATGTCAATATAAACTTCCTCATTAGAAATGCTCTAAACAGTTATACTGTGGTTCTCATCAAGAGCTATGGTTTCTGTTATTGCTCGATTTGACCAAATCACACCTTATCCCTATGAAAAGCTCAACTGTAAATTATCTGGGGTTGTAATGCAACAAAAGCCTTCAACTTTTATATGGGCATGTTCTTATTGGGAAAATTGTTTTTTCTTTTGCTGTCCTCTAATTTAGGGCGAGTTCAGAAATTATTTTGTATGTTGCGAATTATCATTTTCGGTTCCGTATGTTACAAGATTATTTAATTTGAGAGAAAAATTCACTGTAAATCACTAGGGATGTTAGTCGGGCCAACCCTGGCGGTTTTCAGGTTATAGAACCTCGAGCCTAACAGTCCATTTTTATAGGGCTGACAATATGGTGAACCTAATCCTAATCCTACCGATTTTCAGGCTAATCGAGTTACTACTGGGGTACAAGTCAAGCTTTCAAAATTACATATGTATTGAAATTTAATAATCTTAACAATTCCAACATAAAAAGAATTGAGGTTGAAAACATTAAATAAAATAATCATTCGTGTACATACATGACAATAGAATATAATGTAGTCATGATTAGACATGTTCATGTCTATATACATGATAAAAAGTGATTTGTATAGAAGCTACAGTTAAACCTCGATACAGTAATAAAATAGTAATCTTGATAATATAATAATTTCTTCCAGTCCCGACTCGGGCCAGTCTACTAAAGTAATAATCTCGCTAAATGCATTAAATAATAAAAAAAAAAAAAAAATCCTTAAGGTCCAACAAAAATGTAAAGTATAGCCAAACTATTCAATTAATTAACAATATTTTCTTCCAACCAAAGCCAAAGCAAACCTCCGTCTTAACTTTTTTGTGCATTCACAACTTTCGGAATATTTTGTTCGTGTTGTAGCAAGTAGTTATTCAATGTGATTATTGCTTGAAATGCCTCTTTTGACGACACAATTGGGATAACGTGACTTTCATCTGGTTGGAGATCATTCTCATCATCATCATTGTTCATTTCTGATTCATTGATTTCTTCGTATGTAGGTGATTCCATGACGGCATCATTCTTACTAGGATAGTTAAAAAGATATTCGACATCTATCACATTTCTATAGCGTAAATTCGAGATGACATCACTCAATCTCGGGATATCTTCATCCGATTTACTAATTAATCATGTTCGTTTTAAAACACCATCAAATATATTTCATAATTACGCGGCCATGTACTAAGTCGGTGACAAACTGTAAAATGTGTGATTCCTGTATATAAAATTCTCTCTAAAATAATAAATATTCATTTATCAATAAATGAATAAGCTCGCTAAATGAATAATTTCTCCGGGCCCAAGTTTATTACATTATCGAGGTTTAACTGTATCGTACTATTGAGATGAAGCGATCAAAATTAGCAAGTATAGAAGGTTTAAGATATGTGTTTCGGATTTCTAGAAATGAGATGAAGCATAAGAGTCATTTTATTATTAAAAAAGGAAATACTTACATCATACAAACTAGTAGGGATGCTAGTCGGGACAGTCCTATCGGATTTCGGGCCTATCCTCGGATTTATTGGGCCATTTTTATTGGACCGACAATATGGTGAACCTAAAACCAAGGATTAAAATATCTCCGATATTCACCGATATCTCTCCAATATCTCTCTTTTTTGGCGATACCGAAACGATATTCGGATGTAATAAATTTATGTCAGAATATCTTCGAAATATCTTCGAAATCTCCGAAATATCTCCGAAATCTCCGAAAATTTCGATTTGGGCTATCTCCAGATATAATTTGTTGTAATTTCGTGGAAATTTTAACAAAATTTCGGTGAATTTCGGTAAAATTCGATTAATTTCGTTGAGATTTCGATTAATATCGGTGAAATTTCGGTTAATATCGGTGAATTTCGGTAAATTTCGATTAATTTCGGTGAGATTTCGATTAATATCGGTGACATTTTGGTTAATATCGGTGAATTTCGGTAAAATTCGATTAATTTCGGTGAGATTTCGATTAATATCGGTGAAATTTCGGTTAATATCGGATTTCGATTAATATCGGTGAAATTTTGGTTAATATCGGTGAATTTCGGTAAAATTCGATTAATTTCGGTGAGATTTCGATTAATATCGGTGATATTTCGGTTAATATCGATGAAATTTCGGTAAAATTTTCTTAATGCAACCTTAGTTGTAAAATTTTGGTTAATATCGGTGAAATTTCATGATCCTTAGTTGTAAAATTTCTAAATTATTCACAATCCACTAAATTTTCTTAATGCAGCCCAAAGATTTAATAAATTAGAATATTATTGTAAAATACTTGAACATCCTTAATGATAATAAGAGTTCATAATGTATCTTGCGTGGCCTGATAATGTTTCTATTGTTTATTATTTGTCTAACTAGTTGTAAATATGTGAATTTCACTCAATATTTAGATTAAATATTTGAATTTAAGTAGGTTTATAACAATCTATAAAATATCGTGATAAATTACTATTTTAATACATTTTCCAGCATTTTTAAAAAAGTTGCACCGATATTTCGATATTAATCGAGATTTCACCGAAATCTCTTTAAATTGAAATACCGATATCTCCGTAATCACCGATATTTTCGTCCTTGCCTAAAACTAGGTTTTTCAGCAGTGGACTCGGCCCATTCCAGCATCTCTAGAAATCACTGAAGTTGCCGGAACTTGTCACGTGCGTTACACGTGGGTCTTAAATTGAGGTTCGCAATGACTTGACATACGTGGCATTTAGATGGTCAAGTGGTTTTTTTTTTTTGTTACTTTCTTCTTACTCTCTGGCTCTGTTTGTTTATGGCTGTGAGTGACTGGAGTACTGTAGGCTGTGGAGAATAAAGTGGAATATGAGGTTGGGGTAAATAAGTGAGTGTTTGTTTAGGTTGGTTGGAGATTGGGTTGTGGAGTGATTATAATATAAAAGGTGGTAAAGGTGATTTGATATGTGTAAGAGGTAGTTAGTGAATGATTGGTTATTGATTAAAGTTGTATTGGGAATTGGATTTGATTGATAATGTGTGTAAGAGGTAGTTAGTGAATGATTGGTAATTGATTAAAGTTGTATTGAGAATTGAGTTTGATTGATGATGTGTGTAAGAGGTAGTTAGTGGATTGATGTTTGATGTTTGATGTTTGGTGTTTAAAATAATTTATTGGGGAGGTTTTAGGGTTGGACACAATATATTGTGCACAACCTATAGCCAAACACATATAAACTGTGCTAAATCCTGAACGGCTGTGTCAATCCATAAACAAACAGGCCCTCTCTTTTTTCCGAATAATATACAACCACAACTGTTGGAGTGCGGCAATGGAGCGTGAAGAAGAAGGCAGGCAGGCAGAGTGCGGCAAACAAAATCATCCTCGCCATTTCTTTAATTTTGACAACAAACGGATCGAATCTCTTCGTGAAAATGTCGATTTCATAGTAGATTTTCTCAAGTGGTAATCTCATGAACGCAACAAAGAAGCATAAATACTCATGACAGCAGCTTATGAGCTTTATTTTCTATTATGAATATATTGGAGTAGATCCAGAATCATTTTCTACCATTCCTTTAACTTTGACAACAAACAAATCGAAGCGTTTTGTAAAAATGTTGATTTCAGGGTAGATTTTCTCGAATCACGAAGACGACGAACGGACAACGAGCAGAGTGCGTCAGACGAAGTGCAGCAGGCCGCTGGCGACGGAGAAGAAGACAGAAGAATTTTAAAAAAATATATATTTTTAATAATTTGGTGGTTATTGAATTTTATTTGTTGACCTATAAAATTTTAGACAATTTTAGATTCATTAAACAAATTTTTGAATCTCTTTTTCAATTTGTCGATTTTTTGAAAAAAAAAATCTAGACTTTTATAAAATATAAACAAATTAAATCAAATAATATCATAATTGCTTATTTTCTTAAAATTAATGTGGCCGATGATGTCGAAGATTATTGGTAAAAAAAGTAGTCAATGTCCCTTAGACCTCATCTAATAAGTTAATATTCAAATGCCACGTTAGCAGAAATCGCTGGAAAGTCCTAATTTGAAAGTTCACGTGCCTGTCACGTGTCAAAATTCGACAATTTTAATAATTTTCTACGAAAAATATCTTCAAGTTGAATAATCTTATACATGCAAGATCAAAATTGATATAGTGTGATATATAGAACAGTTTTTGAACTCGCTCTAAATTTACGGGTTAAAAAAATAATTTTTCCATATTCTTATTTATTTCTGGTCACATATATACATAATATCTTTGCACATATTTTCTTGGATCTGGTGTAAGAATAAGATCTGGAAGATTGAATCTTCTTCCACTCAACACAGTAAAGTATTTTCATTTTAAATATATCATTATATTACATCCGTCTGTATCTCTATTTTGTAAAATCAACATCACGTGTTCCCTGTTTTTTTGCAGACTTTTATCTGTTTGTCGGATATGCAAACAGATATGTGTTTTTTTCTTATATGGTTGACCTTGTCAAAAATAATATTATGATGTTTTAGGATTAGTTTTCTTGAAATAAAAGTAGTCTTCGCGATACACAATTTTTTTTAAAGTAATTCATTTTCTAATTTAGTCTATTTTTACTTAAAATTAGTATAATTTTTTTAATACAACTCACTGAATACAAATTATATTCTTGCTTTGTTATTAATTAAATAATTTAAATTAAATCATTTTAAACAAAAGAATCAAACATTAAAAATCGCAAAGGAAACAAGAAAAGGAAAAAGAAAACAATGGGAGCAATCTGAACTTTAATTCTTCACAATCCTCCAATCTAGCCCATCAAATTCATGATTTTTACCATCACTTTTAACACATTGCTCGTTAAATTTGGACCTCGAATCGAACCGAAAATGTGAGTTCTATAATAGGTATGTAACATAGTTTCACTCGAGAATTATTGCTGAACAAACATACCTCCAAATTGTTCTGTTAGTCTACCATGATTAAGGCTTAAGGCCACCAACGACACATTATCAATCTGGTTTATAATTTTGCAAAAACATTAATTAACCTCTTTTTAAATCTAATTGGTTTTGTGATGTTTTAATTTTTATGAGTTAGTGTCGTCTTCTTCAATTGAATTGATTTATATCATCAATGGTTATTTATGCCCTTCATTAATGTAGCAATGACAGCTTATGAAGAACATGAAACACACAAGATTTTACGTGGTTCGGATTGAAATCCTACATCCACGGATAGAGATGATTCCTCTATCAATTCACTAGGCTTTGAATCAGATTTACAACCACTTAGAACTCCCAAGAACTCAAGTAGAAAAATACAAGAAAACCACACTTTTTCTCTCCTTCTACTAACTCTCTTTTCTAAGAACAAATCTGATTCTTTGATAACTAGAATGGAATGGAATTATATTCCTTGATGTGTTGGCTAATGAGTATGAGCGACGGTTTCTAGCAGCTGAAGTAAACCGGACGAAATAAGTTGCAACAGATTAGCAGTTTTTCTTTCCAGAAGATTCGCAACAGTTTTGATAGCAAACGACAACAGTTTTAGCTAAACGACAACGGTTCCAACTGAATAACCGTTTTTGATGACAGAATCCTTCCAGCTCAGTTTTAACTGTTTCCTCATGCTTCCAACCTGAATTTCTTGCTTCCACTCTAACTCTAACTGCATTGTGAAGCCATACATACACTCTAAACTCACAATCTCCACCTTGGCTTCTCAATCACATCAAAACATAATCCTTATCCCACTTCATTAACATGAACTGACATCAGAACCACTCCACCTTTTCCCATGCTTCTTTCAAATAGTTTGAATTCTCACTAACTGAAGACAATACTGAAACTTGTCTCGAGTTAATGATTTGGTAAGCATATCAGCTGCATTTTCTTCAGTCCTTACCTTTTCCAAACATACTGACCCCTTGTCAACAATATCCCTCACAAAGTGTAACCTAACATCTATGTGCTTACACCTCTCATGGAACACATGATGCTTGGCTAAATGTAAAGCACCCTGTGAGTCACATTTCACCTTGACTGAGTCTTGTTTGATTCCAAATTCTGATAATATGCCTTTAATCCATACTGCCTCCTTCACTGCTTCAGTGAGTGCAATAAACTCTGCTTCAGTAGTTGACAAAGCCACTACAGACTGAAGCATGGACTTCCAACTTACTGCCGAGCCAAACAAAGTAAAGATGTATCCAGTTTGAGACTTTCTAGAGTCAAGATTTGCTGCAAAATCTGAATCTACAAAACCTATAACAACATCACCTTCTCTGTCCTCTTCTTTTCTGAACAAAATTCCATAATTCCCAGCTCCTTTCAGATATCTCATGACATACTTCAATGCTTCCCAATGAGCTTTCCCAGGATTTGACATGTACCTGCTCACTACACTGATAGCATGAGATACATCTGGTCTTGTACAGACCATAATATACATAATACTTCCAACAGCATTTGAATATGGAACTCTGCTCATTTCTGATTCTTCATCCTCAGTCTTTGGCTTCTGATGTTCAGAGAGTTTAAATTGTTGTCCTAAAGGAACTGTAACAGACCTACACTCATGCATGTTGAATTTCTTCAACACTTTCTGTACATAGTCAGTTTGATGCAGCAGCAAATACCCTTGAGACCTGTCTCTCAATATATCCATTCCCAGAATTCTTCTAGCCTGTCCAAGCTCCTTCATTTCAAACTCAGCTTTCAACTGTTCTTTTACCATTTTAATTTCTGCTTTGCTTTTACTTGCAACTAACATGTCATCAACATATAAGAGTAGAAAAACACTCACTCCCCCTTCACTGAACTTCAGATATACACAGCTGTCATACCTTGATCTTTCAAACCCAATGACTCTCATGTAGCTGTCAAACTTCAAATACCACTGCCTTGGACTTTGTTTAAGTCCATATAATGATTTTTGTAGCAAACAGCACTTATCTTCATTTCCTGGAACTATGAAACCATCAGGTTGAGTCATATATATCTTTTCCTTAAGCTCTCCATGAAGGAATGCAGTTTTGACATCCAGCTGCTCCAATTCAAAATCAAACTGAGCCACTAAGGCTAATAGTATTCTGATGGATGTATGCTTTACTACTGGGGAGAAGATTTCATTAAAATCTATTCCTTCTTTCTGAGTAAAACCTCTGGCAACCAATCTGGCTTTGTATCTGATTTTCTCCACCTCTGTGACCTCAGTTTTCCTCTTGAAAATCCACTTACAGCTTACTAGTTTTTGGTTTCTGGGCTTCTGAACAAGTACCCAAGTTTGGTTCTTTTCAAGTGATTCAATCTCCTCTTGCATTGCCATGAGCCACTTTTCTTTGTCTGATCCCTGAATTGCTTCTGAATAGGTTCTTGGTTCTGGGAATTCAATCTCCTCTTCAGCTGTCATAAGTGCATATGCTGTTAAATAATCCTCAGCATATCTTGTAGAAGGCTTCCTTATTCTTCTTTCTCTATCCCTAACCAGCTGATAACTTTGAATATCTGATTTTTCCTCTTGAGTTTGTTCTTCATCAGCTGAATCTTCTGATTCTGAGTCAACTCTGTTCTTAGACTTCTCCTCCTCAGACATAGGATCACTGATATTCTGAAATACTACTTCTTTTCCAGTTTGTGCTGGTTTGTAGGGCAATATTTCTTCACAAAATACTACATCTCTGCTGATGAGAATTTTCTTCTGTCCTTCTTCTGTACACCAAAGCCTATACCCTTTCACTCCATTTGGATATCCAACCATGATGCATTTTACTGCTCTTGCATCAAGTTTGTCTTTCTTGACATGAGCATATGCCCTGCATCCAAATACCCTTAAGTGATTGTAGCTGGGTGGCTTTCCAGTCCATATCTCCTCTGGAGTCTTGTTTTCCAAAGCAACTGAAGGACTTCTGTTGATCAAATAGGCTGCTGTAGAGGCAGCTTCTCCCCAGAATCTTTTCTCAAGCCCTGAACTTAGTAACATGCACCTCACTCTTTCTAACACAGTCCTGTTCATCCTTTCAATGACCCCATTCTGTTGAGGATTTCCTGGGACAGTGTTGTGCCTTTTTATCCCCTTTGTTTTGCAGAAACTGTTGAACTCATCAGACATGAATTCCAAACCATTATCTGTCCTAAGACACTTGAGCTTGCTCCCTTTTTCTGTCTCAACCTCAGCACACCAGTCTTTGAACTTCTCAAAGCATTCTGACTTAGCTTTCAGGACATACAGCCATAGCTTCCTACTGAAATCATCCATAATGCTCAAGAAAAACCTTCCTCCACCTAGAGTTTGAGTTCTAGATGGTCCCCAAAGGTCAGCATACACATAATCCAGAGCATGTTTGGAGGAATGTTTTCCAACAGGATAAGGTAGTTTCTTTGTTTTTCCTAGTATACATTCTTCACATGTTCTGTGAGCTTTCAGACTTCCAGTATGATTGATCAGTCCTTGCTTTGCTAGTTGAGTTATGCTAGATTCTCCCACATGCCCCAGTCTTGAATGCCACAGATCATAATCAGTGTGAGAAACATTTGCAGATTCACCATGTATCACTTTTCCATCAAGATAGTATAAGCTATTTCTCTTGATGCCTTTCATTACTATTTTGTTCTCCTTTAAGACATATAGGCATCCCTTTTCTGATTTGAAATTACACCCTCTGGATTCTAATGTCCCCAGACTAATTAAATTTCTCCTCAGGTTTGGAATGTACCTGACTTCCTTCAGAACTTTTATTGTGCCATCATGGATCTTCAGCTTTATATCTCCTATTCCTTTAACTGGACACACTTCATCATTCCCCAGCATGACATTTCCTGAGTCTTGTTCCTTGAGATTCTCAAACCAAGATAGAATTGGGCACATGTGAAAAGAGCACCCTGAATCAAGAATCCATTGCATTTCTGGACTAGATTCTGTTATGTTTAGAACTTCTGGATCTTCAGATAGGGCTTCAACAGCATCTGCATTGTTAGTTGAGTGAGTCCCTGCTTTTTGTGATTGTTTCTTCTTGTACTCAAAGCAATTTTTCTTGAGATGACCAGGCTTCTTGCAAAAGAAACATTTTCTTGTTTCTTTTCCTTCAGTGTTCTTTGACTTTGAATCAGGGGCTTTCTTTGGTTGATCTGAATTTGGACCTTTCTTTGCTTTCTGAAACTTCCCCTTCTTCACAAATAATCCTTCTCCTGCAGTTTCCTTTGGATCCTGATTCAGTCTTTGCATCTCCTTTGATCTTAGAGCTGATTGTACTGCAGCAAAGGAAATCGTGGTGGTTCCACCATACATCATTGCATCCTTCAAATGGTCATAAGAAGGGGGTAATGAATTCAGGAGTAGAATTGCCTTATCTTCATCTCCCATGGTCACTTCTACAGACTCCAAATCATCAAGAGTTTTGTTGAACTCTTCCAGTTGATCTTCTGCTGATCTTTCTTCTGAGAACTTGAATGCATACAGCTTCTGCTTCAGAAAGAGCCTATTGGTCATGGATTTCTCCATGTACAATTCATCCAGCTTCTTAATTACCCCTGCCGCGGTGCTTTCCTTTGAAACAAGCCTCAAAACTTTATCAGACAGACACAAGATGATCAGGCTGTGTGCTTTCTCCTGGATTTCCATCTTCTTGTCATGAATTTCACGTTTCTTCTCTGGATCACTTATCTCTGGATTATCTCTCTCATCCTTCAGAGCTGCAGATAAACCTTGCTGAACCAACAATGCCTTCAGTTTCAGTTTCCAGAGTCCATAGTCATTTTTCCCTGTGAATTTTTCTGTTTCCAACTTGGAGAGTGACATTTTTCCAGATCTCGATCGCGTGCGTTCTTGTGTTTCCCACAGACGGCGCCAATTGTTATAATCAATTCCTCAAGATCAACTTAAACATCACACAAACAAATTTGCAGAAACACTCCAAGAAAAACCAATGAAGAGAGAAAACTGAAAACAGAAAATGAAGAACATGAAACACACAAGATTTTACGTGGTTCGGATTGAAATCCTACATCCACGGATAGAGATGATTCCTCTATCAATTCACTAGGCTTTGAATCAGATTTACAACCACTTAGAACTCCCAAGAACTCAAGTAGAAAAATACAAGAAAACCACACTTTTTCTCTCCTTCTACTAACTCTCTTTTCTAAGAACAAATCTGATTCTTTGATAACTAGAATGGAATGGAATTATATTCCTTGATGTGTTGGCTAATGAGTATGAGCGACGGTTTCTAGCAGCTGAAGTAAACCGGACGAAATAAGTTGCAACAGATTAGCAGTTTTTCTTTCCAGAAGATTCGCAACAGTTTTGATAGCAAACGACAACAGTTTTAGCTAAACGACAACGGTTCCAACTGAATAACCGTTTTTGATGACAGAATCCTTCCAGCTCAGTTTTAACTGTTTCCTCATGCTTCCAACCTGAATTTCTTGCTTCCACTCTAACTCTAACTGCATTGTGAAGCCATACATACACTCTAAACTCACACACAAAATATTATTATTCATTCTCCAAACTCCGTTACTCCAAAATAAGTTTATGTAAATTTTTAATTTTATTTTATTTACTTGAACATAATTATATCTATTTTTATTAGGAAAAATTACAGATCGTCATCCTAACTTTACGTATTTTTGCACTTTGCTATATAAATTTTTCTGTTACCACCTATCATCTGAACTTATGATTTTGTTGTAAATTACCATTTGAGATCAATCCAAATCATCAATAGTACAATCAATGTTTGAGATTTATTCGATATAATAATTTACAACAAAAAATTTACATAACAAACGGAAGTTGGAATGTTTATTTGTAATTTTCCCTTTTTATTATGCTTATGATGAGTATATATTATCACACACACATAGATATTTAAATCATTCGATTCTTTATAAATGGTTCAACTAGTTAAGCCAATGATACAATAACTCAATTTATCGTCTGCCCGGATTTAAAAATATTGATTTGCAGGGGATATAAGTATTGACCTACATGAACGTGGCATATGAGATATTTTTATTGTAGGCCGTTTGACCAGCACATTCAGAAGTCATAACCGTTGGCAACCAGTTTTGAATATTGAATTGTCAAGTCCAACTTGATCTGTAAAAATCCCTCAAGCATACCTAGTTAGGTAGTACTTTCTTATTCTCAACTTAATTTGTCTACTTATTTTTTTATTTGTTTCAAATAATTTTTTTTAGCTCAAAAACAAAAAAAAATTTCTTATAATATCTATTATAAAAATTTACACATTCAATCTTCACCTTTAAAAAATTAAAGATTTCAAAAAAATTATTTTTTCTTAACCTTCGTGTTCAATCAGAATAGATAAATTAAACCCGAACGGAGATATTAATTTTTAACGTGACCTAAAAATCCAGCACATATCGAATTTATGTACATCACTAGGTTGACTTTTTTGGGGACAATTGGATTAAACCTGATTAACACGAAAATCAAACGGATGAATTGGTGCTTGACAAGTAGCTCTTTTCATTAGTATGTAGGGTCATTTCTGTAAAATATATTTTTTGTAAATTATATTATATTAAGAATCTAGCAAACAAGCACGAATTGTTCTTGCTATTTACTTTGAATCAAAATTTAGGCTACTAAAAACTATATTTTAGACGGTCACTGTCAATTGACTCATCAATCCTTAACCTGAATATATTGCATGAATCGAATAATTAAATTGGTCAAGCTCAATTCGACTTGTAAGCTCATAATCAATCTATTTAAACACCTCTAAATTACCTAACGTTACGTTGAGAATACAGAGATAATGTTTAGGTGTCCAAAAATCCAAGACACTTAAATTATACCTAAAGAAGAAACATATCAATTTTGAACAAAAAATCTAAAATGAAAAAAAGAAAAAAGAAAAACTGTACATATTTCTGTATAATATTTGTACGATCTAAGATACTTGTACCATAAAATATCATCTAATAATTTCAACGACATAAAAATAAAGGATAATTCGATGGGGTCGTGTTATTACTTATTAGGAGTGTACTGTATTTTTGTATGAATGTGAGATGGGTTGGCCCAGTTGGTTTTATTAATATTGCTGATTAATTCTTTGGATAATCGTAAAAATATCATGATATTTTCCTAATTGCAATAAATTTTATTGGATTTCACACAAAAGGAAAAAAACTCAATTTGCATTTGACACAAAAGAAAAAAAGATACAAGTGCAACTATTTATTTAAAAACATAAACTATACAAAATGACGAGCATAACATACGGCAACAATGCTTACCTTGAAAAAGAATTTAATTATTGACAAAAACTCGTATTAGACCGTCACACCATGCGGTGGAAAAAAAAAATATTATTTTTTGTAGTAAAAATATTACGTTTATTTGTAAAAGTATTATTTTTTCTGAATAAAAAAATATATATCACTTTTATCTGTAAAAGTATCACTATAGCAAAAATATCAGTTTTATTTGTACAAGTATCATTTTTTTTCCTGTAAAATTATCAATTTTAAATGTATTTTATCACACATGAAACCACGGTACATAAAAGACTCACTCTAAATTATTTATGATTTACCCATGTTTATGTATTTCTATTATTTCTTATTATAAACGTAAAAGTTTCATTATTTATTAAAGATTGATTATAATATTTTTTGAGGATCTTATAAAAATCCTATATCATCTTTTTTATTATATTTATATTTATATTACATTTAAGATGAGGGGTTGACAATTCGGGCATTCGATCAAATTGAGCATAGTTCATGGGCTAACACTATATCTTGGATTGGGTAACGTTGGGACAAAATTTGATCAGACCTAAAATTAATCAATCCCACTTCTTCCATCTCTTATAATAATATACAAAGATTATGTCGGCTACAGCTCATCGATCTTTTAATTCATCGAATTAGATAATACTTCAAACAAAAATTTATGCAGCCCGACTGATGTAAAATATTGTGCCTTTGGCCCAATCGATTGACCGATCCAATTTTGCCACTCCATTGGAGAGATTATCTAGTACGGGGCCAGTACAGTACTGTGGTACCAGGAGTAATAACAAGGGCAGCCGGGTAAAATTTCACTAAATTAATTAATTAAACAAAATAATAAGAGGAAGAGAGTGCATTAAATCATCACCCACCTCATTCTCTCTCCGCCCTCTCTCAGAACGCACAGACGGAGCAAAAGCGTCGGAGGGAGGGGGGAATCAGTCATGCAGCCGTTCAATTCGGTGGCGCTCGTCTCCATGGCGATAAGGAACAGCGGAATCCACTCTACCCCCGTCCATTTGGAGGCGGAGATTGAATTCGGTACGGTTTTGTGGTACACATACGCCGGGATTTCGTGCTTCTTAGTGCTGTTCGCCGGGATAATGTCGGGCCTCACATTAGGCCTCATGTCTTTGACCCAAGTAGACCTTGAGATCCTCCACCGCAGTGGCTCCCCGTCGGAAAAGAAACAGGCTGGTTTGCCCGCTTTCCCTTTTGCAATCCATTATTTGATCGTTTTTCGTTAGTATTAGGTTGAATTGTTGATTTTGTGATATTCAAAATAATGATTGTTCTTTCTCGTAATTTTGCTGTTTCAGTTGGAATTAACTGTCAATTGTTCATCGAATTTGACAGACTATACTGTAGTTCTGATCTCCTATATGCTAAGTAGTCCTATATGCTAAGTAGATAGGGCTGAGAATCAAACCAAGCTACTCGATACTTCACCTGACTTGAGATCATTCGCTAAAAGCTTGTTTGAATTATGTTCGATTAAAGAAATCAACTAAGCTTTACCATAGTTTTACATTTGATACAATCTAAAGCTTGACTCGAGCTCGATAAGTAGAACTCAGTTAAATTATGTGAGAAAATATCAAACTGCTCGAGCTCGACTCGTCTGGCTCAGTTAAGCTCGTTCAAACTCGATTCGGTTAATAATCAAACAATTTCAAACATGCTTGAACAAAAATGTTTTTGGCTTGATTTGACTCATTGACAGCCCTATACACATATTACTGATTCTCTTAGACCACGCATACCAGTCATCCGCGAACTCCTCTTTTTTTTATATGCACGCCTGAGATTATGCGTTAAATTCTGTAACTGGTGCTGAGGTACTATGTTGGATTTCTGATGATAATTAGAGAATTTTTATTTTTATTTTTCAAATATATTTTGCCTTTCCTAAAACAGAAGTTACAGCTGGATTAAGACATTTGTGAATGTTGTTTTCTGTGTTCTCTTTTTGCTTGTCATCGCTGTCATCATTACCATTATTGCTGGTACACTTTTGTGGAATCACATTCTGATAATAACAGATAAAGATTTGAACCGTACAAATTAGGTGTGAATGTGAAGGCATGCAATTTGCCCTATTACTATTGGTGAACCAGTACTGATATTGCTGCTATCATTACTAAAATTAGTAATCTAATATTACTCTGGATTGAAGTGGCACTGTATTATGAAAAACACACCAGAACTTAATATTCCGTACGAGCGTAACCTGTTATAATTTTGTGCCTTCCTACAGTTCTTGAGGATACGTGTTCATGTACATGAGTGTTGCTCTAATCAACAAGGACTTCTTCTATTATTACTCATTATATATTTTTTTTTAAGCAACTTTTCATTACTTTTATAAGTATGGCCTCCCTTTTATATTGATGGTATGTTTATTTTTCTACAGCTGCAATACTTCCAGTGGTCCAGAAGCAGCACCAGCTTCTCGTGACATTGCTTTTATGTAATGCTGCTGCAATGGAGGTCACAAACTTTTTATGCTATTATAAATTCGTCATTTGCTGAAAGGACGAAGTAAATTTGCTTGGGCACAATTGAGGAACTGAAGTTGGGTCTAAAATTAGAGCTGCTTTGTCCTTTCGAATGAGAGATTAGCATGGGCATAAGGGGGCAGGGGGAGATAGAGAGAGCCGTTGATGAAAATGCAAACTGAGGAGGTTTTAGTATAAGCTATAGAAGAACAAACGTGCAACATCTTTTAGCTTTACATTTTTCCTTTTTTTTGTTTTTTTTTTGGGAATATCTACAAATATGCACTTTTAAAGATATTTTGTATTATGTATTTCATTGAAAAAACATGCTAAGAGTTTATCTCTTTATTGTTTCTGCATGGTGCAGGCACTTCCACTATACTTGGATAGGCTTTTCAATCAATATGTTGCAATTGTACTGTCTGTGACTTTTGTTCTATTTTTTGGAGAGGTAATTGTCAAATAGTTTGGATGAAGTGTTGATCTTTCTATTGCTAGTTTCATTCTTTTTATCCGCTCTCTAATGATTTTCTGTAGGTTATTCCTCAAGCCATATGCACGAGATATGGACTTGCTGTTGGTGCAAATTTTGTTTGGCTTGTTCGAATTCTGATGGTTATATCCTACCCTATTTCGTACCCAATTGGAAAGGTATTTGTGAATGACAAAGTAAACATTCTTACTCGCCATTCTAATTCATTTGGTTAGAGTTACTCGAAGTATATTCCTGCAAACCAAATGAAAATTATATGATCAAGCATGAAACCAGTTAAAATGTACTTTAGTGGTTCACTATGGTTGAATTGTAATGTTTCTGAAAGGGCAAAGCATTGCATATATACGGCTGAATGCTGGCTTAGGAGACAAAATGTTGAGGATTAAAACTTTCTGATCGTCTAGAGCCTGCACATCGGTGCTTGTTTCGACTTACAGATTCAAAAATCACAGTGTAATGAATTAGAGAATAATATGATACATATATTCAAGAATTTACTACTTGACAAGATATATGCTTCACCATTATATTTATCTTCTAGTGTACATTGTACATAAAGCAAATATCATGCCATGCCCATTGTGGTTGTTTTAAGCTCTCTCTAGATTAGTTTTCTACTTCTCAGTATTTCAATTTGAGCCTACTATTTTTCTGATTTAATCTGTTACACAATACCATTACTTGATTCTGTGCTCCCATGAGATGTATTTTTCTAAACAGACAAAAGGCGTGCTTCTCTGGATAGTGTGCAACCTCATAAAAAATTTAAATTGTGCATCCATCTATTTCCAGTCATACATGTCTTCTCCATCTGGAGCCTACTTATATTGTAGCTCTTATTATGAATTCAGATGCTGGATTGTGTGCTTGGACATAATGAGGCACTATTTAGACGAGCTCAGTTGAAGGCTCTTGTCTCTATTCACGGCCAGGAGGTATTATTAATAATTTTGAAATTCTTCTTGTTGTTTGTTATCATTATTTTCCATGCTTCTCACAACTTGCATATCAGGTCATAAGATTTTTGTTGTATTTAAATCTTCGATATGGTGAAATTCTCGATTTTCATCTGCTTGTGACATGCATTCCCTTGGACATTATTAAGCAGTTGCGTTGTCTGTAGGCTGGCAAAGGCGGTGAACTCACACATGATGAGACAACAATAATTAGTGGGGCTCTAGATTTGACAGAGAAGGTATACCTAAAAACTTGATTTCTTATTTCCTTCTGTTTACTTGTTCTTTCTGTCTTCTTATCTTTAATTTATTAATTGGGATAACTGGTGTAATTCGGATTTGAAGATCTCGTCCAAAGACTGCAACCATTGAACTGCAGTTGTTTACATTATAAATTAAAAGATCTATTAAAATGTTTTTGGAACCCAACTACCTGAATCTTCACAATGTTCAACCATTGAACTGCAGTTATATAGATTATAAATTAAAAGATCTATTAAAATGTTTTTGGAATCCAACTACCTGAATCTTCACAATGTTCATCATTGGATAATGGATGGTCATTCACCACAGACACATACTATTGTGTTTTCCCAGGAAGAACTTGAGTTCCTTCAGTTGTAAGATGTAAGATCCTCATCAGTTGCCTGTTAGATTGCAACTATAAATTACTCCCCCCGTCCCAGCTAACTTTTCCTACTTTCTATTTCGGTCCGTCTCACTTAACTTTTCACACCCTTAAAAAGGAAATTTCTCTCACAATCTTCACCCTAAAAATCTCCATGCTCAATCTCCACCTTTAAAAAAGTCAAAGAAAAAACAAAATCTGTTTTTTCTTAACCTCCGTGCCCAGTCAACTATGAAAAGTTAGCTGGGACGGAGGGAGTATATCATATGAGCTGTACTACTGTACAACTTCTGCATCATATTGAAAATTTTGAAATTTAATGTCATAGCATTCTTCTTGAATACTATCTATGTTGTTTTTTGCTGTTTTTTCTCAACTACAAACAGACTGCTGAGGAAGCAATGACGCCAATTGAGTCGACATTTTCCTTGGATGTGAACTCAAAGCTGGACTGGTAAGATCGCAAATTTCCTTGGTTGCACCTACTAAAATTTCCCTGCTGTTTTTAACTAGGCTTCAATCTTCTTGTCTTACGGGCTGTATCCTCACCTAGCGTTACTTGACCAATTATATGAATATAAGGATGAATTGCATATGATTGAACTCATTGTTTACTGGATATTTACCTTGTAGCTGATGTTTAGTAGCTAGGGCCTAGGTATTCATGCTACTTAGTTCATAATTATTAATTCAAAATCTCCTTTCAGGGAAGCAATGGGTAAGATTCTGGCTCGTGGTCATAGTCGTGTTCCTGTTTATTCTGGCAACCCAAAAAATATCATTGGGCTTTTACTGGTAAAGTTCCAGAAATAGTACTTTTTTTTCTTACCATGAATATAACTGTGTAACCTTCGAAATATTTTACGAATAGGTGAAGAGTCTTCTCACAGTGAGAGCAGAAACAGAAACCCCAGTGAGTGCTGTTTCTATTCGAAGAATTCCACGGTATGCAATTGCATTTCCGACATGCTTATGGATCTCATTTTCATCGAAGAAGATTGAAATATTTACTAGATGTGCCTCCATCCCCCTCTCTCTCTCTCTATCCCCCTCTCTCTCTCAGTGTTCCAGCAGATATGCCCCTGTACGACATACTCAACGAGTTCCAGAAAGGTAGCAGTCATTTGGCAGCTGTGGTGAAGGCAAGTGGAAGAAACAGAAAACCTCCACCTATTGTAGAGAAGTATGAGGAGGTAGAAGCTGCAAATGGCAATTCAGACTTTGAAAGTGGAGAAACTACTCCCTTGCTATCAAAGAAAGTGGAGAAGACACAGAATGTGGTTGTTGACATTGAGAGAATCTCGAGGCCAGCCTCTAAAAGTAACGTGACATATAGTGTTGCTTTTGCTGATGGTTTGACCCCTTCATTAGACGACTCTGAATACGGTGAAGTTATTGGTATTATCACATTGGAAGATGTATTTGAAGAGCTGTTGCAGGTATGTTTGACTCTGACCAGGGTCTCCACCACTAGGCCTTCTTTCCAAAAAATTCGAAACATTTACAAGATCTTTCTATTTCCCATTCTTTTAAAATTGTATATTTAGATATGCTTTTGTTAATAGGGTGCAATTTTCGCCAATTTGAGACTTTAAGAAGAACGCGTAATTCACTAAAGATAGATCTGATTTTCAAGGATCCTAATGACACATTGCATATGTCTCCTAATTTTTGCTCTTATTCCACTAATTGGCCATAACTGCACCACTTGACAAAATCATCGCCAAGCTGTCAGTTTTAGAAGAACACGCCGGATGCTATAATGTTGAAGAGTTCGGTTCTCTATCACCATATTGTGTTATGCCATTTGGCTGCAATTAGTAACTTTTTCTTGTGAATGCAGGAGGAAATTGTTGATGAGACAGATGAATACGTTGATGTACACAAAAGGTACTTGTTTCTTGAAGCCTTCAGCTACAATGTGCACGATGATTCGAAATGAAAATTACATTACTTTCTTTTGTGATGCAGGATACGGGTGGTGGCAGCTGCCGCCGCTTCATCAATTGCTCGTGCCCCATCAAGTAGGAGGTTAAATAACCAGAAAGGAGCTGTAAGTAAACTATTCTCATGCTCACTTGTTTTTGTTTACTTTCTGTCAGATGAAAATATTCAACCTTGTCTTCTAATGTCTATTTTATAACTAGCATGTAACTGAAGGGAGTCCTCATAGTGCATGCAAATAGCAATCCCAGGTCTTATGGACTCTTTAAATATTTGCGACACTCATAGATTTGTAATCTATTTCTCGAATGGATAAAATAAGTAAGCTAACAAGAAAAGCCCTGCACATAGAATTTGTTGTTAAATTTGTCAGTTGTAAAAATGAAAAAAATTGTGAGGTCGAATGCTTTACAGACGCACTACAGGTTTTACTGAAGTTGCACTGTATTTGTTAAGCTTGCAAGGTTCATAGTAAGATATACTTCATACAGAAAGGCATTATGTTGTTGTTGGGATTATAAGTTGGAGAAATTGATGACAGCATAAAATATGAAATGCATCTTGTTGCCATTGGTTATTTCATCCTTCGCCGTTTCTAGATCTTCAACATTGACAATGTTAATGTCAAGACAAATGTCAAATGTTCAGAACCCTTTTATCCTAGAATCTCTCTCTCCCTCCCTCCCCCCCCCCCCCCTTCAAAATGCTTTGACAATTATGTTAGTAGCACCACCATGACTTATTGATGCATTTGCCTTTTGATTGCCGCTCAAAATTCTTAAAGATCTTCCTTACATTCACTCAGGGAGGCCAAAATAAGCCTGGACAGCATGAATCTGCAGCAAAGCTTGTAAAGAGATCTTGGTGACCTCCTTTACAGGAAATATCTAGTGAAGATTTCGATTTTGGTGGTGGACCTCAAGCTCTAGAAAAGGTATTGTAATTTTGGTGAAGATTGAAGCTTTTACTCGACTTATACTGCAATAGTATGGCTCTCTTTTCTTTCTTTTTGGAGTACATAATATTCTTTGTAGCTTGATCCAAAAAACCCAAAAAATTCTTCGTAAGGTTTTGGCATAATTCTTGCATCGGTCTGCTCTCATTGTTCTACAGAAGGCCCCTATCTTTTGGTAAGGATTGATGATGCATAGACTTACGTGAGAATTTGTACTGAGAAAGCTGTGCTAGATCAATTTAAGATTTTCTATTTTTTAAAAGAACGGCTTTCTACTGTTGGCTTTTTTTTTTAAAAATGCAACTGTTATTATTGTGTTTGTTATTTAACAAGTTTATGGAAATGTTGGAGCTTTCTTACTCTCGTCTAAGTTACAATATAAATCAAGTTCTACTGCAAATAAGAAGTATCATAAGCTTGTGCTAATATAGCCTATATTTATGTCATTGTACAGTGCAGAAACAGCTTTGTTCAGTAAAATGTATGAATGATTAACATACTAGTTTCTTCTTGGGATGTTTCTGAATGAGAGTTTCCGAGAAAACAGAAAGAAAATCATTCTTCTGCAGTTGGTGTAAATTGTTTTCAAGATTGAATTCCATCGGTGAGTGTAATTAGTTATTTCTTTCAAACTACTTGTAGTTTACTGAAATAGAACCAGATCAGCTTTTGGCTGATATTAATCTGGAGTGAATTTTATATACAACATGGGTAAGATATTATTTCAAGAAAAAAGAGAATATTCTGCACTCTAAGTTAATGTACATAACTTGGCATATATGTGCAATGACACTTTTGCATTCCTTACTAGTAATTTTACACTTTAGCTACCTATTTGTTATCTGCCACAAAATTGAATTCTAAAGACCTTTTCTTGCATTAGATTGCACTACCTTGGAATTCTCTGCTAAATCTCCTCCACATTTATAAAACAATCTTCCCATCTTGCATAGAATTGTCTCAGATCTCTCATTACCAGATTATGATAGATAGATTATTTGCACCGGGAAAAACGTACCCATCGTCCCCTCTCAATCCTCGAAGCTTAGGCCTTCGAGCTTCCATCTTATAAGAGTCACAGAGCACCTCCATACGATGTAAAGGCGTGTTCTTTGCTCTTGAATGTACCGGGAACACTTCTGCCATGATCGGAACTTCTGCCAGTTCAAGCACATGATGATAATGACCTCTGGATCGTGGTTTTTTGTGAAAATTTTGGATATAAGAATTCTGATTCTTGGTTTCAAGAATTGAAGAAATGAGCAGGTTTCGTATAGATGAGATATGATGAATGTGACAATAGTGTAGGAGGCGTATGCTATATATACAGGTTCCTGCTAATCTTGGTAGCTAAATTGCAAGATTTTGTGGTGGTTGACAGATGGTGGGATCTGATTGGTGGGGTTGTGATGCCAACTTGTAATGTGTCCTATTGTTTGGAAAAAGATGAGAGATGTAGACTCATCAGTTTGTCTCCCTGCAAAACTCCATGGAAAGGGACTGATCTCTATTTGATCAAGTTATTCCTATTTGTTTGTCTCAATCTATTCAGGGAAAATAGATTTGCAAAGCCCTGAATTTCTGGGAGGAATCAAAGGATTCTCTCTCTCTCTCTCTGAGTGTGTACATAATGTTGGTGAGTTAGTACTGTGCTGTTATGGAATTTGCATTGAAGTTTTTGTCTCTCTCTCTCTCCCTCTCCCTCTCTTGTGTGTGTATTATTGTTGGTGAGATATACTGTGCTATGATGGGATTTGCATTAAATGATTTTTGTCCATCAGTTGCTGCCATATTACTTCCATTCAAGAACTTTCTTAGCCAAATATTGAATTATGAATCCATAAGCATTGTTATTTGTTCCATGATATAGTCTTGATTTATTTATTTTTGGTGGAATTTAGTTACAGGATCGCCAATCTTGACACAGATTAGCAGTTCAATTCACCGATTTGGTTCAATTGCTAAAATACTAATATTAAATGCTAATTTTTTGTTTACTAAATTTTAAATATACGAAATTAAAACTATTTTTCCTAAAACTTAAATTGCACAATTTAACAATTACACTTGTAGGTTGGGAGGGGGGGTGGGGGGTTATTTTCAGCACTATTCCAACTAACTCAGAATGACAGATACCAAACCAGAAGAAGAATCATCCTTACTCAGAAGTGCATACACAGGTATATATGCATCATACGCACACATATATATATATGTATATATATATACAGAGAGAGAGAGGACTTTTCCCCTTGCAACAGCTATTGTTGCAAGATTTTCATATGCAAATACTTTGGGATTCCTCTTACCTACACCTGGTGACCGGGTATAGGTAAGAGGGGCCGATACTCTGAAGCCGGTTCAGTTTGTAGGGACAGTTTGTACACTCAAAGTACACAACCATCACATGCATTAACCCTACCCTAGATCCCCTTTAAACCACTTCTCCATTGCTTAATTATATGACCCCCACCCCATTTATCTTTTTTTGGACATGGTCTTTTTCTCCTTTTTAAGATTAGATGTCTACTGGCCCTCAACTTTCTTGAAACCCCACTAGTGTTTTCTCAAATCCTGTTTCAGAGGAGCCTCATTTAAGTTCTCAAATCTGTTCCATCTTTATGCTATTACAATCAAACGTTAGGCGATTTGCTCTAATTGAATTCCCTGAGTTTAGGGTCTCTTCCATGCTACATTTGGAGCACTTTATACTGAGTGTTTTCATTACACGTTCACTCGCACATGGAAAACATCCAGTGCATGGTGCACCGAGCATGCTGGAGGATAAGCTGTCAA